>OZ038481.1:4387558-4440058 GCA_964036315.1 Acanthosepion esculentum
TCACTTTGGAATTGACCGTCTTCAGTGGCTGAGAGAAGCAAGAAGGAATAAGCAAGAATAATAAAGCATCTTCATCCTTACTGTCCACCTTGTCTCAAAAGCCTCACTCTTGGCATATGTGACTGTAATCTATTGGCAAAACCAAGAAAGGTGAGACTTTAAATTTTAAAAGGCGAACGGCATTCCCAACGTTTTGTGTGATGTTTTTAGTGCCTCTATGACAGATAAACGCATAAGGCAGCCGTTCAATCAAAATGCCATATTTCAAGTCGTGCACATCAACCACAGAAGGTAATGCATGTTCATTCAGATTTAAGAAAATCAGATTGAGATGAGAATAATAATCATTATGAACAAGGACAATGGCTAAGCGAAAAACTAACTTTCTGAGTAGGAATATATATATCGGATTCTCTATAACATTTCTACACTACAGTTTTACCAATTCAAGCTTCGAGAGGCAACCGAGATAGAGATTTACTGTTATAATGTCGGGATGAATGGAGTGCGCGATATGAATAAAAAGAGTGGTAAGACGTGAATATTTTGAAGATAAGCAGGATGGATAAAGATTCACCCTTGACTTAAATAGGTTAATACTGTACTTTTAGGGTAACACTCAAACGGGCGACTGCAGCATAATTTAACAGTTTACTGAAAAATGCTGAGTGGGACTTTCTTTTTACGTTTGAGGCACAGAGAAAATCAGGGTGATTCGGCTCTGTGGATGTGATATGGCATGTCCTAGATTTAATTGTCTGAACTGGTGGAACTACAAAAAGGGAGACCATTTAAACATTTCCCACCGAAAATAACGATAAAATATTGACTGGTTTCCAATGTTACGTCTGTGGGAATGAAACAGTTTTTTTAAAAAATCACAAATTTTCAGTCGTTTTTAACCACTTAACCATACTCCCCAGAAACAATGAAATCTTATACAGTTTAAGAACCAGCATATTAAATATGTTTTAAATTTTAAAAAAATATGGTAAGACATTACAACCTGTCGTATTAAGATTGTTTGAAAATAAATAATCAAACCGAGACGTGAATACGGTGTAACAGTTTAGTGGACGTGACTGAATCATAATAATACCACCTGAAATGTCCTTTAGTGACTTGAGGAATTCAGGAAGATACCGATTCTTAGTAATGGGATAAAGATAGTGAGTGGAAAAAATATCATAGATTAGTTGACCAGCTCGGAGGCTGATAGAAGAAATCTCAGCTTAAAAATATTAAACAGAACCCATAAAATGCTTATAAAGAAGGTGTTGATTGTTTAAGCATTTCACCCCAAGCAAGGCAAGAGTGCCACTAGAACGCAAGGGGTTTACAGAGAGTGAGAGTAAGAGTAAAGAGGGGTGTTTGAGGAAAGGATATAGAGAAGGACGGGTATCAAGATCAAGGTATCGGAAGATGTCGATTGACATTACATTTGAATATTTGAAGATTATAGCTATCACGGAAGCAAGTAAGAGGAATGGAGTTCCACTGTCGGGAAGCGCGAGAGAAGAAGCTGTTTGAATAGAAGAGACGGTTACATTTAACCGTTTAGACAGTGAAAGAGTGGGACCGAGATGCCAACCTAGTAGCACGCTTAAATTCATGCAGTTGAGGTATCAGTGAAAGTAGCTCTTCAGAGAAGTTGCCATGAAAATATTTGTAGAAAAGACAGAGGGAAGCCATATCACGTCTGTGAGAAAGTGACTGTAGACGAGATGCCAGGTCAGGACATATCACATTGCATATGATTCTTTGGATTTTGTCGAGAATCTCGAGATGAACAGCGGTGGCACCACACCATATATGGCAACAGTATGCAAGAACGAATGGTAGATTTGTAGATATGAAGGATTGACTCAGACGAGAAAAACTTTCTAGCGCGACACAGAGAACCAACGTTTCGTGCGGTAAATGAAGCTATTGATTGAATGTAGTTGACCATGTTCACCATAGTCTATGAATATAGAATCCAGCGCAGTACGTAATCTGTTCAATGAAACAACGTTAATGATGAACACTCACGAGTCAGACACTCTACTGAATCTGACTATATTGCCAATAGCACCAGCAGCTGTTCCGTAATTCTTCAGTCTTCGATATCAAAAGCTGGCAGTGAATATTCCGGAAAAAACAATATTTTGAGCCTTCTGATTGGTTAATCAATCTATTGGTGAACTATAAAATGAGTCAGCTCATTTTGGTTAGCTCACTAGTATATAAGATACCCCAAAACTCCAACAGTTCCACCCCTGGTCAGTAGAAAAAAGTGAGACCAATAAGGCACAGAGAGACGTTGTTGTGGAGTTGAGTATCAGCCATGCTGATAGGAGGCATGGAGGGTTCTCTATGGTGGATAGATGAGAGCCGTTTCGTTTTGGAGCTACTAAAGTTTACAAGCCATTTCCTGCCCCAGTCAACCACGGATCTGAGGTCCTTTTCGAGACCAACGACCAGGTTAGCTTTGTCAGCAATGCTGGATTTACTATTGAGACAGGAGTAAATAGTAGTGCCGTTTGCGCAAAATGCCTACTTGAGAACTGATGATTGATGACGAGGATTCGTTTTTGAACTCCAAAATAAGCCTAAGATTTAGCAAATTCAGTACAACTAAATTTAGCACTACCCCACTTCTCATCTACAAGGAATTTGTGGCGACAATATTTTATATGTTTATGAAAATTCTAAAAAATCTAATCTATCCCCCCAATTTTGATTCATACCAAAATTTCTGAACTCAGAATCTGACCGGAAGCACCTTTGGAAAGGCCACGTTTGGTCGAAGGTACCTTAAGACATAGTTTTCTGGTTTACTAATGTTGTAGAGTTACATTCCGCAGTGGAAACTGTATTTGGACTAAATTCGGTCCTAAATAGGTTCAACGTACAAAAACGTAAGGAACTTGTTATAATAAGTATTACGCAGGGTAATCTAGTTGTGGTAGCTGACTACTTCCGTATTCGACTCCAACTCGACCCTCACTGGCTCCTACTTATATTAGGTGGGAGAGTCTATTATCTATAGACTAGGTGTGTTTCACCATAAAAACTAATAAATGGGTTTTAGTGGGATGATAAAATACATCAATGTCATTTAAATAGACCATAGTGGTTGATATGCCGTTATCCTCTTCGTCTGTTTTCCATATTTTGGTTCCAATTCTTTTCTTTTTAAGTGCCATGTCCTTTCAGGACGTAGGCGATCATGGCTCTCCACTTCCCTCTATCCCTTGCAGCTCCTCATAAGTTCCTTCCCTCTGATTCCTCCCCAGACCACGTTTTATCATCCACTTGGACAAATATCTATATAAGTCCACAGTCGATTAGTTACTTCGAGCCAGAGAATTGTTCGTTGCATCCAGAGAGAACGCTGTTTTTTCTATCCTTCTCTCTCCTCAAGCAGCAGAATTTCCAATTCACGGCCACAACGCCTAACTCTGCTGTTAAATGTCAAGGTTTTTAGTTGAGAATTAACCAGGAGTGATTGGCGTCCTATGGAAGACAATACGCTATATCTGCGTCCTGGGTAAGACGATAAACTACATCCGACAGCAAGGCCTCTGATCAGGAGCTTTTGTGGGGCCTGGAAACACCTCTTAATTGCTGGTGTTCACAGGCAACCCTGACCCGGGTTGGTATGACCTGTTAGGGTCCCAGCTACTGGCAAATAGTTAACCTCCAAACTGGAGTCAAATAGGTTTTAATACCAGAAATACATTTTTTGTAAAAATTATTACCAGCAATGAATTTTTGAAGGAAACAATATTACATATTTGGAAAAAAATATTACGATCAATACATTTTTGAAAGAAAAAAATACGACCAAAACTATTTTTTTTTTAAGGAAAAATATTAACCAGCAATAGATTTTTGGGAAAAAAACATTAGCAGCATTAAATCTTTGAAAAAAATAACAATAAAAATCTGGTCGGCATTAAATAACCCATTGAGGTTGATAAGCCGTAAAACAGAATAAACCAAACTACGAGTGTTTGTAAGCTTTGACTATTACACTCTCCCAAACCTGAAATAATCTCCTACCGACACAACATCTAACAGTGCTGTCAACTTTCTCACCACCCCGAGAGAGTAGAAAAGGAATCATGAAGGAATGTAACCTTTGACAGATTATCGTATTAAATTGTTGACAGTTTTTACTCCAGCATTTAATCTTTCTGCCTATAATATTTTTTTTTTTTGCCTTTCGGGAAAGTCTACAGTCAAGAAAGTCACGGACTGCTAAAATGACCAGAAGCTTCTTCGATAATGACATCCTGGTGGTTACACAACATTAACCGTTGGTATGTGTCGCCAGTGATTATGTGATATTTAGCACTACAACCAATCATAGGTGTACAAATCGACATACCACAACCGCCCAAAACGACAACGCATATCTAATCATATACCCTTGTGCAAATTAATTATACAGGAAGATGTGGGAGGGCCATGATCATCTACACACATGTGCAAATTAATTGAAACAAAACGAACAATTATTATTTACTTTTTTTCGTATTTTTCCAATAAAATATGACCCAGTGCACATTTTTAGTACATTAATGTCCATTACACGAAGTTTTTTCCTTACAGATTGATCACAGATTCTAGATTGGATTTAAATCAGGAGAGTTTCCGGGACAGTCTATACTACTTTGATTTACTCACTGGGAAGGTTTGCCAGTGTGTTCGTGCAGCGTTACAAATTTTCTACACTTCCTTGGAGTAACGTCCATCGACAGACGAGGCAGTAGTGTCTGGGTGGGATAAAAAGTTGATGCAATCACGGATGACGAAATATTTTTCAAGGCGGAACAAATTTCATCATACACCATGGAAATAGGTTCCTATTACTGCACACCACTGCAAATGTCCTAATCTGGGGAAAAAATAGAAATCGATTATACCCTGTCACTCCAGTGGGTCTAAAACTGACCATATGTTGAAAGAAAACTAAAGGGTTTGTTTCAAATAAGGGTGTAAAAGTATATCAACCAAGAAAAAAACTTTCTAATGACTGATGAAAACCGAAAGCGAACAGGCTGGAGAGTTTATGTTCAAATTCTCCCGGGTTTAATCAATAACAAATATATGATTTTCGATACAATTAATGGATTTTTCAATTCACCATTGTTTCTTATTACTATAAACTTTATTTTTCGTCGCTACATACGTTTGATTATACGTTCCTGTTTTAAAACTGACATTCATATCGACCTGGCTAGAGATTAAATCTTATTCCAGGACGTCTCAATTAAAGATTGGGTATTTCTGAAGAGGCTATTTGAGTCTTGATTGGCTTTAAGGTATTTCTACAGCATAATGGCAGAACACGCCTTGCTTGAATGTGGCTTCACATATTTAAAAGGTATTACAGGTTTGATTTTTTTTAGTATGATCATTGATCTATAGACCGGTAGGCATTGATTTCACTGTTTGAAAAAACAAGCAGGCACGTTTAACCACTACATAAAATATATATATATATATATATATATATATATATATATATATATATATATGTGTGTGTGTGTGTGTGTGTGTGTGTGTCTGTGTGTGATTTGTGTTTATTCGTGACGTTTCTCTTCCTGCTGTGAACCCGTATAGAGTATGATTCTTAGTATTTATGCCACACGATTTATTTTCTTCGCAATGTTGTGTGCCCTTTCCTTCGTGTGGTTTTTGGTCACGATGTTCACCGACTGACAGCCTTCAAGCTGTTACGAGTGTCACACAACTAGAGGGGAAACTCTAATTCAAACTGCGACAATCAAATGTTCTGCCTCTGCTGCACGCCACGATTTTGCCTCCTCATCCCGATGTCAACCCGCTGCTTCGACAGCTGTTTTCAATTCAACTCGAATAAGGAAATGAAAAAAAAACAAACAAAAACAAATTTTTAAAAAATGGTAAAACACACCTCTTTTCACAAGCATTTCACATTTGCCGTAATGAGATTTTTGACTCACCAAGGAAAATATGTGCAATCATGACCGCTTACTTCTTCTGCGTTTGTCTTTTTTCTCTTTTTTTTTTTTAAAGAAATCTCTCATCATTCATATTTGGCAGTGTCACAGAAAAATATCGCGGTTAGAGTTTATTTGCTAATAATGAAAGTGTGTGTCATTTATGGGAGAGTGGTTTCATGAAGTGCTTAACTATTAATTGTATGGAAGGCACGTAACGAGATATTCTTCGAGATATTTACTGATGAAGCGGAATGGTTTCTGCTTTCTCCAACGAAATTAAAGAGATGTGTTTATAAAGACTCAGCTAAACCTCGAGTTATTCGGTAATGATCTGTTTTCGGTTGAAAAGTTGACAAACACACACACACACATATATATATATATGTGTGTGTATGTGTGTGTGTATTATAAATTAACTGATTTAAAAATATCGTTTCATCGCTACACAGGAATTACCATGTTTCAAAAACAGAAAACAAAAACTTCAAATTCAATTATATTAAATTAAAAGCATTAGTTCTGTTTCATCTTCCAGCCAATTTTGGAACAACTTATTTTAAAATTTACTAAGCTTTAAATGCACATACATTTAAATTTAATATAATTAAATTTGAAGTTTTTTGTTGAAACATGGTAATTCCTGTGTAGCGATGAAACCATATTTTTAAATCAGTTAATTTATAATATTTATGCTCTGTAAATTTACATTGAGCACTGTTTTGTAAAAATAAAAAATATCAATAAGAACACCGGATTACATATCTTACTCTTCTTCCTTTACTATAATATATATATATATATATATATATATATATATATATATATATATATATATATATATATATCCCAAATGCAATAAGAACGAATCAAATATAAATTCAAAAGTTCATGACATTAATTTAAAAAGGGCTCAATACAAAAGTAGGGCTATAATTCTTTATTTTAGGTTATTACATTCGAACATGCACATTTCCGATACAAAAATGCATTAATGTTTCGATACAATAAAGCATCTCATCAGGCGGTGTTAAAATCATGGTTAATACAATTTCTAATAATACTTATAAAACATTTCTTCTCTGCGAAAAAAAGGGGCACAAGATATAGCCTAAAAAGAAAAGGAAGATATAATCAGTTAAAGAAAAAGAAAAAGACAGAAGAAAAATAAGAGATCAAAGAGAAGTAAGACCCTTCTCCGAAGAAAACTAAGTGAAAATGATAATTATGAATATGAAGATGATATAGAAATGAAAAAAGATAAGACCAGACATGCTGTGAATTGGTTTAACCAATGAAAATCATTTACGTTATGTTATGAAAAATAGATTTAAATTTAACCAGAAATCATGCCAACGCGATGAAAGATTTTTTTTTTTGGTAGGGGGCATTGTAACATCAGATAAACAGTTGGCATTTTCAAAGAAGAGGCAACAAATTTAAACAATAAATATACATTATAAGTATGTAAATGAAAGGACACTTTAAAAATTAAAAAAAAAAAAACAGGAAAATATATCCAATTATGAAACAGAAAAAGAGAAAATTAAATCGAAATAATAAATTATATAACTCATAAATAAATAAAAACAAAAGAACTTATCGAAACGAAATGATACATAGATCAAATATATAAATCATATAAATAATAAATATTAAGATAAAAATATATATATATATATATATATATATATATATATATATACATTCATACACACATATACGCACAAACACATATGATGGACTCTCCCGTCAGTTTCGACGTATGAGGTTCCGACAACTGTGCTTATTTAACCCCGTGTGTAAGTCGCAAGTGACATTTCAGTCCCGCTAGTGATTTTCAAAGAAGTCTACAGATTGTGCAAGAGTGTGAATTGTTGGAGTGTATGGCCGGGACAGCAGCAGATATTTTAATCCTTTCCCTAGTTTGACGAAGCTTGATGTTTGATGCTGCGTTGTTCATGATGCCATTGTAGCAAGTAGTCCTCCATTCATTGCGGTTAATTGCTGTGTCCTCAAACGTAGCATGATCCATATTCGCAGCTGAGGGGTTACTTTTCAGTTTGTCCCTGTATCTAAGCAATGGTCGGGCCATGCTTCGATGACCACTGTCAAGTTGACTATACATGAGCAGAAGTGACAGAGAGAGAGTAGGAAAAATTCTGCCTAAATAATTTCAGCTGATCTACGGGAAGTAATTCGGGGATCTTCGTCGGAGCGTGTAATTATAGCAGTTTGCTTTCTCAGCTTTCTTGGCAAAATTAACTGGTTTCCTTCAGGGTCTATTTCTACTTTTGGGTTCGGATCGGACCTTTTTGGCACGTGACAACCAACCAACCAGACCAGCAAATTCCAACAAGCCGTCTCTTCCGCGTTCTTCGATCCGATCTGATCTGATCTCTGATCACCGCTAACTCAAGCGTGCAGTCCGCTTATATAGAGAGAAGCTGAGCTAAACAACTTCTAGGCACCGCCCACGAATTTTAATATGCAAATCGCCTTGACCACCATGCAAGTTTTAATCTTCTCCGAAACCACTTCTCAAATGGTACTAAAAATGAATTCGGGCTCCCTGCCGGGTTTTCCATAGACATCATCCACTTGAGTTTTGCCAAAACCACTTATCCCGTCTGGTTGAAGTCCATGTGTTAGACAACCCAAAAGTTCAATTCGCCATTTATCATAAACTTTACTTTAACGAACCCGTCTCTTAATCACTCTGGAATTATTACATTTAATTAACTAATAACTCAACCCCAGAAACAATTATTTAAGAAGAAAAAAAAACAAGGAAAAAAAACAAACTTATTTCTGGAATTACTCCGAAATCCCTTCTACCCAAGTAATTAGCACCTTCATCCTAATTCTTTAGCACTGTTGATTACTAAATCCACCTGGGGCGGGGCCACTCTCTATATCACAGTCTCTAATACAACTAGGTATGTCAGGCAATAAAGGTTTTAGGATATTGTTTATGTACCCAGATAGAATTTCTGTGAGGGTACAAATGTCTGATATTATGGGTCTACCAGGTGGTATGATTTTAAGGGATTTTGAAATTTCATTCTCTTCCTTATTTGATCGTGTAATTTGATGCGGGTTGGATGAAAAGGTGTTGGGGTGTTTTTCTGAAAGGATTTTGGGGAGTTTATGTAGTTTTGGGATAGTGTAGAATGTTGCTGTTTTAGGGTTATCTGTAATAAGATATTTTATGATATTTTTTATGTTGTGGTTCACGTTCATTAGACAACTGTAAATGTTTATTGATAGATTCTGATTTCAGTTCCACATACACACGCAGAAAAAAAGAAAAATACTGGATTTTAAAATTAAATACATATAAACTAGGGTTAAATAAAGACTTGGGTATTTTAAATCTTTATAAATATTTCAATACTTAAACATTTTTTAAATATAGTTAAAAAAAATTTTACACAACATCTAAAAATATTATTACACTTAGACTTACTTTAAAAATATTCGAACACAGTTGCATTCCATATCACGTGACGTCCGCGTCTCGTGACGGACGCTACTTGTAAACAAACCTCTAAAACAAGTTATTTCTGATGAAAGATCGAGGTCGATCTGAAATATCAAATTACATATATAAAAAAATATAAATAAATACTTTCATAAAAAAAACATGATATATTTTTTTAAATTTACAACTTTTTAGTTGTTTTTTCTATATATACATATTAAGAAAGTATACGTGGTTTCTCATTATGGTATATATATATATATATATATATATATATATATATATATATATATATTACAGTAGATTTATCTTCAACATTACGAGGGATGGTTGATAAGATCACCGGTCCTAAAATGTCTTAGAGGAGATAGATTAACAAACCTGGTAGCAAATTTACTTCTCTCCGGTATTACAAAGGTTAATTTAAAGATCTTCAAATCCTATGAAACCAGTTTTAGACCAGATAGAATAATTAAACTGGTATCAAAATCAATTAAAATTATTTTTCTTCAATATTAAGAAATTATATTGACAAGATTTCCAATCCTGTAAAACAAATAAGTGACCAAATAGAAGAATGAAAACTTTGCTAAATCGCAACCAATTTAATTTTTTCGTTAAAAAAGGTGCAGAAAAGTTTATTTTTAATATATTGCATATATTTTCAAGCTTTTCACCGTCCTTTTAATTGCGAAAGTTTTGAGTTAGTTTTGACTAATTCGTGCACAGAAAACTTTAAAAATGGATTTATGTCGACATTTCCGGAATTATTTGAATTTCAGAAAGAATCCCAAGTCTATGCGACTAAATCAAACCTCTATGGTCGATGTGCAACAATTTCAAATATCAGGGTTTCTCATAATTTGCGCCATTTTCAGCACTGCGTTGTTGGGATACAATGAAATTTCCCGTGGATGCTATGATTGAGCGCTCCCTTGGTGTCATAACATTGTCTGCCATGGTTCCCTAACGGTGTCTGCCATGCTGCCCTAACTGTGTCTTCCATGCTGTCATAACAGTGTCCTCTATAGTGCCATAACGGTGTCCCCTATGGCGTCATGAGACCTTATCAAATTATTCAACATTCCCTTTGTATTCAACATTCCCTTTTTGCTATGTTTGGCGGCATATCAACACGTTATGGGTCATTTAATACGGAAATTTAATTTTCTTGGTAGCATTAGTAACTTCATTTACAAAAAATATATTGCTGGTCATTTTTTTCAAATATGTATTTATAGTAATTTTTGAATAATGAACATTTATTTTTATCCTTTGCCTATTGTTTTGACCCCAGTTTGGGTGTTAACTATTTGCCCGTGTATCGGACCCCTAACAGGTGCTACCACACCGGGTCAGGGTGGACCTGAGGACAAAAACATTGAGGTGGTTTCACGCTTCTAAAAACCTCCTATTCAGAGGCCTTGCCGCCGGATGTAGTTTATCGTCATACCCAGGACGCTATATTTGTTACAAAGACTTAAATATGTCGTCCGCACAAATTTACTCGTATACGATACACGTATTTTAAAATTAAAATTAAATCTTTTAAAGACAAATTCTGTGCGAGACATGCGATTCTGGTACTCGACAGAATGATGGCATTCCTAAATATTCCAGGATGACGCTAATAAAAACAGAAGGCTTTTTTCTGTTTTATATGTTAAACCATTAATTTTTCTGATAATGACAAGAAATGGTTGAATGTAGTTGAAGAAAAATCCTACAAGATTCGGAATGCTTCCTCATAAATTTGATTAGACCGTACTGCAGCTTATACGCAAACTAGAGAAATGTAAAAGAAATAATTAATTTCTGTTTCTACTTCTCTATCAAGCATATCGACAAATCCTCTAGCAAGCTCTTTATGCTATCAATGTTTTCCTTAACTGTTTTTTGTCTTCAGGGAATCGTTTACTATCATTAACGACATCACCATCATTCATTCTTCCAGCAGCTAATTACAATTCTTCGTTTTATTTCAACCATTGCTATTTTAAAGAATGCTTCTCTAATGTCAAGAGATGGTTTAGCATGAATTACGACCCGAGCGAGAATAAATACCAGGCAAGTGTAACTGGCCTTGAAACATCACATTATACACGAGTCAATATTATGTTCGCAAATAAAAATACAGCCTCGACATTTTTTAATAGTAATCAAATTCAGGATTGTCCAGACGAATTGTTTATTCATAAATGGGCTTTAAATTGAAATCTTACCATTTTCAAAGGTCCTTTATTTTCGTTTCTTGGACGAAGTATTGTTGAAACAATACCGTAAACAAAACAGCCATCGCCCACGTTCTCTGATTCTGTTGAGAATGCAGACAGATCATTGTTGTTTTATTGTTCAGCGCATGTGATATCTTCTTTTCGTAGACTAAACCAGGTTTTCACATACGACCGAAAACATTGCCGCATAATAACAGTTAATTTTTATCCTTTTATGATTTATGCCCAATGTCAGTTGTTTTTATCGTTTGTGAATGTATTTTCTTTTTAAAAAAAACTACCAGTTCTGACGCAATTGAAGACTTTCTTGGGTTTTATTTTATGCGTCATTTCTTTCGACTCAACAAAACCTTCTTCCCCGGCAGACAGAGCTTCTCAAGTAATCAGTACATCTTTTATTCGAAACGTATTTCTAAATCTAAATATCTATCCCTGGTGTGAATGAATTGATGTCACTAGTAACAGAATAGTTCTTCTTAAAATCGGCATAATGCTTTTTTTGTCCCTTGAAACAAATTTCTTCTTCCTTTTTTTGCCAGCCACCAATTTAATGCCCTTTTCACATTCACTGTAAAATTTCACTTTTGAATCGAAAATTCGATTTGACATGAATTTTTAGCCACTTCTCTATATGACTTTCATCTTCCTCCTTACGTTTTGCAAACGTAGGTGGTGTAATGGATTGCGGTTCGGAATGAGAGCCGAGTTCAAATTGCAATCGGGTACTTTACATTTACTTTGCACAAATATGCTTCGGAAAGGTATAAATTACAGCAAACCAGTCTGGAAGAAGGACAACTCTGAAATCGGTTTTGGTTGGTTAAAGTCAAGAATTTTAATTGTCAGCATAAATGAATCACTTTACGCTTTCCCTTTGGCATGTCAAAAATGTCTGCATCACGGTTCTTGAATATTTAGGTATCGTAATAATGTTGCTTGGAGCCAAACTCGAACAAGAGGTATCTATCCAAATCACCAGTTTTAGAATAATGTCAAACGAATTATTATTCTATACTCTACATATAATCAGTCTGCCAAAATGTTTATATTTTATCGTTAGATGGCATTAGGATGTTTAGTTTTAGCTAAGACCGTTAAAAAGGATCGGTTTTAATTCGATTATGACACATGTTTCATCAACATTCATTTTTCAATTGTCAAAATCTCGTGGTTTTATTTATTGACTCTTAAAAATAAATGATCATTTTCGACATTAAAATTTAATGCCGAAAAAGATCCTTTTTTTTAATTAAGAAACTACATGAACCTTTTATAGTATCAAATAGAATTTTATTTGATGGCTCTACCAATCTGGCCTTGCTCCAGACTTATTCAAGTGTAGGGTTAACTGTTACGTTTGCTGCATAACCCCATGAACTTCAATTCCTCTCCTTTCGTGTGCTTATACAACACTACACTGTAGCACTCTACATTGAGTGGCACTTGGGCCGTGTATTGGGCGATCTTTAGTATAAAATCTTCTAATGAATATCAATAACAATATTAAAAACGGCGAAGAACCAGGAGTAATTCAGTCAATAAGATGCTTATCTCGCAATCTGTTGGTAGCGTTCAGGGAACGCATGTCCGTTTAAAATCAATATTTGAAATCCTGTTTTTTATGGAGTCAAAAACTTTAAAAAAGTTTACATGAATATTTCTGGATGAGTCACGTTTGCTTCAAGGCCACAGTTATGAGCACTCATTGAAGATGCGTCATCGTCAATAACTGTTTATTTTAAACGTAGCCATTTTCCCTCAGACGCAAAGTCACAAGTCTCTCAATACTCTCTTGCTGTTTCCACAGCAAATCTTCTTACAAGGCATACATTCTTTCGTTCCAGCTGTTCAGACATTAACTGCTAGGACCCGCCATATTACGTGCACAGGGTTGGATCACCATTATCCTCTCCGTATTCCATTTGTAAGAAAGAAGTTCCACATATACAGTTACTTTCTAAGAAGCATTACTTTATGGAACAAACTCCCATGTGGATGCTTCTCGAATACTTCAATCTTAAGCTGTTCAAATCTAGGCTCAATCGTTTATCTATCCTCAATATCCTCATAATCTTCACTTCCTATTTCCTCCTCTTATGTCCATACCCCATTCACTCCATTCAGTAGTACTCTACTTTGAATGTCTCTTCCGTCTTGTATTTGATGAACATTAGTAAACAAAATATATTGTTCGTTTTAAAAAAATGCAAATATCATTTTGTAAAGAAAGACTTGCCTTATGGTTGAGATTGTTGTGTATTTTCTACTAGCATGATTGATTAGCGTTTTAACTCAGGTCAAAGGTAAGATTTAAAATGTCGATTTTAAAAATAGGTACACGTTAACAATCAACTCTAGGGATAGAATTTTTGAGAATTTTGTTATTAATACGTTACTTTGTTTTGAAGAGCTCTAATATTATAATTTTGTTTCCTTGCTTAAAAGGCCACCCAGGTTGATTAAGGACGGTATCTGGTATTTCGAAGCTAAGATAAGAATGGTGAATCTCGGGTTGTTGCATTAGATATCTCGAAGGCATTTGACAAGGTGCGGCATGTTGGTCTTCTTCACAAGTTTAAAGGTTATGGTATTTCTGGATAGATTTTTGATCTGATACAATCTTTCTTATCACATAGCGAAATTGCATTAATGCAGATGTCCACCAGCAACAAACGTTACTCACAATTTTCTTCCTGATATCGACATTTCTCAACTCTGTATCTATACTGATGACACAAGTTAATCTTGTGTTAATAGTAAGTCTGGTCGGTTTAATAAGGTCAAATTGGCAGCTCACGTCAAAAATTACCTACAATCTTTTGATAACAGGGCAAGGTATTGCTTGTTAATTTTAACGCCTCCAATACGAAACTACTCTGAAAGAACCGATTAGATATGTAAAAAATATGTAAGTTGGTTCACTGTGTTGCGCTAAGCAATCTTTCTCCCCAGAATCCATCTTGCATATTTATAAGTCTACAGTAGAATATTGCTGCCGTAGCTAGTTTGGCGCTTCTGCTATGTATTTAGAAATTCTTGATAAAATGCAAAGAAGAATCTGCAATGTTATTGGTCCTGACCTGGCATCTCGTCTTCAGTCCCTTTCCCACCGCCCTGACGTAGCTTCACTGTGCCTTTTCTATAAATATTTTCTTGATAATCGTTCTGATGTACTTCCCTCTTTGATACGTAGACTTTATGAATTTAAACCCAATACTAGATTGGCGGCAAGGTCTCATCATTTTACACTTGAAATGACGACATGTAAACCTTCTATGCTAACAGTTTGGCACTTCTCACCCGTGGAACTCTTTACCGGCTTCTTGCTTCCACACAATTTTGATCTTCAAAATTTAAATGAAATGTCAATCGTTATCTCCTGTTTTCTTAATCGCTGTTCTTCCTCAATAAGTTTTTTTCTCATATTCTTTCATACTGTGCAGCTTAGTGCCTTTATCGCCTTGCGTGGGGTAAACTGATTCAGAAATGATTAAAATGATTGAAAAAGTGGATTTCTCACTCACAAACGACGAACCTGGAATTTCTGTCTAAAAGAAGCCGGCTTATAACAGCGAAGGAAATAGAATATTTTTTTAATGCGAAGAAATAATTTTGCCTGAATTACTGAGATTTCTATCCAGTGATGATTTTTTAGCCTAGTTTTTTTCTTGTCTTTGTTATTTTCATCAACATTCTGAGACCGTTATACACTGCGGCCTTCCTTGCTGTCAAGATTTCAGAGGAGAGGCGTTATTGCAAAAACGTTGATGCATTCAATTTACTCATCCTAATCCTCTTAAATATAAATTATTTCTTATCACTATAAACGTTATTTTCATTTGATACATGTATTTGCCTTCCTGTCTATTTTTTTTTATTTTATTAAACGGGGAAATTTATAATAACCGGCCTAGATTGAGAAGTCATATTAAAGAAAAAAGTGTACATGTGACAGAAATCGAACCCGTATCCCATTTTCCACCAGAGAAACGGCTTCTATAACTATTTGTCAACGGCGCCTAGGTAGCTAAATTGGCAAATATCTAAAAATTAATGATTATAGAAATGAAGTATATACACACACACACGCATACACACACACACACACACACACACACACACACACACACACACACACACACACACACACAAACAAGTGACATGGACCAAAGCACAGTACAAGTAATAGACTGAAACATTTTTTAGTTTTTTTCACAGAATTTAAGACTCTAAATTTACTGTGGATCCGATATTCGTAAAAATATTAGATAATGCTGCATATATATTTCATAAAAAGTGATTATATTTCGACTCGATTTTCGCGTTATACAAGGAATTAGCTGTAAGTTAATATATTATTAAGTCTTGTTAGCAAAGTGATTTCGCCATTAATTGCATTAACTTTACTTATTTAATCTTTGTATAATCACTTCTTTATTATATAATATATATACAGCACTATCTAATATTTTTACGAACATCAGATCCACAGTATATTCAGAGTCTTAAATTTTGTGAAAAAAAACTACAAAACGTTTCATAATATATATATATATATATATATATATATATATATATATATATATATATATATATATATATATGTATGTATGTATGTATTAAGTTTATGGAAAGAACAAATGTGGTAGTTTATTTTATATTTACCTCTTACAGAATTATTATTCTTACTAGCTTAAAAGCAGGCCTATCGGACGGCATTTAAGCTAGGTCCTGTGAAAGGCTCTTGATTGGACCTTTATCACAATGGGTAGGGAGGAGTAGATGCTATAGGCAACAATAAACTACAGAACAACTCAAAATTGATCGCTGCATTTAAGTATTGCATTGATATTTAAGCATATCTTTTAAAAGTTCAACGATAATTCTTCTGCTGTCACTTAATTTAAAACCAGTAAGATGTACGTAGGTCCTGAGTTTCCGTACAAACAATTATTTTTATTTCATCGGTGACTTTCGCTGGATTTTGCAATTAATTTCGATTATGCACAAATATATTTCCAAGTTATAAAAATTGTTATCATACAAAAAAATCACGTGAAAAAATCGCCGAAAAGAAAATGTCTGTAATGAAAACTTAAGAATCCAAAGTTTAGGGTCACAGATCCTGGTGCGGATCCGGCCAGGAATGTTTTAATTTGCTCGCGGAGTCGGCTTGATTCCAAAATGGTATCATATACAGGGCTACGATCGTTAGGAGTAAAGTGGGAAAAAGTATCACACAGTGAGACTCTGATATTAGCATTTATTATATAGAAGAAGGAGATGAGCTATTAAGAGTTGTGTCTCTGTAACTGAAAAAGTATGCCACAGACATTGGCATTTATTACATAAAAAAGATAAGAGTTAATGAGAGTTATGTCACTTTAATTGAAAAAGTGTGACACACTGGCAATGGAATTTATTATATAAATGGACATTTTTGGTTTTGTTTCTGAGCTTATTCATAATATTTTCGGATGTTGTAATAATTTTGATATTGTTAAGATTAAATAAATTATTTTGGATGGTGGATGTTAAGGAGATAGTAAGTGTTGAAACCTAGGGTAGGTTCCTGAATAGAATAATCACACTAAGTTTGGTAATGAACGATAATACTTAGGACAAGAACAACACATATAAGATTCACCAGCTGCGCGTAGAAGTAGTCAACAGCTAGAAGTGTCAAATGAATTCCACAATGAATCTCCAACTGTAGACTAACATACAGTATTTACTACTCTATTTATGTGAATTGGGACGTAACCATTATCGCCCGTTGGTATGTTACAACAGTAAGTAATATTATATACGTGTTTTTATCTAATTTATTGTCATTGGTATTGTTGTTATAAATGTCATTATCTTTTTTGTAGCTGTATTTTTCACATACCTTTTCGTTTAACGTTGTGGATGAAATAATGAGGATATTGGAAGTTCTAAAGGTCTTTTCTGTATTCAGTATATATATATATATATATATATATATATGTATATATATATATATATATATATATACACATACATATATATATATATATGTGTGTGGATATATATATATATATGATTATATGCTCGAATTATAATCTAAGCATGCGTTGATATGATTTACAATTTATTAACAATCGATTGCACAGTTTTGAAGGAATGAAGCTAATTAGTACAATGTATTTTTAAAAAATCAATAATATTCAATTTCAAAAATCGATAATATTCAATACACTTTGCATAGATTTGTAGAATTCCAACAAGTATTTTGATCGAAAGTTTTAATAATTAACTATTCCATAACAAACGTACGATCGACTAGATTGCTTTAATTATGGAAACAATTGTGTTTCCTTTAAAACAGAATCGAATGATTTTTTGAAAGTTAATACTTTCTTTTCACAAAAGGAAATACGTATCACTTTTCAAGAAACAATTTTGCCTTTGACAAGTTTTTTTTGTTTTCTTTTACTTTACAATTACTTTGCCTTCATAACACAGTTCGATTATTTAGAGAAAATAGAACACATTTTGAAGTGATTTTTTATTTTTATAGATTAACATCGCATTACAAAATCTTCCAATATCTCGCTACAAAGCTTCAATGTTTGATTCGTCAAAGAATTATGGCAAGTTCTCCAGTGTCACTGCGTTTTACAAAATAAACTATTTTTAGAAGGAAAAATTAAAATATTTAGAATATAATTAATTACAAATAACTTAGTAGCATACTTCATTAAGTCTTTTCTATTGAAAAAATCCTTTTCTCCTTGATAAACTCCGTATTTCTATTGCTACTAAAATGATATGTTATACGTCTACAAGTTCTATTTTGCCTGAGATGCTTAACTGAACAAAGATATAATGTTGCTACTTTATGGCTATTTTCATGGCAAATTTTCAATTCAGATCCATTCTTTAGTATCACCAGTTAAGATCTTTATTTGTAGGATGCTCCATGCTACCTCAACGGAGTTCAGTCACCTTCACTTCCTCTGTATTGCATTTGCAAGGACGAAGTTCCACTCAAAAAAACTTTTCCCAAGAACAACTACTACAAAAACCCACGTGAATGCTTTCCAGAATCTATCCTTCTAATCCACATAACCTTCCTTTCCTAACACCTGTTCTTCATATGATACACCTCATTCAGTAATCCTCTACCTTGAGTGGCTGTTGAGTTTTGTATTGGGTTAACCTATTTTCATGCATTTCTGGTTTTAAAGATAGTTATGCATTTACGGTATGCATGCAATGACTTTATTCGTTTACTAAAATGCCTCCCTGATTGTCTACGTATTTTTATAGAAACCCATGTGTGATACTTGTATAATCTTTATTTGGTCTCTCCACGATTGCTAAATGTGACACAAGGTCTATCTTACGTGGGGAGCAAAGACAAAAACTGCCATTGTCACGCTGGCGTCGATAATACACGGAGCCACGCTATCTTTGTCCAATGAGGGAGGTGCTGTTGCAGGGTTGGGTGAGTCCATTTATGCAAAAAGGGGAGACCCCTTAACACACTGAATGCAGAAACTTTCTACGAAATTGTAAATAATTCCTTACAATTGCCAAATACAAGAAACTAATTCCTAAGGATGGCAATGGCTCAGACTTAACGCTGTCTAAATGCAATCAGTGTTCAAATACAACACTGACTATTGTTTCAGCTTTCATCCAGCACCAAAATAAACTGTCTCTCCCCATATGTACTGATTAAATAGATTGATATATATTTGGACAGCAACATTTCTTTAAAACATTTTTCGTTATCTATGACAGACAAGAAAAACTGTATCAATTTTTATTTAGTTTTTTATGACGGGTCACACATACAGATAATTGTACGATAATGTGCTGAAATGTTCTCAGCTTGGCCAAGGATTCAAAGTAGATTATGATGATTGGTTATTCGGTCAGATCATTGAAAACAGTTCGAACAGGTACTTTTCAGGATCCACCTTGCACATATGAAGAGGTAAATCTTGAAATATTATGACTCAGGCTAATAAATATTTGCATAATTTTGTCAATAATTTGAAGATGGTGTAAATAAACACTGAAATCGTAATTTGATTATTTTCAAATTTGATTAAAGATTATTATTGTTTGAATGTTTGTTATTTTATGTATTGAGCACGTTGTGCATGATAGATATTGGTAGATAGATAGATAGATAGATAGATAGATAGATAGATAGATAGATAGATAGATAATGAACAAACGGAGATACATACATACATAGACGATGAACTGAGATAGATAGATAGATAGATAGATAGATAGATAGATAGATAGAAGAGACTCTAATACATAGATAGATACATACATACATACATAATGAACAAACGGAGATAGATAGATAGATAGATAGATAGATAGATAGATAGATAGATAGATAGATAGATAGATAATGTCTGACTCAATTCACCAATATGACTTTTATTTTACATCTTAATAATTAATGACAATTGTTTTCAAACTCTTGTCATGCCCTTGTTTACCAAAACGTAACTCTAAAGCCCTCAAATATATTGACACTGCCCTCCCCGACTCAATGTGTAGACCAGCTTTGATTGGATTATTTTAGTGCTTGTATTGCATGTCGAATCAGTATCTTAGTATTTCCCATACTAATTGTTATATCGCTAGGATATACTCTAAAGTGAAGGCAAGATATGCTTCAGGTACAATGTGTGTGTGCGTGATGTATGTTATGATTCAGAGGTGCCACTGTCAGCCTTTGTGTGTCCACGGTTTTATCACAGCTCACTCTGGGAATAAACGATTTATAAGGTTAAATATTTTCACACAACAGATAATTGGGTCAGATCTGTCCAATCTCAGACATCAAGGAATAATTTTTGATGGGGTGAGATCAATGGAACAAGTTACTAGAAATCATTTTGAAAACCAGAAACAAAATACACAATTGAAAAACCCCTTTTCATTGGAAACTTTGGCACCCAACTAACAATTTTATAATCAAACGACCGAAAAACGTAAACAGTAAGATAAACTCCTTAACGTGTTAGATCAGTTCAATTCCTCTGTGATTCAAATTTTGAACAGTAATTCGTCTTGAAGCCAACGAAATGAACTTGATTTGAGAAGCCGTTATTTAAATGGGAGAATTACATTGACTACTTTGAGCGGTTGACCATAACAAAATTGACCAAATAAGGTTTACGCTTTCATTTTTGAGAACGCATGAGATCAGATGTCAATTTGGTGTGAATCCTTTCAGTCTGTCTCTTGCAGCAATAGATGACCTCAAGGTATTTCATCAATATTTGCAATGACGATTTATATTAAGTCATGATTTCTTTTATTGCCGCTAGCGGCACTCGACCAGCTCAAATTCTCTTTGCTAACATAAGTATATATATTTACTTACATCGATCTATTCCAGGGTTGCATTTTTCTTTTTTACTAATGTTTACATATTGCAAAGCCACACGGCGAATCAAGGTGTGGGGGGGCGTTAATGTGTGGAGTTAATTAGCGTAGGAAGGAATAGGTATATAGAGCTAAACTAATATTTAGAAAAAAAAACCTGAAAGCCAATCCGAAATAGGAAACAAGAGATAAGCATCTCTTTCTGGTCAACCGGACGATAGGCGATGATATCTATATTTATTGGTGGAGGAGAGAAAAAAATAACATGAAATAGATAATTAAATTTCATAGTTCAGGGGCTACGTTATGAGTACATAGCTGAAGCAGACTTTAGAAGGAACCGAAAAACCAATCCAATATAAGAATCAATGGATTGACATCTATTCTTATTCAAAATACCGGGGAGAAGATTGAACCGGACGATAAAAAAGAAAGGATGTGTATCTTATTATACTGATCCACATTAATACAGGTGAATGTTGGTGATATAAAAAAGAGTAAGTCTTCCCTACCGACTTCATTTTATTTCTTGTTAAAAGATAGATAGAGATAGAGAGAGAGAAGACAGAATGGTAAAATACTGTCTGTCATGAAAGTAAGAAGTAGAAGTGTATCTGTATGCGGAAAAGGCTGCATGCGGAAAAGGCTGCATCCATTGACTAATCGTTTTCGGAAGTCAAACAATGGATACGAACACAGAATGTGGGTAATGTGTTTCAACTATGGCATCGGCAATGCTTGTCACAAGTCATATCGCGGAAAGCCCAGGAAAGGCGTCAAGCAATTAAATGAAGGACGTCTCGAAAATGCATACACAACAGAAGAGACTCTTTACAAAATAGCCGTTTGTAAGAGAAAACTTTTCCATTAAACGGGGATCTTGATATGTCTGGTAGCGTTTGTAGAAATAGATAAGAGGCGGTACATTCGGAGCGCCCCTTATCTCTAAGTATAGATGATTTGTTCATTATTACTTTTTCCATTAGATGGTATCGAATTTCGAGAAAATTTGAAAGCTGATAACACATTCAGGTGGACAGTGGTCATGCTTGACGCTTACGTTTAGGATGAAACAGACTGTCGCCTCTGGGTGTTGACCTCAATGTCCACTTTTATATTTACATTCGCCCTATCCCTGATATTGAACACTTTAACCCATAAATATAGCATACCTTAAAACTACATTTTATCACTTATATATATATATATATATGTGTGTGTTTGTGTGTGTGTGTGTGTGTGTGTGTGTGTGTGTGTGTGTGTGTGTGTGTGTGTGCGCGCGCGCGTGTGTGTGTGTGTGTGAATTTTTATATTTCCGTATAGGTATCCTGGTTGGTACTCTCCGATGATTTTTTGGATTTTCAGGGAACCAACGCCGGCGTTATTAGATGTTATTAGTTTGATGACGTATCTTTTAATCACCCAGGACTTTCTGTTTAATTTAGTGAATTTAGGTCGGTCATCGATGATGTGTTGTAAATTTTAATGGCACTCGGATTTGTGCAAAATTTAAACACACACAAAAAAAATTCCAGACTCCATCCGAAACATACTATCAGAAACTATAAGCATAATAACCTCATCCACATGTGAAAAAAAAAGATTAAAAATAATGGAAGCTTTAATAACAATAATAATAATAATAATAATAAAAAGAAAAATCCAACATTTAATAACATTAACAATGTGCTGATCGTGTTTGGAAAATAAAACATTCCTATAACTCTAGATACATACATAACATAAAAATAAAATCATCCTTGATAATGGCTAAAAGTATAGATGACAGCGCTCGGACATGGAGGACTTTTGGACAGTTTTTACAGACTTTATTTCCAGAAAAGAAAACTCTTGTGGGTACACAAGAAAAATTAAATAAAAGCTTAATCACAGTTCCTTGTCGCTGCCCTAATACACAGTTTTATATATACATATATATATATATATATATATATATATATATATATATATATATATATATATATATATATATATATATATATATATATATATATATATATATATATAAGAAAGAACAGTAAGATATATAATCCGGTGTTCTTATAGATATTTTTATTTTTACACAATAGTGCGCAATGTAAAATTAACAGAACATTAATATTATAAATTAACTGATTTGAAATATGTTTTTTTCCAAATTTTAAATCAGTTAATTTATAATATATATATATATATATATATATATATATATATATATATATATTAATAAACAATAAAAATCACCTCACATGGGGAATAGCCTAGTTTGGCAGACGAAGATATCGGTTATCGGTTGACTGTCTTATCAACTCCAGTGTGGACTAAGTTGGTGTCAGAAATAGAGATTTAACTGTGAAAAAACATCTAGGAAAGGCCTTCTAGCTCTTAACAATTTCACATGAAGTAAGTGTCTTAATGAAAACTCTGTTGTCCGTATGGGTTCATATGATGCAGACCAAATTGCTTATTTAGTAAGTATTTCTATTTTAGATACCCTTAGTAGAATAGTAGATCCCAATCAGATAGGTCTATACAGAGATCATGGACTCACTTTCATCCCCAGTAGTAATGGTCTACCAATCGCGAAGATCCAAAAGAAAATCATTAGGCCTTTAAATTACTAGGGTTTAGGATTGAAATTTCCTCTAATCTTAAAATAGTTGATTACCTAGACATCACCATTAACCTCAACAATAAGACGTTTAAACCATACCATAAAGAGAATGGGATCCCACTTATATTATTGTTAATTCAAATCACCCCAATGCCATTGTGAAAAAAACACCCACCATCGTCGGCACTAGGATTAGTCGATTATCGTCCAACATACACATCTTTAATAATATATATATATATATATATATATATATATATATATATATATATATATATATATATATATATATATGAAAATGCTCTCTTAGAAGTGTCTCTAAAAATAAATTATCTTACCTAACCCCTCTAAGTAACTCAGAAATATTTAAAGTGAAGTGTGGACAGAGAAACATAAAAATGATATGGTTCAACCCACTTCTGCAAACTGTCAAATATTTAATATCGGGCAGTATTTTCTGAAGTTAATAAAGTTAATTAAAGTTCAAGAAAATATCCGTCTAAGTAAGATCTTCAATATGAAAACGATTAAGATTATCTACTCCTGTACCAACAACATGTATAAAATTATTAATTCACACAATAAGAATATTTTAAAAAATTCCTGTTATTGTCGATCTAAAGAAAATTGTCCAGTAGAGGGCAAATGCAGATCTACCCGGGTTATATATCAAGCGATCATTTCCCCCACAAAAATATATGAAAAATTATGTTTACATTGAAATTTCCATGAGGGAATGGTAACAGAGATTTTATAACCATGGACACTCATTTTCTAACCCTAAACTAAAACCAATCTTGACTCCTCTATCCCTTCCTCTGATCTCTCGATCCCTTGATACCTCCCACTCCTCAGAAAAGACTCTCTAACCCACATGCATGGCCTGGGTGTCTACGTCAAGGACCATCTCCCTCTGGCTAGAGAGACCTCTCTCGAATCGCCGGATCATTCCTACTTGTGTCTCCGCCTATCTCTTCTCAATGCTGTAAGCTATCTTTTCTCCCTCTACCGCTCTCCATCCTCTCAGGACTGCGGGATACTCGATGTCATTTCTGACAGCATAGATAAGGCCCTCTCTGTCCATCCGTCCGCTCACATATTTGTGTTTGGTGATTTTAACGCCTATCACAACCAGTGGCTACAGAACGCTACCACTGACCTCGCTGGCGTACATACTCTCAACTTTTCAATCTCTCAATCCCTCAACCAGATAATCGATTTCCCCACGCGTTTTTCCTACAATCGTGACTGTAAGCCCTCACTCCTCGACCTGTGTTTTACCTCCACCCCTGAGTCGTGTAGTGCCACGCAGCTCTGTCCTATCGGTAACTCCGATCATGCTGTCGTGTCTGTTAGTATCTCCTTCAGCCCCACCCCCTGGAAAGAACCTCCTACCACCAGACCCACTTTCTGCTACCAACGGGCTGACTGGGACCCGTTTCGGGACTTCCTCCGCGATGTCCCCTGGGATTCTGTATTTAAGCTCCCCACTCATGAGTGTGCTTCTGAGTTCTCTTCCTGGATCAAAGCCGGTATCGAAGCTTTCATCCCCTCCAGGAAATTCAAGGTCAAACCGCGCTCCTCCCCCTGGTTCACAGCTGCTTGCTCAGCCGCCATTGCCCATAGGAACCACTTCTTCCACCGTTTTCGTAGTGACATGTCCGACTCCAACAGACGTCTATTTACCTCTGCACGCAATGAGTGTAAGCGTACCCTCGACAATGCCAAGGCACTATTTGCAGCTCGGATGAAGGAACGTATTGCATCCCGCAAATTTGTCTCCAAGGACTATTGGCGCCTCTGCAAGAGAGTTCTGAATAGTAACAAACCCTCCATTCCTCCACTGTTCAATCAGTTTGAGGTCCTGACCACCTCTGCCGACAAGGCCGAATGCTTCGCTCGAAAGTTTTCTTCCAATTCCATGCTTGACTCCTCTGGGGTACCCTTGCCCGACTTCCCTCCCAGAACTGAGGCCCTACTGGACGGCTTGCACATAACCCCGTCGTCGGTACTGGGCATTATTTCTAACTTAGATCTCCACAAGGCTACCGGCGGTGACGGAATACCAGCCATTGTCCTGAAGAAATGCGCACCTGAACTGGCACCTGCCCTCTCTAAATTGTACAACCGCTGCCTCAAGGACTCCTGTTTTCCTGACTGCTGGAAGTCCTCTACCATTGTTCCTGTCTTTAAGAACTCTGGCGAACCCTCCAACGCTTCTAATTACCGTCCTATCAGTCTCCTTCCCATCTTCGGCAAAGTCTTCGAGGCCATTATCAACACCGAAGTGATTACTCACCTGATATCCCACGATCTGCTCTCAGACAAGCAGTATGGTTTCCGCTTTTGCCCGGTCTACTGCCGATGTGCTTACGGCCATCACTGAATTTGTCTACCAAGCTATCCATAGTAACGGCGAAGCCCGTGCCGTGGCCCTTGACATCTCCAAAGCATTCGATAGGGTTTGGCATGCCGGCCTCCTTCGCAAGCTCCGGGGTTATGGTATCACAGGTCGATTGTTTGACCTAATTCAATCGTTCCCATCAAACCGGGATTTGAAGGTTGTTCTCAGTGGATTCTTCTCCAACTCCTATCCCACTACCGCTGGTGTTCCTCAAGGCTCCATCCTTGGCCCTACTCTGTTCCTCATATTTATAAACGACCTTCCAGACGCCATAGACTCCCAAGTCGGTATCTACGCTGACGACACTACTATTTACTCCTGCCTCAAGCACAAATCTACTGAGGCGGACAAAATTAACCTGGCAGCTCAAATTGAAAAGGACCTCCAATCGGTTGTGGACTGGGGAGAGAAATGGATGGTCAACTTTAATGCCTCTAAAACAAAACTGCTCTCCATTAACCACCACAAGGACCCATCCCTGCATCCCATCAGAATGGCTGAGGACCAACTTCTCGAGAGCTCCTCTCTGCGGCTGCTCGGTCTCACGCTGTCCGCTGATCTGAGATGGAAGAAATACATCGAGTCAATTGCATCATCCACCGCAAGAAAAGTTGGTTCCCTGTGCCGAGCCAGGAAATTCTTCTCCCCGGAATCGATCCTCCAAGTCTATAAGTCTACCATTCGACCTTGCATGGAGTATTGCTGCCATTTATGGTCTGGGGCCCCTGCGTGTTGCCTCAGGGTTCTTGATAAGATCCAGAGACGGATATGCAATGTGATTGGCCCTGATCTGTCATCTCGTCTGCAGTCGCTCTCTCACAGACGCGATGTTGCATCGCTCTGCCTTTTCTACAAGTACTTCCACGGTAATTGCTCCGAGGAGTTGCTTTCGCTTGTCCCTAAGCCTCGTGAATTTAAGCGTCCTACGAGGCTGGCATCCCGTTCCCACCCCTTCACCGTTGAAACTGTTAGATGTAGACGTCTTTTCTACTCCAATAGCTTCATGTCTCGCACATCTCGTCTATGGAACTCCCTTCCCTATTACTGTTTCCCTGACAAATACAATCTCCAACGGTTTAAGTGTAGCGTCAATCGTCATCTCCAATTGCCTTGATCTATCCACTTCCTGACATCTTTCATTCCTATCTGCTCTCGCTCTATATCTCCCGTAACCCCCTGCCTCGATCGACCCTCCGTCCTTCTCTTTCTCTACATCCCTTCCTTTACCACTCCTATCTGCTCTTCCTCCAACCCTTCTCTAACCCCATGCGTGATAGTGGCCACCGGCCTTGCTTGGGGTGATACGCTTAAAAAAAAAAAAAAAAACACCAGACAGCTCTTTCAAAGAATTTTTGAAAATTGAAGGCGAAAGGTTTGAACCCATAGATAGATTGGAAGATTATAGGTTCTGCACATACTCCTAATAGTCTTAGAGATAGGTGTGAATTATGTTTAGAAGAAAACATTAGAATAATAAAATACAACAATCAAAGATAACTATTAAATCAGATGAATGAATTAGTGTTAAAATGTCGACATAAAAACAAATTCAAATTTCAATAATATACGTTTAACTTATTTACCTACTATATATCCATAATATTCACTCCCCTGTAAATTTTTAAATGTCGAATGTATAACTAATTCTAATTTCTATATCCCCCTGTATAACATATTTATACTACAGGGTGACAAAAAAAAAAAAACGAGAACTTTTTAACAATCCAATAAAACAAAGAGTGATGGAAGAAAAATATTTAATTCATAGTAAACCTTAAAACATGCCATTTAAGAAACAATGATGGAATTTTCATTTTTTAAAAATTACGTCCTGTAGATGGCGTCCTCCTGTACGAATGCATTCTTGAAATTTGCTGTTGAGATTTCTCATTGACTACTGCAACATATCAGCTGGGATACTGTGAATTTCATTCTCGTTACTAAATTGGCGAAATGTTTACTTGCTCAAGGTCACTGTCTCGGAGTGTTGCCACTTGCTCTTGTCTAGCAATACGCACTTCAAAAATTCCCGTTTTTTGGGGTCACCCTGTTTATTAATTATAATCTATAAACTTCCCCTCCTCTAAGATCTCCCCAATTATCTTTCCTTTAATCCCCACATCCTTTTATCTTTACATTTTAAAGTTATTTTTAAAACCCATTTTATTCCTCTTTTAATTTTAAATTAATATTTCATTCTTCATATAATCCCAAATTAATGTCATAAGGTTAATATTCAGGTTTAATTTTATAAAACTTCTTACCTTTAAGACAAATACCTATCACCTCCCCCTCACTCGTGCCTTTCATCTAGCTGAAACAATGAAATGGATAAATTCTGTATGAATTTTTCGACTGTTTTTTTAAATTTATTTTAGCTTTCACAGTTAAATTTCTATTTCTGACACGAACTCAGTCCACACCTGAGTTGATAAAACAGACGACCGATATCTTCGTCTGACGAAATAGACTATTCCCCATATGAGGAGATTTTGAATTTTATTGCTTATTGACTATTTGATCTGTAATACTAAATATGGTGATCTCTTTATGTGGATCAGTTTAATATTTTATATTACTAGTATCCACTTGGATTATATACCAACGGATTTGTTACCTTTGATACACACACATTAATGTTTAGTGGATACTCCTATTTAAGTAGACGCTCCGTTTATTTATTAAACAGTATATATATATTTATTTTCGTCTACCAGCCTAAATATATCTTATTAAGAGCATGTATTTTAGTTTAATAAGATTTATCGAATAATAAGACCAAAATAAATAAATATACTTTTAAAAAAATAAACTGGCTTCTACTCACATACGAGTAACCCTTAAAAATAAACGTTTAATCTGTATATATAGGGTGATTGAAAAGTAACTCCCTATTTTATGTATGATGGACTCTCCAGTCTACAAGACAGTAGAGACTATCATACACAAAATAGGGAGTTGCTATTCATTCAATCTCCCCCTCTCTCTCTCTCTCTCTCTCTATATATATATATATATATATATATATATATATATATATATATATATATATGTAGGAAGACAGCCTGTTTCCCTGTATAGCAGCTCATAGGTGTGGCTAGACATCCGACTGCTTCAAGCTGGGATCGAAGCTCGAACGATTTGGCGTCAGTCAGTTTGGCTATCGGCACACGGCATGGAATATTTTTACGTATTATATACGTGATGTATATAAACGCTAAACAAGCAGCCACAGTGCTCAATTCTGACGAAGAGCTATGCTTTAAGTAGGAGCAGCAGCTTCTAAAAATTACCTTGCTCCATAGTGCTCAATCAGCGAACGAGAGCAAGTCATATATATATATATATATATATATATATATATATATATATATATATAAATATAAAAGTGGACATGGAAGTCAGCACTTAGAGGCGACAGTCTGTTTCATGCTAGTGCAATCGTCAGGCGACTAGTGCTGTTATTTTTCTCGGCTGTTTATATAAGGGTCAGTGGTGCATTATGGGTAGTATATTTTGGCGGGTACTTTTACCGGAAGTCGCTTATTTGTTTATTTATTTATGTCAAATTATTTTGCTTGTTTTTTTGTTTGTTTTTTTATTTTTTATCTTATATATTTATTTATTTATTCTTTTGTTTTTGTTGAATATTTTCAATCAAGCACACTACACAAAATATTCAACAAAAACACAGTAAAAATCAGCTACAGTTGCACCGAGAACATGGCACAAATAATAAAAAAGCACAACAGAAAAATTATTAACAAACCACACGAACAAATTAAACCCACGTGCAACTGCAGAATAAAAAACGAATGTCCCTTAAACGGTAATTGTTTACAAAACAACGTAATCTACCAAGCCACGACAAAATCAGCAGATAATGAAGAAAAAGTATACATAGGAGTAACCGAAGGACCATGGAAACAAAGAAATTATGTACACAAAATGTCTTTCACAAATAGTAAATATGCGAACAGCACAATGCTTTCTAAGTATATCTGGGAAATAAAAAACAAAACACACACCACACCAAAAATATCTTGGAAAATAAGGAAAAAATCATCAGCCTACAACAACCTATCAAAAACTTGCAAACTTTGCTTGGAGGAAAAAATAGCTATCATTACCTTCCCAGATCAAAATAAATTATTAAATAAAAGATCCGAGCTAATCTCAAAATGTAGACATGAAAACAAATTTTTACTACGTAACTTAAAATAGAAAAATAAATAAATATATAAACAAACAACAATAAAATAAGCAAAATAAACTACTCCAAACAAATCACAAAACCACACCTGTTAGAATATGCGAAATAAAATCAAAACAAAAGAACGGACGAAAGTTATAACTGTTATACAAATAAAAATAAAAATAATAAACAAAACAATTTGACCCAAATAAATAAGCGAACAAGCGATTTCCGGTAAATGGCGGCCATTATAGACTACCAACAATAAGCTATATAAACAAATTTTTTTTACTACGTTAACCAAAAACACCGATCAAAACAAAAGAATAAATAAATAAATATATAAGATAAAAAATAAAAAAACAAACAAAAAAACAAGTAAAATAATTTGACATAAATAAATAAACAAATAAGCGACTTCCGGTAAAAGTACCCGCCAAAATATACTACCCATAATGCACCACTGACCTTTATATAAACAGCCGAGAAAAATAACAGCACTAGTCGCCTGACGATTGCACTAGCATGAAACAGACTGTCGCCTCTAAGTGCTGACTTCCATGTCCACTTTTATATTTACACACGCTCTATCTCTGATATTGAGCACTTTACCCCATAAATATAGCACACTTTAAGACTATATTTCTGCATATATATATATATATATATATATATAAAGACATTTCTTTTTATAGATACAAATATTTAACTAAATGCTCTGTTTATAATAAACAGTATTAACGACATTTACCGGCCTGAATGTCCGAGAAATTTTCATAGAAAATATGCGTCCTCCGACAGGAATCGAACTTGTATCCTATATAGCCTGGCGTGTTTTACCCATTAAAAAAATATCTTAAAATAATTGTCGGACTTTGTCCATTTCATAATATATATATATATGTGTGTGAAGAAATATAGCTTCAAGGTGTGCTATATTTATGGTATAAAGTGCTCAATATCAGAGATAGAGGGTATGTAAATATAAATGTCAACATTGAAGTCAATACTCACAGGCGACAGGCTGTTTCAAACTAGACGCAATCGTCAGGCCATCTGATATATATATATATATATATATATATATATATATATATATATATATATATATATATATATATATTATTTCTAAAGACACGCAGCTCTTGAGTGTGGCTAGACGTCCGGTTTCATTTAGTTAGGATCGAAACCCGACTTAATTGGCGTCAGTCAGAAATTCTACCATTAAGCCGTCGGCGCACGGCAGGGAAGTATATGAATTTTAGCGTATATATATTTAGATAAACACACAGTGACCAACAGGACTCAATTCGCTTTTGCCGAATGCATACACGTACATACATATTTAGATACATGCACATAGACATATGTGTGTGTGTGCGTGTGTGCGTGCGTGTGTGTGTGTTTGTTTGCGTGTGCTTATAGTAACTTTATGAAATGAAGTTTAAAACAGTTTTTTTTTAATTTCTTAAATCTCAAGAGACTTGAAAAAGAAACTTCAGACTTTAAATCCGTCGCCTTTATTTGGGGGTTGTTTAAATAGAAATTAACCGATGTATAGAATTGTAATGATATTCAGATTTCTTGTCTGCAAAAAGGGGGAGGGAATAGTCAGAGAGTAGTCGGTAGGTATTGTGTAGATTGATCTGAGAGAGAGAGGGGGGAGGAACAGAGGGAAAATGCGAAAAGAGAGAAAGGGAAAGAAAGGGTTGAGAAAGAAATAAGAATATTAAGGAAGAATAAAACGAGAAAAATATTTTAATAAAAAGATACTTGTATAATGAGAAAGGGGGAGAAATAGATAGTGACGTAGAGTGAGAAAGAAAGAAAAAGAAATCCTTGAATTTAATGATAACGAAGAAAAACGTGGGAATCAGAGAGAAATGAAAGAAGAGAAAGAGAGAGAAAGAGTTTAAAGAAAAGTGAGAGACGTTGATGAAACATGGAAAGAGATCTAGAAAGCGAAAAAAAAATGAAACAAAATTGGTTTGGTTTGTTTTACGGTATATCAATCTCAATGGGTTCTTTAATGCCGACAAATTTTTTATTTCTGGTAATATGTTTTTCTTCAAAAATGTATTGCTGGTAATAATGTATTGCTGGTAATATTTTTTTACAAAAATGTACTGCTGGTATTAAAACCCATTTTTACACTTTCATAGATTTTTTTCTCCCAATTGGGGATCAACTACTTACCCATAGCTGGGACCCCTAACAGGTGCTACCACCCCGGCTCAGGGTGGACCTGGGAACACCATTAATTAAGACGTGGTTCCACGATCCTCAAAATCTCCTGATTAGAGGCATTGCTGTCAGAAGTAGTTTATCGGCTTACCCAGGACGTGGATGGAGTCTATCGTCATACCAAAGACGCAAAGAATTTGGAGATGAGGGAAAATCTGGGATAAAGAAAGGCTTTTAGAAACATAAATTGATTCGTTTGTTATTTAACACCTGGAAATATTTTTTAGATTGTAAGAATTTTTACGTTTTTCCATAACAGTGATATATGTTTACAAGAAGGAATCAAAAGAGGTAAAATTCGTATCTTTCCCAAAGCTATTTGTACCTAAGTGAATAGAACAAACCCAACTGGTATTGGAACTCCGATTAACAATTCCAATTCCAATATGTATTACACAGACTGCATTTCCACGTTTGAAACATGTAGTATTCCTAAATGGTCACCCATCGATGTAGTAACCAGGCACAACATTGCTGAAATTTGTTGATCGTACAGGAACTGGTGTCTCAAAGTGATATGGCTGTAAGCCTTGGAAGAGAAAGAAAGAGAAAAAAGGTGAAAGAAAAGATAAAGAGGCTGAGATAAAAAAGGAGTTTTCTGAATAGAAAGAGAGAGAAAATCATAAAAAGAGGCGAAGATAAAGATAGATAAAGAAATGTTAAATGATTTCAAGTAAAGAGTGAAAAAGAAACTTGGAAAAAATTTCAAGAAGAATTTTGGAAGAATTTAAAGAAAACGGTGAACGACGTTGAAAGAAAATAAAGTGTTTTATCGAGAAAATGATTACTAAAAAGAAAGAAAGACATAAAAGAAATCCTAAAAATAGGGCGACAGATAAGTAGGAAAACACTTCCATATATAACTGGGAAGATGCGAAGAAGAAGAAAGAAGGAATGGAAGGAAGAAAGCAACAAAGGTGACCAATCGAATAGATTAAATTGAAGAAGAAAGAAACAAAGAAAGACAAGAATTTGAAGGAAAAAATTAGAAAAAGGAAGAAAAATATGAAAGCAAAGAAGTCAAATAGAATAATTTTAATAAAAAAGAAATAAATTATAGAATAATTTGAAGAGGAAAAAAGAAAGGAATGAAGAAAGAAAAGAATTGGAATAGAATAATTTGAAGAGGTAAGAAAGAAAAAAAAGAAAGAAAGATAGATAGATAGAAAAAAGAAAGAATTTCCATGAAATAAGTTGAATAAGAAATACAGAATAATCGGAAGAAAGAAAGAAAGAAAGAAAAAAAAGAAAAAAGAAAGAATAAATAAATGAATTCGAATAGAATGAAGAGAAAAGAAAGGACAGAGGAAAACACAATTCCAGAATATATAAAGCAGAGACAATGAATTCTTTCAAGAAGGCAGAAGTATAAAGAATATAACGTATAAAGAAGTCAAAAGTCACCGAAAATTGTCATAGATTGAAAACAGAATTAAATGCAAAGAAGAAATGATCTTTGAATGACAGTGAGCGTGGATTCACAATTAGGGGATAGGCAAGAAATGATTGCGTGAAACAGGAAATGCGTGAAAAATGTTGACTTTTCATTGAAGTGTCTTCAAACCACCATCAGAACTCGTCGTTCTTTCTCCACTAACCAAAAATGATGTACACGAGAAATAACTATTCATTCGTCAATGTCTGTAAAGGTAATGAGATTACGAAGTATTTACGAAATCTGTCACCAGCAAAAGATCAAACTTACGTACAGCACTAAGAATTTTACAGAAATGTATTCGCTTTTACAAATGTTTTTTTTTTTATTTTCTCTAATCTTTAGGATAAAAAGGAAGAGTTTCTCATAAGATTCCTACCTTACCCTGTCCAAAAATCGCCTTGAAAGAAAAACACCAGCAAGAAATCAAATTAGACATCACCTCTTTTAGTGAGGATAAGTAGAAGACATAAGATGGAGGTATATGTTTTTATATTTGATTAGTTTAGCCGAGATAGAATTGGATTAGGTAGCCATTATGTGAAGACTGAATAAGAATGAACCAGAAAGAAAACAATGAGTTATGTTTCATGGCTATAGAGACGCTTTTTTGTTCATAACACACAGTTTTTGATAAAAATTATAGATATGTGCCAAACTTGTAGACGCCATGATGAGTAAAAATCTTCAGCCTCGGGTGTTGCTTCTCTGGTTTCAGTAGCAATTACGCTTTTACGGGATGAAGATGCTAGCTACCATACCCAAACGGTTTTTGAAATCTGAGTTCTCTTAATCTCCAAACCTAGAGATCCCAGTCGTCTCAAATATTAACCCTTACCTGATGTTGCAAGGAAGAGGAAATAATAAACAAGGCCATCCCATAATAGTAACCGATTATTATGAAAAATGGACACTTGGGCATCAATGAAATACCTATGATACGCTGACCATTTTCTAACCATTCTGTCAAATGTAACCCAGTATTCATGGCCCTCCACATCTCCCTGTCCTAGCTCTTAATAAGTTTTGTCTTTTTTTTATTTCTCCCAAACCCTGTTCTACCATTCATTTACTCAAGCTCATCAAGTACCTTACGCGCTGCTTTCCGTTGTCCCTCTTTCCTTCAATCTGTTCCGTGAGTATCCGGTTCTCCAAGCCCACCTTTCTCATTACGTGCCCAAGAAATTTCAACTGCCTCTTCCTGATGTCGTTGTTGCACACATATTCGATTCGTGGTATCCTCAGCATCTTTCTGTAGAATCCCCTTTATCTTGCTTCAAGTCTCTTCTTCATCTTTGAGGAGATTGTCCAGCATTCACTGCCATTCAGAAGGCGATTACTTGACTCCCTCCTCACAGAGTCTGGTTGTGACGTGGGGAAACCGAACGCGTACACCCGGATGCACTCAGGATAGAAATTCCCTGTACCCCCGCAACCGTCGGTTGCGCTGGCTTCGGTGCGACCACCGATCCCTCTATCTAGTGCAATGAGAGGATGCAGCTTTGGGCATCTCTTCCCCGGAGCTGGGCACCTCACAGTAAGATTTTCCTCAGTTTTGCCTCTGTCCTCCGATGGAGCCGCAACTGAATCGTTCTCTACTCGAAGACAGACGCAACTGCTGCCATAATCAGAAGGACAGATATGTAACAGTTCAGTACTCTTTTTATTTGTTTCTAATGAAATTTTCCTGTTTCTTAATACTTTGCTTAGCTTTTGGAAGGACTGATATTACATATCTGTCCAGTCCTCTTTGTTTCTAATGAAATTTTCCTGTTTCTTAATACTTTGCTTAGCTTTTGGAAGGACTGATATTACATATCTGTCCAGTCCTCTTTTCTTTGTTTCTAATGAAATTTTCCTGTTTCTTAATACTTTGCTTAGCTTTTGGGAGGACTGATATTACATATCTGTCCAGTCCTCTTTTCTTTGTTTCTAATGAATTTTTCCTGTTTCTTAATACTTTGCTTAGCTTTTGGAAGGACTGATATTACATATCTATCCAGTCCTCTTTTCTTTGTTTCTAATGAAATTTCCCTGTTTCTTAATACTTTGCTTAGCTTTTGGAAGGACTGATATTACATATCTGTCCAGTCCTCTTTTCTTTGTTTCTAATGAAATTTTTCTCTCTCTTAATATTCTGCTTAGCTTTTGCAATGTATGCCAATATGTATTTGTCCGCCATTGTTGCACTTTCTGCCCTCTGTTAGGATTCTTATTACATGATCGTATATATTATCTCAACCTAGCAAAGCCATGAAAGAACATACATACCACACTTATGATCTCGTATTTCTTGAGATAAATATTACCCAGAACTACATGCCAATTAATAATTGAATAGGTCCTTGACAACGACAAGTTCATCTCCTTAAACTAGCAAACTTATGAAGAGCCATACCCGACTTTTATCTGGAAATGAGACTTAAAATATAAATAAAAATCTCTATAAATTTACAAAAAAGCTTCCTTCATTCTCAGTCACTCTTCTCCTCATTCCCTCCGACAGTGTTATTTAAATGAAAAACATATCTGTTTATTTTGGCCATGGAGAGTTTGGCCTTGGGGAGCAATGAAAGAAATATTTGTTTAAATATAAACAGTGCAATAGTTTGTTCATATGTGTAGGAAGAACTTAATAAAATATGTATGGATGTATTTGCCTTTAGAATTCTCTCTTTCTATATGTAACCTCAGCTTGCGCTGATAAGTACATATGATTCTAAAATCAACGGCTCCCTATTTAAATGCGAAGCTCTCCAGTAAAATGAATGGAACACTATGGCTGCTTCGCGTTTGTTTACGTTTGTAGAAACAGTAGACTAGATTTGGCTGAATCCTTCTGTCGTGTGAAGATGGCTCAGTGATGGAAGCTATGACTGACACCAAATCGGTTGGGTTTTGATCCAGGCTTGAGGCATTCGGTCGTCTAGTCGCACTGAGGAGCTGTGATACAGTAACAGTACTTTTGCGAATGACACGCAATACATTAAAAGAAGTGAGAAACCGCAAAAGTTTTTGGTTGTAATGTGGATTTTAAAAAAATATTATGCTTTATTTTCCATAATTTTGTTACACGTATTTCCGGTCTCGCGACCCTCATCAGACAAAGGGGGGAGATTTCCACATATTATTAAAAATAATTAATTTTTTTCTTTATGTTTTTCGATGTTAAATATTCTCGATATGAGACATTTTCTTTTTTTGTGTTAGTGATCCAAACGTCTTTCTTGAACTGGCAGTGAAAACTTCTGCGTGAAGGGTTATAAAACAATTAAGATTGGTTCGAGAAATGATGGAGTAGTTATCGGCATGCTTATCTTTTAATGACCCCTGTGTGTTCTTAGATCTATTTACATTTGTCAGCATGCGTGTATATATGTGTATATCCCCTCTCCATACATACACACTGTCTCACTACGAGGAATCAGTGAACACATCTGTACACCTACACACATATACACACACATACACAAACACACATACCGTCTCATTACAAGGAATCAGTAAATACACACACATACACATACATATATATATATATATATATATATATATATATATATATATACAAATAAATCAAATCAGTCAGATTAACAATCCACAATTGTTTAGCATTTATTTTTTTAAAACGTCCTCGATAAAAAGTAGAGCATTATATATATATATATATATATATATATATATGTGTGTGTGTGTGTGTGTGTGTATGTGTGTGTGAGAGAGAGAGAGAGAGAGAGAGAGAGAGAGCTGATATTGCAAGACAGTTATAATTTACAAGTAATGCCTGTGAACGAATTTTATAACATAGACGTATATTTTGCATTGGGTAATTCCTTTTCTAAAAACAAGAACATCCTGTCCGCCCCCCCCCCCAAAAGGAACTAGTCAACACCGTTGCTTGCTGTCAAGATGCTGGTTTTATCTTCAGACTTTTCTTCTACCTGAACGAAGCCTCCAAGGGGTTCAACAATACCATTGTATTTATCGCAGACATGGCCACCAACCCAGATATTATAGAATCTGCTCTAGATGGCCGTTGATTCCAAAATATGATTCATCTGACCCTGGACAGATATTGGTTTTAATCCTACTTCGTATCTTGCCGTCCTCCTCTATAGAAAAGCCTGATGGAGGAACCGGTTTATTCGTCGATGACACGATTAAGCTGCATGTTTTATGGTACCAGTAGCCTTCAGTGTGTCCAGATATCATTTATCAATCTAACATGTTTCACTTTTATTAAAGCTTCACAAACGAATTAGATAGGAATTTTCAAAAAGAACAAATAAATTCTGGTATTTTTATTATTCTGTTCTATGATTTTCATTGGCTAAACTTGTTTTACGTGTATTTGACTCGATAAACGAATGCTAATATAATTTGTGTCGTTGTAAATCCAAGGGGAGACGACTCGTCCCTTCGAAGTTCCAAGAAATGAAAGATTTCCGACCCTTACTGAAAAACCGCAAATAATGCTTTACGTATGTAAGTTTCTGATAAATCTTGTGATAATATGATAACCACTAACCAAGAATGGTTAGAGTAATACAATAGACTTTGCTACCAATAATGCACCATTTACCAGCATATATAAATAGTTGAGCCAAAATAAAACACACATGGCCTAAAGATTGAGTTCAAGCATGAAAGAGACTGTCAGCATTTGCTGTTCTTTAGTGTCGACATAAATACGCTCTGTCTCTGACATTGAGCACATTTGCCCATAAATATAGCAGACCTTAAAATTATATTTTTATCATTACACAGCAACACCGACGTGGCATTGAAACCATAAGCTCCTGTAATGCATAACTATATATATATATATATATATATATATATATATATATATATATATATATGAAAATTTCTCAAAGTTAACTTTTAGAGAAGACAATATTTATAAATAAATGACAATAGGAAAACAGTAATTGCTGACGCGTTTCGTCCAATGTGGACTTTTTCAAAGCAAGAAACGAAATTTTCTTTGTTTAATTAAATTCATTTCGTTTGTTGCTTTGAAAAAGTCCACTTTGGACGAAACGCGTCAGCAATTACTGTTTTCCTATTGTCATTTATTTATAAATATATATATATATATATATATATATATACATATATATATATATGTATGTGTGTGTGTGTGTGTGTGTGTGTGTGTGTGTGTGTGTGTGTGTGTGATAATCTCTCGTGACATTTTCCATGTATGAGTGTCCAGTAGCTCAATACTTAGAAAGGAACAGCCAGTCTACCCGAACATATAATTTGATTCTAGTGGTGAAGACATGTTCAGAACTAAACACTTTTCGAAAGAACTAAATCTGTGTAGTGAATCCATGTGTTGGAAGGAAACACATTCGGATTTTTATTTCGATGTTTTGAGTCACGTATTTACATCAATAATTCCGCAGCCTAATGATAACAAATTATTTTCCTCCACAAATATTTACCTTGAACATAATTTGTCTTTTTCGCCACATTGTAAACATCTAAGCTAAATGAATGTTTTCTTCCCATGGTAACGCGGCCCACTTAGCAAGAGAAAAACCGTTTCGAAAGAGAAATAATCATTTATATTTGGCACCTTGAGGACTTTATTTGTTTCGATTACTAGAAAGACCATTCCTACGTAGCAGACCATTCAGAAACAAGCAAGTTGAATACAGTCTTTCAAAGATTTTCCAGATTTTTACATTGTTTGAAAGGTCGAATCGAATATTTGCAGTCCTGTAAGCCTGAAATCGTTGAAAACTTTAATTTTATCACCAACATTGATTTTATTTTTGGTAAAAAGTAATTACTTTCCGATCATTCTAATATTTAAATAAAATTACATTCCTTTTTATATTTTTCAGTTAAAACGTAAAATCTAAATCCTCAGTATATATATATATATATATATATATATATATATATATATATATATATATATATATATATATATTTAAAACTTGTCTCACTAGAACAATTACGATTGAGTTCTATGCTCACTGGGTGCCCCTTACTTTCAGCCTTGTGCCACATCTAAGCCATCCTTTGAAAATCACTATACTTAATTTAACGGCCATGTTGGATTTAGAAGTAGTGGTGATCTGCCGTACTCGGCAATGATATCTACGAGGTAACCAAAAAAGTTCTGTCCGTTTTTAAATGAAAAACAAAAAACGCTTCACAGTATGTGTAACTTATATTTAGTCTTCGAAGTAATCGCCATCGGCATCCACCACCTTCTGCCAACGTGTCTCCAGCTGTTCAATGCCTTTGCGGTAGAACTCGGGGGGTGGGGTTGACGCAAAGAAGTCCGTGAGGGCTTTGCGCAAGTCTGATTCATTGTTGAAGGATTTCCCACGAATATGATTATCCAGGGAGTGGAAGAGGTGGTAATCGGATGGCGCAAGGTCAGGTGAATAAGGTGGATGACACAAAGTCTCCGACCCAAGTTGCTGTATGGTATCCCTGACCACTTGCGCGACATGCGGCCTGGCGTTGTCATGGAGGAAAAGCACACCTTTGCGATTCACCAGTGCTGGCTCCTTCTAGCGCAATGCCTGTTGCACACGTTTCAATTGCTGTGAGTATAGGTCTCCAGTGACCATTTGACTCGTTGGTAGCAGTTCATTATGAACCACTTGACGACCTATCCACCAGACACAAAGCATAATCTTGCGTGGGTGCATAGGCGGTCTTGCGGTGTGAGGGATAGCATTCTAAGGAGACAACCAATGTCTGGAATACTTGGGAGTTTCGTACAGAACCCCCTTTTCATCACTGGTAAGCACTCGATTGAATAAGGATGCGGTACGGTGGCGAGAAAGCAGCGATACGCAGGCTGCCACTCGTTGTCCCTTGTGGACCTCCAATAGTATTTGCGAAACCCACTTGTTCAGTTTGTATGTCTTACCTAGGCGGTGCAGGTGAAGTCTAACTGTTTCATCGGAAACGTTGAACTGTCTTGCAAGTTTACCACACCTTAGACTACTGTCCTCTTCATGGCCGCTTTCAGGACTCCATTATTCAAGACCTGTGGTCGTCCACTGCGAGGGTCATCATGGAGAGACAAATCTACTGACTTGAATTTTCGAAACCAACGCCTTGCCGTACGTTCATCCACAGCACTATCCCCAATCGCTTGACATATGCGGCGACTTGATGCAACTGCTGATAAGCCCACTTTGAAGTCGTAAAGCAAACAGCCCCGAACGAGATCTCTCGACACTTCCATCTTTCTCACAGCTGTTCGGCTTATAACCTCTGGCCGGGCACGGTACGCGTGTTTTTTTATAACGTCTGGTGTTCCTACTTCCGGCTGTCCGAATTTGAAAACAATTGCTACACGCATTTCGTATATATTTTGACTTCATTGAATGACTTATCAAAAAACGGACAGAACTTTTTTGGTTACCTTGTATAAGCAGAGGTGAACTCGAAGCAGACGGTCAAGTCCAATGCAAGAACGATAAAGATGTCTACATTTGGGGCAGGGAATCTGGCATGGAGGAGGAGATATCATCGCTTCTACTACAGCCTTCCTTTTTGTACAGGTCTCGTATATTTTCTCTCACGTCGGTTTGCTACAAATGTCTCTATTGCTTCATGCGTCGAGGCATCCACTTCGATTTTGTGGGATCTAGGTAAATTTCTCGAAATCAATTGCTCGAAAAATAATTTATCGATCTATCAATTGGTCAAAAGGCAGATTGCTCGAAGTAATTTCGAAGCTCGAAGCACCACGTAAACTGCGCCGTCCCACGACACGTCAACGGAGCTGGATATAAAAGGAACCACAACACTCACTTTAGCAGTCAGTCTTCTAGGATATTTTCTCTTGACTGGCTCAACACACGCTGTCAAGGCTACTCTCTGTACGTGTGGTTTTTGTTTTCTATTTCTATTTCAGTAATTTTGGAGATCACGAACCCTAGTGATGGACATAACTTTTGTTGAGAGCGAAAAAGGAAAGAAGTGTTTGGATGGATATAAGGACAAAACGGTGAACAATAAGATTTACTGGAAATGTGAAATATGCAAAAAAGGAAATGCTTAGCACGTGTTATCAATGTCAATGATAGTATCCAGAAACGAAGCTGGAATGACAACCATGCAAGAAATACCGCCGAAATTGAGTATCTAAAGCCATAGAGAAAGTGAAGAATATGCAATAAATAGTGAAGATATAAATGTATCTGTTCTTCAATTTTAACTGTTCAGTTAACAAAAATAAAGGTGCATTATTTTATCTTATAGTAAATATTAGGAACAATGTAGTTTTTTTTAAGCACAAGTTTCGAGCAAACTGCCTTTCGAGAAATTGATAGTTCGAGAAATTATTTTTCGAGCAACTGATTTCGAGCAATTTACCGGATGCCGATTTAGTGGGGGATTTTTCAAGCTAGTAGCTGTCCAAAGTCAAAGAGGAACACCAAACCACGAGGAATTAGTTCAATCGATTCTTACTTTCCATAGTATTCTATGTTGGTGAGGTGAGACCTGTGGACAAATAGGAAAGTCTGTAAGATTTTATTGACTCATCAGTTGATCCAATTGATGAATTTTTCCGGTGAATGGGATGTGTGCGGACGCATGAGTGGTGACGAGTTGCTGGGTCGTAGCCACTATGATCTTCCAGTGAAATTATTCAAATAAGTAACAGCAGGATTTTAAACTTAGTGTAATACATTCTCTGTTTTTTAATTCATGTCAGCCGAGGACGTTAACCCAAGAAGGTGCAATGAGTCATTCTCGTGGAGGTTAGCCTCAGCCATGCTGATGGAGGGCAGAGCAGTTTAGTTTTGGAGGCGTTAAATACATCCTTTGCCCCAGTTGACACCAGAATGTAGGTCGTTTTGGATATTAGCTGCCATTTTGGCCTTATCAAACTCATCAGACTTAGTATCGAGACAAGAAGAAATGGTTGTGTCATTGGCGTAGATAGCAAGTTGAGAGATGATTTCATCAGGGAGGTCATTAGTGAAAAACAAAAACAAAGTATGACCAAGAATTGAGTCCTGGAGGACACCTACATTAATATGAAAGTAACTATAAGAATGGCCGTTCAGGTTAAGTTTCATTTCACGAATTGATAGACAGGGAATCCTTGAACGACTCCAATTTTTAAACATAAATGACCAGTTCTTTTGTGAACACCAAATGTTATACATGGTTATCTGTCGAGGCATCCACATCGATTTAGTGGGAGATTCTTCAAGCTAGTAGCTGTCCAAAGTCAATGAGGAACACCAAATTACGAGGAATTAGTTCAATCGATTCTTACTTTCCATGTTGGTGAGTTGAGACCTGTGGACAAATAGGAAAGTCTGTAAGATATTATTGACTCATCGGTTGAACCAATTGATGAATTATTCCGGTGAATGGGATGTGGGCGGACGCAAGAGCAGGGATGAATTGCTGGGTCGTAGCCACTATGATCTTCCAGTGAAAGTATTCAAGTAATTAATAGCAGGATTTTAAACTTAGTGTAATACATTCTCTGTTTTTTAATTATTTTTAAAAAAATCGGTTTCACTCCATGCAAGTCGGTAAAGCCACTGAGACACAAGTGGGTGCGGAAGGATTAGAAACAGAAAAACATTGGTAAGAAGCGAGAACAAATGAATTGTGATCAGTAGGACAGTAAATAGCGATTGGCATTGTATTTAAACTTTGAAGATTAAAGTTGGCTGCAAATTATAAAGCAGGAAGGTAGTTCCACAAGTGCGTGAAAAGAAACTGTTAACACAGAATTTACGGTTACATCTCAGACAAATCAACTGGGAATTGTTGAAACTTCGTCGCCAGTTTAATAATGCGCTTAAATTCTAAACATTTACCTACCGTAAGGAAGAGCAATTTTAGGGCAGCGGGAAAGTGACTGAAAACGAGATTCCAGAACAGGGCCAATAATATTGCTGATTCTTATTTGGATTTTATGAAGGAGCTCTAGACAAATAGCAGAAGCACCGAACCATATGTGGCAGCAATATTCTAAGCATGAATGTATGGTAGACTTATAGATATGTAAGATAAATTCTGGAGAGAAAAATTGTCTAATACGACACATTAAAACCAACTAGCGATGGATTCAATATAGTTTTTCACTTCATGTCAGCCGAGGACGTTAGCCCGTGGAGGTTAGCATCAGCCATGCTGATGGAAGGTAGAGCGGGGTCTCTCAGATAATTAATAGAACAGTTTAGTTTTGGAAGCGTTAAAGTCATCCTTTGCCCCAGTTAACACCAGACTGTAAGTCGTTTTGCCTATTAACTGCCATTTTGGCTTTAATAAACTGATCAAACTTACTATCAAGACAAGAAGAAATGGTTGTGTCATTGGTGTAGATAGCAAGTTGAGAGATGATTCCATCAGGGAAGTCAGTAATGAAAATCAAAAACAAAATATTGCCAAGAATGTAATCCCGGAGGACATCTACATTAAGACGAACGTAACTAGAAGAATGGCCGTTCAGGTTAAGTTTTATTTCACGATTTGATAGACGGGGAATCCTTGAACGACTCCAATTTTTAAACATAAATGACCAGTTCTTTTGTGAACACCAGATGATATACATGGTTTACTGTTATTTGCTAAGATATTAGGGCTGATATGCGAGGAAATATTCTTGAATTCCAGCGAAAATCAGCCTTGTTTAGGTGTTGTGACTTGATGGCAATATGCCTGCATTGGACTAAACAGAATAGAAATTACTTAGACAGAAAGAGAGGCAGACGAGTTTATAGTGATTTACTAGCGAAGTTTATACGTGGTACAAAACCGAAAGAAAGGAGCACATTGTAAGGACCAAACTCACTAGTAATTGATATGCTGATATAAGCTTGCTAACGATTACACCCCGATTATACTCAAAAACAAAAGGCGTCTTGCATATTCTTCACTTTCTCTATGGCTTTAGGGGCTCCGAAAGGAGGCTTCTCCGACGACTTCAGTCTTAATCTCTCCAAGCTAATTTTTTTAAGAACACGTTCGTTTGAAATTCTATCGTAGGTACCGAAAAACTTCAACTTCCGTCCTGAATTCTACATGGATGCCATTCGCAACTATTTGACATTGTTTCTGGTGCATTCTATTAAATACAACCTCTGGACACTTCGACGTGGTTTAAGGATTAGTAAGCTTGTTTCACTAGGTCAATTAAGACTGAATAATTAGTTCGATCCTCACTAGGTGTCCCACACTTTCAGCCCTGTCCCACATCTAAGCTACGCTTAAATGTCATTTGAGCACTTCGACGTGGTATAATATTTGGAAAGATTGTCTGGCTAGATCAACTACAACAGAAGAGCAAGTTCGATCCTCAGTCGGTGCTCAATACTTCTGGCCTTGTGCCACATCTAAGCTAATCTTAAAAAATCACCATCCTATTAAATATACCCTTCGGTGTACTTATATTCTTGTATCCTCAAATACAACAAGTGGAAACCATGTATTCTATCCATCTCTAATAGCGCTGAAAAAAAAATGGCCGGTTTCTTATACAACTCCAGAAAGTCCATGACTTCACCAGCTATACTATCTTTACAAAAAAAAAAAACAGCTCAAACCATATGCTGGCATATCTCGGTAGGATCTACACAATCCTCTCTTTCCATCCCCAGCCGAGTTCAAAATTATTTACGCAGCCTTGCGGGTGATGAATTATTTTCCACCTTACAACCCCTTTCCCCACAGACGCCTCTCGCTACTCCATTGCTATTTCCATGGAAAGTCTTCCTGACGAGCTACATGCCATAATGCCACCACTGGATACCTTTGTAACTTAGACCCGCCATACCATACGCATTACCTTCCTATTCCATTGACAAGGAGGAAGTTCCATTGAGACAGCTTCTTCCCAGAAGCCTTTACTTTTTGGAACAAACCTCCGAAAGGAGGCTTCTCCGACGACTTCATTCTTAATCTCTTCAAGTCAAGTATCAGCCGTTGTCTATCCTACATGTCCTTATAATCTACAAATCTTATAACCATAAAATAACCCCATTCAATAACCCTCTCATTTGTTTAACTCTTTGATCTTGTATTGGCTAACTGATAACACAAAGAATTTCCACACGAGACATTTTAATTAATTGATTCGCTTTCTACAGCTTATCGACCCTTTGCATATTATTTATAGCCGGAAATTATTGTTAAAATATATTTGAGATAAGAATGATTTACTGATACAAGTCTTACTAATTAACCCATAGCTGGGGGAGAAGAGGGGATTCCTAGCATTCCCAAAGATATTTGAGCGTAAGAGAATATAACCAAACCAACGGGAATTGGAACTCGGCTCCCCGATTAACAATTTCGTGCCATTCGCATATCCAAGCCTACAGTACCTGTTATTGTCAAGCAGGCCGTTTTAAATAAACCACCCCATTCAAACCCATAATTTTAAAAGATTAGTCTTCCTATTTTTCCTTTCCACATGCGAAAACAAGATAATAAATTCTCTGAATAAATCTCTTCTAAGTAATAAAGAGACAAAGAAGTTTCTAACATCACCATTCTGAAAATAAAAGCCTAAAATATAAACAAAATCGAAAAGGAATATTTTTCCGCGTTCTGATTCCATGTGTTGTAAGGAAACACATACGGGTTTTTATTTCGATGTTTTGAGTCACGTACTTACATCAATAATTCCGCAGCCTAATGATAACAAATTATTTTCCTCAGCAAATATTTACCTTGAACATAATTTGCCTAAACTAAATTAATCTGTTTTCTTCCCACGGTATGGAACTGTCTGGAAAAGTAAATAAACTTTTCTGGATAAGACCATTAATGCCGAAATATTTGCAGGATTTTCTTCCTTACGCACACACTCACACACACATACATACGTACACATACGGGGGGTGCGGGTGTTGTTTTCCAGGCCAGTCAACTGTTGTGTGAGGAATTCGATCCCAAATTGGTGACCCACTCCTGTAATAATCTAAGCAAAGATTATTTAATGCTTAGGGAGACTTGTCATATACCAGTGGTTAGTTAGCAAATGTTATCTTATAATATATAATATAATGTTATATATATTTTATATATTGTTATATATATATATATATTTTATATTTTGCTATATATATATATATATATATATTATATTTTGTTATATATATTTTTTGTTATATATATATTTGTTATATATATATTAGTTATATATATATATTATATTTTGTTACATATATATTGTTATATATATATATATTTATATTTTGTTATATATAGATATTTGTCATATATACATATGTCATATATATATTAGTTATATATATATATTTATATTTTGCTATATATATATATATATATATATATATATATATATTTTGTTATATATATATATATATATATATATATATATATCCCCTCTCCAGGAACCAATAAACTATCAAACTGGCCAAGGGAATTCAGAGCAGCATGAATCCATCCAGCTCTTATCTCAAATAACAACTTAAAAGAGACTGTTTGACCAACACAAAGAATGTTTAAAAAATTCATGTTTAAAAGATAAAAAAATAAAAAAACAAATGAAAACTACAGACAAAAGTTCATTTTCTCCATCAAGACATTCACTTCTGCAGTTCACTGCTACCAGCAAGCAGAAATATTTTGTCTCCTGATGATGGCCATGTTGGCCGAAACTCGTTGAGGAATCTAAATGAAATAATAATAATAAAAACGAAAGAATATGAATCTACAACCCAGTGTGTCTGATGATTTTAATTTTTTTAATAATTTTAATTTTTCAATATATATATATATATATATATATATATATATATATATATATTTACGAACATTTGTAAATAAGAAATTTTTAAATCATGAGGGGTTATAGGTAGGTTCCCTTAGTGTATTGTGGTATAGGTAGGAGTAAAATTTGAAGAATTTCTTCTTTTGGTACATGTTTCACCTGTAATGAATGAATGGGTCGTGAATCGGATGAGCTAGATATAGGATCGTTAGTGATGACCAGACTCACCCCACTCACCCTTTTTCGCCTTGTGCCGCAATTATTGTATTGTACAATAATAAATATTTAGATATATTTTTGCTATTGTAATTCTTTAAATGAGTGTGGTTTTAGTTACTTTTTAAAGCTCTTTCTTATTTTGTAGTGCCAGGCTATAGAGTCTGATGAAGCATAGTCTCTACTTTAAAACCGAAACGATTTATTCACATAAAAAAAGATAACAGATATATATGAACTATATATAGACTTAAATATAGAGGAAGTCATTTTACCTGCAGGAGACTATTTCGGCCAATACTTTTATCAAAAGGTGAACGCTGGCGAATAGAACAAAATAATCCACGACAGATTTGCAAACAAAAAATGAAGAAATGAAATTTGGACACGATTGAAATAGATTTTAATTGCAAATATATATATATATATATATATATACATATATATATATATATATATATATTATATATATATATATATATATATATATATATATATATATATATATATATATATATATATATATATATATATATATAATATCTTATAAATATAAGTAAATATACTCGTCTGAAAAAACCTCTAGGTGTTTTGGCTTGTAAATGAACAAACCAATACCCAAGGACAAATAAGGAATAAACAAGAAAGAACTAAGAACATGTAATTGAGGCGAAAACAATCGTCCAGAATCCAAGGTCAGATTCCAAAGGAAAAACCCTCCAACACGAGTAAAACAAAAGTAACTAAGCAAAGTGCTCATTACACTAAGTAGAGCAAATTAGTAATTATTAGTAGTATATTAGTAATGATATATATATATATATATATATATATATATATATATATATATATATTAAATAAAAATAAAAACAGACCACTTTAAGAGCACATGGAAACTTAAAGTGGTCAGTTTTTATTTTTATTTAAATTATTAGCTCTGATTTACATTGAGCTCTCTGGATTTTATCCTCCTTGGGTCTCCCCATACGGATTACCCAGTTTTTCGTAAACTATATATATATATATATATATATATATATATATATGAGAGAGAGAGAGATATGATGAAGTACTAAAAAGGTCACGGTCCAATAAAATCAGATCAAATGTCCAAACATCTACTTTATTCTTAGTCTCGACAAGAACCCTCCATTATTCCCTCGTATAGCAGAACAGATGCATAGATAATGTCCTATAAGTAAAGCATCATAGCCTGTTTTTTTTTAAATCATTTCACCCCTACCAAGCCGATAATGCCACTAAAACGCAAGGTTTTACTGGAAGTGAAAAAAAAAATGAAATTTTATTCGAGGGAACCGGAAACAAGGGATAAATCACTACTCCTGTTCAAAAGTCTGCAAAAGAGTGTGAACTGAATGTACAGTTTCATGCCTTCTCCCTTTAGTAGATATCTTTAAAGAAATGTCCAATCACTGACATCGTGGAGAGCCATACCCGCGCTTTCTTCGCTTCACTTTTGCAACTGACTTGAAGGGGAACGACTACATCGAAACAATGGCTGCATCTAATGCAAGAAATATTGTCATACCAGAGAATTGTCTTTTCTACATATATTTTCATAGCACCTGTTCTGACGAGCTTTTTTCCCCGGAGCCATGAATACATTAATTTGGGTGTGCTACTAGATTGACACCTAGTCCCAACCGTTTACTGTTGAAATGGTTAATTGAAACCGCCATTTTTACTCCAGCAGTTTATTTTCTCGCCCTTCCCGCCTGTGAAACTCAATTCCCTTCTCTTACTTCCCTGGTCAATACAATCTTCAAAAATTTAAATGCATCACCAATTGCCATCTTCTACCCCGTTCATCTTTTGTCCTTTCCTCAATCCTCCCTCTACTCAGTTTTTTCTTTCACTTTCACTCCCTGTAAACCTCTTCGTACTAGTGGCATTCCTACCTTGCTTAGGGTAAAATGATTTTAAAAAATGTCAAGGTGATTGACGGAAACGAGCAGGTGAATTGTCCACTTCAAGTCCCATTCTCCTTTACATTACTTGTCTGTTTAGTTATAATACTACAAATAGCATCGTTAACCATGAGGGGACGTGGTACTATTTCACCCGGAAGAGGGGGTATATCTCAGGTACAAGTCTTTCGTCTTTTCTTTTTACTATTCATGTATGTAAAATTAGTCGGCGATGAAATATTGATTAGAATATTGTTAAATTAGTTTTTAATTGATTTTGAATGATAATTTTGAAGTTAAGGGATCATAGAAAATATCTTCAAACGCCGATCCTTCGCGCTAGTGGGACTTACCCAACCACCTCGATTACGTCCGTAATTACACGTGGGTGATAAAATACAGAATTAATTCGTCACCTTCTACAGAACGATTTACGAAGGAAAATGAGAGGAAGAGTCTAAACAGCAATTGTAAAACAGAATTCATGGCTGCCAACAAAAAGGAGAGACCAAGATTTAAATTACAAATTGGAAACACCAAAATCAAATAACTACAAGAAATTAAATATTTTACGAAAAAAACGGAAGGTGCGACGCTGAAATCCAAAAGTGCATTGGGATAGAGGAAGATGCCTACCAAAAGTTAAGCAAAGTATTAAGACACACAAAAATTTACTAAGCGTTACAAAGAAGAGGACATTATGGAGAGCCATGATCACGCACTTTCAGGAGGGACATGGCACATATAAGAAGTGTATGTGGTTGTTGGGTAGCGGTGTGCCTTGTCTGACTGCACCTGTGATTGTTTATCAATATGCTTATTGTGCTTTTGTTGTATGTATATGACAGCTCAGGTGTGTGTTGTCTATTTGTGTGCGTGTATCAATGAGGATGCAGGGGGCGTAACTTTAGAGGGATCTCATCTGAAATATGTACTTTCAAATATATCCTGTCGATAAATATTTGGAAAATTGAATTTTCAAAAGATAAAATACATTATTAAATATATATATATATAATTTTTTTGAATCTGTAGGTCTGATGAATTGGATCGTTCTTACGATTCCAATGGAATAAATTATGACCATGGAATATTAGTGTTTAAGTCTTTTTATTATACCCTTACTCTGTCCTGGACATCGAGTTCTACCTGGATCATATCCTCTTGGAATTATTTTTATACATATATGTATGTGTATATATAATTGCATATGTATGTGTATATTCTCCACTAATATTGTCTCTATATATATATATGAGTATATATATATATATATATATATATATATATATATTAGTAAAATAATGTCGACTCGATTTGATAAAATAACGAAATTATTACGAAGTTTTAGAAGCAACAGTCATGTAAGTGCCTTTTCGATTTTTTACATCTAAAATGATTTTTTTTTCAAATACAAGCTAGTTCATATATATATATATACATATATATATATATATATATATATATATATATATATATACGAAAGTGTAGTTTTACTAATTAATACAACTAGGCATTTATTTGAAAAGAGAGAGAGAGAGAACGGAAATGGGATTTTAAAATGACATCATTTTTAGAACTCAAGTCGAAAGTAATATATATATATATATATATATATATATATATATATATATATACGAAAGTGTATCTATACTATGATGTAGGTTATATGTTTCACAGAGCACACATATATTACATTATGGACGATCTCCTCACAAAATACTCTATTTTTGAAGACCTCTTTACTAAGTTCACAATAAAGCATAAGTCTTAAAATATTCAATGAGATTTTGTTGCAAAATCGCTTAATAATTTTATGAACTAGTTGTACTAATTAATACGACTAGGCATTTATTTAAAGAGAGAGAGAGAGAACGGAAATTGGATTTTAAAATGACATCATTTCAGATCTCAAGTCGAAAGTCTATATATATATATATATATATATATATATATATATATATATATATATATATATATATATATATATATAATGTTTTTCAAAGACTATATATATATATATATATATATATATATATATGTGTGTGTGTATATATATAGTCTTTGAAAAACATTATCCAATTTTGGAGATGAAAGAAATCCGTTAAAAATGAAATTACTTTTTTTGACAAGATGGCTATAATTATTGACAATGATACAAGTCGTCAAAGAATTTAAATCTTGTCTTCATTGCACATCGTTTGAAAACTCTTTATCGATATTTTAAAAACTTTCTCCCTTTGTATAATCTTCAGGATTCTTTCAGCATTTTCGTTCTCTTAGACAATCGCAGATCTTTTTAGTCCCTATCGAGTTGCCAGTGAAAATCAACGCAGAAAATATTCTGATAAAATCAGTATTAAAAGCGCCATGACAAAAGAATAAATTCAAAAAATTAAACTAAGCAGATAAATTCTTTAACTAGAACAGTCTACCGCAGTGAACGAAATAAAGGGTTCAGATCGACATTCCAACCACCTGAAGAAGGCCGGAGCGTACAACGGCCGAAACGTTGTAAGAAATATGGCGACAAAGATGAGGACAGTAGTCCGAATAATGTAAATAATGTACATAATACCTCATCATAGGATATTTCGCCTTAACCTCTGAAATCTCACCGATTTTAGCAACTTAAGA
>OZ038481.1:4445058-4462558 GCA_964036315.1 Acanthosepion esculentum
AATTTCCTCGATTCAATTTATGATGACGAATGTTTTCACCTTTCTATTTCCTTCTTCTTATCTCAATGTTTCTTCTAATTTTCACTTCTTGCATATATATATATATATATATATATATATATATATATATATATATATATATATATATGTGTAATTTTTTATATACAGGGTGTCAATAAAATTCGTGTGCACTTTAAAAAATTTATAACTTTATTTGTATTTGCGATAGATATAATTTGTAAAAAAGATTAGAAAGAAGTAAATCTATATTTTTAAAGGTTTTATTGAAATTCTATTTAAGTTTCCACATGTCCTCCATCATTAGCAATACAAAGGGTAATAAGATTTTGCAGTTCACGGAAACCATTTACAGCTGATTTACAATAATGTCTGAAATCACATTAGTTATTTTCGCTATACTTAAAACTAGGTACATTAAACTTTATAACATTTTTTACAGATTATTTCTATTGCAAATGCAAATAAAGTTATAAATTTTTTAAAGTGCACACAAACTTTATGGACTCCCTGTATATATATATATATATATATATATATATATATATATATATATATATATATATATATATATATATATATATATATATATAGTTAGTTAGTTAGTTTTTTCGAATAAATGTTTTCCCCAACCCTCCCCGTTGTTGTTTTTTCTTTTGGTCACGTGGTTTGGTCTTTTGTTTATTGACTATATGTATACCGTTTCCCTTTTTTACCTGTTTAGCCAGCCTTCCCTGGCGATCCGCTTATGTAAAAACTTGGTAGGTTTGTCTGGCTCTCTACATTTAACTAGGTCTGCTCTACTTACTGTATTGAGCACTCAGTTTGTTGCGTACTCGTATCGGTTTTTTTTTTACTTTGGGCTTTGGACCTACATGCTGAACGATTGTTTTCTACAGGCGTTCATGTTCTTGGCTCTTTCTTTTTTTTATATACCTTTTTTTCATTCGATATTGATTTGATCATTTGCAAATCAAAAAACCGAAAGTTTTCCGAAACGAGTGTAGTTACTTATACTCATAAGATTACTACTACTAGTAATATATATATATATATATATATATATATATATATATATATATGTGTGTGTGTGTGTGTGTGTGTGTGTGTGTGTGTGTGTGTGTGTGTGTGTGTGTGTGTGTAAATGCATTCCTAATAATTTTACTACGGAAATGCATTTAATGACATGAGAGATATTTTCTCTAAACAGAAATCTAAGCCATCATTACTGTCTGAATATATTTAGTATATCTATTAGGTAAATGAATATATGAATTACTAATTATTTTACTATAGAAATTCATTTTAAAGAGGTTGGCAATGGTTCGGAATTAAATCTGGCATTACTAATTTCAGCTATTATACATAAATAATGGAATATTTATGTTTTGGATTTCATCCTGATGACAATTCTTTGACCCAAATTGGCGTGAGGCTGGTGTTCATTATGATTTGAACAATTAACAATTGTTTGTCAATTCATTTATTGAGAGAATTGGAAGAGCCAAAAAAATGTCTCTTCTGAAATAAGTCATTCATATGTGCTAATAATGCCAAACGGAACACATGATTTATGTTCCTTTGTTTTCCGTCTGCAATTTTTCATATAAAAAATTACAAAACTCCAAGCAATCAGAGTAATAAGCCGAAAATCTTCCTTTGTTCTTTTTACGAGGTCAGCTAGCTTTGCTTTTCAAGCTGTTATTTATAATCAATTCACTCCGAACAAAACGAAAATGCTACTAAGTAGCAAGGGTTTAATGGGAGTTAAAGAGAATGGGAAGACTTCATAAGGCAACGGAAATGCGATCCTAAACAGGAAACAAGGGTTAAACTTCTACTCCTGTACAAAATACGGAGGAGTAAGTAACGGACGATAATAATTCTCTATAAACTTATGTTTTTTCTTTTCTTTTAGATGTTGTATCCCTTCAGGAGTTGCACGATTATGGCTCTCCACAATTTCCTGTCCAATTTATCTCTTGTTCATGCGTAAAGTTAAACCATAACGATAACCACGAAGCATTGCCTGGTTCTACCGATAGATGGAACCTCTATAGCGTCTTATTTCGTTGATTACAGTGACTCCCGTTCTAATTACAAATAAAAAGAATTTCATCTCTCCAAAGAGAAAAATATTTACGGTTTCATCGCTTTATTTTGAAGATGAAAACAGCTAAATGTGTAATAAATAAAAACATTCGAATCTGTGAAGGACACAGGAAAGACAAATTCGACCATTTTTATTCATTACTTATCAACGGTGGAATCACGGGCTAATACCTTTGGGAAAGGTATGAATCCTCTTCTTCTCCACCCCCAGCTATGGGTAAAATAGCAGGACAGACCGGGTTCCATCTATCGCCTTGGATGGCAACTGGTCTACCGGAGAATGAAATAGCAACCTACACTGCGGGAGAAAATAACTGCCTAGTCGGTCATGTATGGAAAGATACATGATCGCCTAAGCGTGTATCACGCATGGCACATAACTGACTGACTTATGAACGATTTTAGTTTCCATTTCAAATGAGAGAAATTAACATTGCATTATATTTCGAATCGAAACAATACTTTATTCTGCTAACAATGGGAGCCACCCTAGCCTCTTATTTCGTTTGCGTTAATTTTAATTCACACTGTAGACAATGTAAAAAAAAGAGATGAAAAAAAAAGGAAAAACTCTGAACATTCAAGATTTATTTTGTAGCTGAATAATAATATAGACATTATCAAATTATAAAGACATTATTAAATAATAAAGATATTATCAAGAAAAAAAAATGACACAATTGGATCTAATCATTTTCATTGACCAATAAGTTCATTTATGTAAAGGTTTACCGCTTTAAATGTTACGGCCATATCCCGTCAGAACATATATTGTTGGACGATTAACAAAGTTAATCAACATCGAGCCTGGTCAGTATCTAGATGGGTGACCATTTGGGAATACCAAGTGTTGGATGCGAAGTGTGAATGGTTAACAGCTCGGAATTGAGAATCGGAGAGCAGATTTCTAAATCCAATCGGGTTCGTTTTATTCACTTAAGCGCAAATATCCTTGGGGGTGGTAGGAATCCATCTCTTCTACCCCCCAGACATGGTTTAATTAGTTGAACTTTAGTATTAGTAAATCACTTAGAACTAAAAAAATATTTTGATTTGTATTTATTTATTATTTGATAATGCTTGTATTTGATTATGTCTTTATTATTTGATAAAGCCTTTATTTGATAATATATTTATTATTTGAGAATGTCTTTATTTACTATTTGATAATATCTTTATTTGATTATTTGATGTCTTTATTATTATTCAGCTACAAAATGCATCTTGACTGTTCAGAATGTTATTCCTTTTTTTTCATTTCCTATTTTACATTCTGTACAGTGTGAGTTAGAATTAACGCAAATGAAATAAGAAGCTAAGGTGGTTCCCATTATTATCGGAATAAAGTATTGTTCGATTCGAAATACAATGCAGATTGTTAATTTCTCTAATCTTCCTTCTGAAATGAAAACTAAAATCGTTCATAAGTCAGTCAGTTATGTGCCATGAGTGATACATGCTTAGTCGATCATTTATCTTTCGATACATGACTGACGAGGCAGATATTTTCTCCCGCAGTGTAGGTTGCTATTTCTTTCTGCTGTAGGCCAGTTGCGATCCAAGGCTATAGAACTCGGTCCGTCCTGCTATTTACCCATAGCTGGGGAAGAAGAAGAGGATTCATGCCTTTCCCAAGGGTATTAGCAGGTAAGTGAATGTAATGGATTCGACTGGAATTCGAACTCGGCTCTCCGATTCCTCAATCCGAGCCACAATCCATTACTCTTCCATGCCTCCTAATAAGCACACATAATCATAAGAAAGAAAGAAGAGATGGATTCATACCTTTCCCAAGGGTATTAGCACGTAAGTGAATGTAATGGATCCGACTGGAATTCGAACTCGGCTCTCCGATTCCTCAATCCGAGCCACAATCCATTACTCTTCCATGCCTCCTAATAAGCACACATAATCATAAGAAAGAAAGAAGAGATGGATTCATACCTTTCCCAAGGGTATTAGCACGTAAGTGAATGTAATGGATTCGACTGGAATTCGAACTCGGCTCTCCGATTCCTCAATCCGAGCCACAATCCATTACTCTTCCATGCCTCCTAATAAGCACACATAATCATAAGAAAGAAAGAAGAGATGGATTCATACCTTTCCCAAGTGTATTAGCACGTAAGTGAATGTAATGGATTCGACTGGAATTCGAACTCGGCTCTCCGATTCCTCAATCCGAGCCACAATCCATTACTCTTCCATGCCTCCTAATAAGCACACATAATCATAAGAAAGAAAGAAGAGATGGATTCATACCTTTCCCAAGGGTATTAGCACGTAAGTGAATGTAATGGATCCGACTGGAATTCGAACTCGGCTCTCCAATTCCTCAATCCTAGCCGCTATCCATTACCCCACTGTTGATAAGTAATAAATAAAAATGGTCAAATTTGTCTTTCCTGGGCTTCACTGATTTGAATGTTTTTATTTATTACACATTTAGCTGTTTTCATCTTCAAAATAAAGCGATGAAACCGTATATATTTTTCTCTTTGTAGTGATGAAATTCTTTTTATTTTTAAGTAGAACTGGAGTCACTGTAATCAACGAAATAAGACGCTATAGAGGTTCCATCTATCAGTAGAACCAGGCAATGCTTCATGGTTATCGTTATGGTTTTCTATAAGTTGCAAAGAATTTATGAGCCGTAAAAATCAAGTCAATTAAACCCATTATAAACTTCTTAGTGTTTATTTTTACTGTAGTAATGCCTTTCTGTAATATTCAGTGAATATGGGATATATCAGTTTGAAAAACCTGTTTTCATCCGACCGCCGCAATTAAGTAACGTTGAGTCTAGGCAGTAGCTAAATGTTTAACGGTTTGGGAATATCAAATGCTGTAAACTTTGATATGAGGTTGGTGTGATGGAAAATAAGCCGGAAAAAGAAATCGGAGAGCGGAGTTCGAATTCTAGTCGAATTCGTTACATTCACTTTATCTCTTCCTTCCCAGGTATGGGTTAATTACAAAGGCAAAGTCGAACTTATAACCTTGGTTTGCAACTAGACTAGCGTAGAAAATAACGGCAGATTTACTGTCGGAATCCTTCTACCAAGCCAATCATGATTCGTAGGTAAAGAATCATGAAGTATTTATTAAGTTCCGAGATTTCAAAAGAATAAAAGCAACATGAACTTTTGGAACTACATCAGAAGTTTGGCTATAATTTAAAAAAACAAAACAAAAGTGAACCACACATTTTTGGTTATAAGTAGAACCAGACTAACGTTATTATATTCCACAGTGGAGACTTATGTGGGAAAACTTTAAAACTAAGAGAAAAATAAGAAAATAATTGTATCTAATTTAAGAGAGAATAAAGTGATTAATTGCAACAAAAATGGCCAAATTTAATCCAGGAGAATAGAGATTATTTCTTTATTGTTTATTTCCTTCTTTTGTCCCAGAAACAAATATGTAGTATTTCTTTTTGATTTGTAAGCGGCGAATTCCTACGATTCCGATGAGACGAATAATTGCCTGCCCTTTGTCGGTGTATGCACCGAGTAAAGGCACTATAATACATGTGACGAACAGAATCGACATCGCAGACTTTCTAGCGGGAATTAACACCTGTTGTTGTGAAAGTAGTTCCGTCCATCAGTGACAAATAAAAAACAGGGTATCCATAGAATTTAAAAATATAGATTTACTTCTTTCTAATCCTTTTTACAAATTATTTCTATCCCAAATACAAACAAAGTTATAATTTTTTTTTAAATGCGCACGAACTTTATGGACGTATAAGAGGCGCTGATGTTTGTTGAAAAACTAAAAGGTTAATGAGAGAATATAGGACGAACACTTGGCCTTGTAAGAGAAGAGTTTCATTATAGGGTCAGGAAACGAGCGGCAAGCAAAAAGAAGAAGAAAATAAAGAAGAAAGAGAAAATGGAAGACGTTAGACTTGGTTTGGTTTATTTTACGGCATATCAACGTCAATGGGTTATTTAATGCCGATAAAATTTTTATTGCTATCGTATTTTTTTAAAAAATGTATTGCTGCTAATATTTTTTCATTTTCAAAAATCTATTGCTATTAATAATTTTTTGCTGTAATATTTTTTCTTCAAAAAATCATTGCAGGTAATATTTTTTTACAAAAATGTATTGCTGGTATTAAAACCTATTTTTCCATCTTCATAGTGTTTTGACCCCAGTTTGGGGGCTAAATATTCGCCCATAGCTGATAATCTAACAGGTGCTACCACCCGGGGTCAGGGTTAACCTGGGAACACTAGCAATTAAGAGAAGATTCCACGCTCCTCAAAACCTCCCAATCAGATGTCTTGCTGTTGGATGTAGTTTATCGCCTCATTGGTGTGGGGGGGGGGGGGTAACCCGTTCCAGAAGTGCAATTGGCGTATTCTACAGCCCCGGTTGACAGGGCGGGAAGAGTTAGAGATCTGTAAGTGTTAAAGAAATAAAAATGTCCTTGAGCAAGCATGTGCATCAGGGATTACCTAATCAACTTAGTAGATCCCATATTCTCTTGAGACTGAAGAGTGTCTATTTGCTTGTGGAAGGATCGTTATCTCAGAGAAATGTTCTTCTCTACTGACTATTTCGCACGTGTAGCCTGTAAGCTATGTTTAATAAATTTTAAAAATGTATATTTACATCTACTACAAAAAATGAGGATGAATAATGAAAACTAGGATTTTGAAATAGAAACAAATAAAATAAAAGCTATACACAAAAAATTATGCTTGGAATGTTAGATAAAAATGCTCTTTAGCTGAATTCTCAACAATACGAAATAGTTAAAAGCATTTTTCTTACCAAATGACACATTTGAATTTAATTAATTACAGTCATGTGTTTATTCCAATTCAATTCAGACGAATGAAGACAAAAGTAGACTAAAACTCATTAGCAATTCTCCAGCAAATGCCGTCGTTTTGACACGTTAAACAATGAAAAGTATTATCGTTTCAGACAAACGTATTTTTGCTGCTACCCTTCATTACATAGTCACTTTATACCACGGCCGAGATTTATCATAATGCTGAGTCAAGTTGTGACACAAGGTCGGTTTTTAACGTGGGGTCCCGAGTGGAAGCACTGGGGTCGCTGGTCTAAGATAGTCATACCACCGCTACGGAACAGATGTTACGCAAAGGGTTGGGGGTAATACAAGGAAGGCGAGAGGGCCTCCGGCACGGAACAGATACTACAACCGCAACATCTACTCCGACGGAGAAAACCCCCGTTTTCTTCTCTGCCATTCTCTCCGGAAGAATCGCGGTTTGGAATTCCCCACTTTATACACTTTCCAGGTTGAATTTTATAAAGGCGAAATTAAAAGTTCCTCTTTGCTAAGCAGAATCTGGAAACTTCGACCCGATCTTAGAGAAAAGACAAGAAAAACCTATGAAATAAAGTACTTTTAAAATATTAATAATTCTAGAAACTATTACCCTTCGATTAATATATAAGACAAAAATTGCATATATACCACATGGTTGGGATTCAAGCCTAGTTTAAAAAAATCAGGATTTCGAATATTTATTATCTAAGCAATCTTTCTATCCAGTTTCATTTTTATGTAAATCTAAGCTAATCTGAGATTAAGAACCTGCATTATTTTTAAATAATGGGACCGGTTTCATAACACTTCTGAGCTGCTATCTAACTAGAAATAATTAATGTTTTTAAATTGGTCCTTACTCTTTGCCATGCATTTGAAACAGATCAAATATGTTGAAACTAATGAAAAAATCGATATTCGAACGGAGGATTTGGTTATCCAGGCAGTTAAAGTGTTAGAAATAACGATTTTTGTCCAGGAGTGTCAAAAAAGAATACATAGGTGTGGATTGAACTTTAGGCAAAGGCTTGATTTATAAAAGAGTTAAAAGTTACGAATGAAGGGCCAGTCAAGGTTAGACTACGGGTTGGGTTGGCAGGAGAGTCAAAAGATTAGACATGGGTTTGGTTGGCAGGAGAGTCAAAAAGGTTAGACATGGGTTTGGTTGGCAGGAGAGTCAAAAAGGTTAGACATGGGTTTGGTTGGCAGGAGAGTCAAAATGTTAGACATGGGTTGGGTTGGCAGGAGAGTCAAAGAGGTTAGACATGGGTTTGGTTAACAGGAGAGTCAAAAATGTTAGACATGGGTTTGGTTGGCAGGAGAGTCAAAAAGGTTAGACATCGGTTTGGTTGGCAGGAGAGTCAAATAGTTAGATATAGGTTTGGTTGGCAGGAGAATCAAAAAGGTTAGACATGGGTTTGGTTAACAGGAGAGGAAAACATGTTAGACATGGGTTTTCTTGGCAGGAGAGTCAAAAAGGTTAGACATGGGTTTTGTTGGCAGGAGAGTCAAAAGGTTACACATCGATTTGGTTGGCAGGAGAGTAAAAAGGTTAGACATGGATTTGGTTGGCAGGAGAGTCAAAAAGGTTAGACATGGATTTGGTTGGCAGGAGAGTCAAAAAGGTAAGACATGGGTTTGGTTGGCAGGAGAATCAAAAAGTTTAGACATGGGTTTAGTTAACAGGAGAGTAAAAAATGTTAGACATGGGTTTGCTTGGCAGGAGAGTCAAAAAGGTTAGACATAGGTTTGGTTGGCAGGAGAGTCAAAAAGGTTAGACATGGGTTTTGTTGGCAGGAGTGTCAAAAAGTTTAGACATAGGTTTGGTTAACAGGATAGTCAGAAATGTTAGACATGGTTTTGGATGGCAGGAGAGTCAAAAAGGATAGACATGGGTTGGTTGGCAGGAGAGCTAAAAAGGTTAGACATGGATTTGGTTGGCAGGAGAGTAAAAATGTTAGACATGGGTTTGGTTGGCAGGAGAATCAAAAAGGATAGACATGGTTTGGTTGGCAGGAGAGTAAAAAGGTTAGACAAGGGTTTGGTTAGCAGGAGAGTCAAAAAGCTAAGACATGGGTTTGTTTGGCAGGAGTGTCAAAAAGGTTAGACATGGGTTGGGTTGGCCGGAGAGTCAAAAAGATTAGACATGGGTTTGGTTGGCAGGAGAGACATAAATGTTAGACATTAGTTTGCTTGGCAGGAGAGTCAAAAAGGTTTGACATAGGTTTGGTTAACAGGACAGTCAAAAATGTAAGATATGGGTTTGGTTGGCAGGAGAGTCAAAAAGATTAGACATTATTTGGGTTGGCAGGAGTGTCAAATAGTTAGACATGGGTTTGGTTGGCAGGAGAATCAAAAAGTTTAGACATGGGTTTGGTTAACAGGAGAGTCAAAAAGGTTAGACATGGTTTTGGTTGGCAAGAGTTTAAAAAGGTTTAGACATGGCTTTGGTTGGCAGGAGATTCAAAAAGGTTAGACATGGGTTTGGTTAATAGGAGAGTCAAAAATGTTAGATATGTTTTCGGTTGTCAGAAGAGTCGAAAAGGTTAGACATGGGTTTAGTTAACAGGAGAGTCAAAATATTTGACATGGGTTAGGTTAACCGGAGTGTCCAAAATGTTAGACATGGGTTTGGTTGGCAGGAGAGACAAAAAGTTTAGACATTGGTTAGGTTGGCAGGAGAGTCAAAATTTTAGACATGGGTTTGATTGGCAGGAGATTCAAAAAGTTTAGATATGGTTTGGTTGGCAGGAGAATCAAAAAGGTTAGACATGGGTTTGGTTGGCAGTAGAGTCAAAAAGGTTAGACATGGGTTAGGTTGGCAGGAGAGTCAAAAAGTTTAGACGTGAGTTTGTTTGTCAGGAGAATCAAAAAGGTTTTACATGGGTTTGGTTGGCAGTAGAGTCAAAATGTTTAGACATGGGTTTGGTTGGCTTGAGAATCAAATGTTAAAAATGTGTTTGGTTGGCAGGAGAGTCAAAAACGTTAGACATATTATGGAGTGGCATGAGAGTCGAAAACGTTAGTCATGGTTTGGTTGGCAGGGGAGTGAAAAAGTTTAGACATGGGTTTGCTTGGCAGGAGAGCCAAAAATTTTAGTCATGGGTTTGCTTGGCAAGAGAGTCAAAAAGGTTAGACTGGGGTTTGGTTGGCAGGAGAGTCCAGAACGTTAGACAGGCTTTTGGTTGGCAGCAGTGTCAAAAAGATTACACATGAGTTGGGTTGGCAGGAGAGTCAAAACGTTAGACATCGGTTTAGTTAACAGGAGAGTCAGAAAATGTAGACATCGGTTTTGTTGGCAGGAGAATCAAAAAGTTTAGACATGGGTTGTGTTGGCAGGGGAATCAAAAAGGTTAGACATTGGTTTGGTTGGCAGGAGAGTCCAAAAGTTTAGAGTGGGATTGGTTAGCAGGAGAGTCAAAATGTTAGACATGGGTTTGGTTAACAGTAGATTCAAAAATGTTAGACATGGGTTTGGTTGGCAGGAGAGACAAAAAGTTTAGACATGGGTTTGTTTGGCAGGAGAATCAAAAAGGTTAGACATGGGTTTGATTGGCAGAAGAGTCAAAATTTTAGACATGGGTTGGGTTGGCAAAAAAGTCAAAAAGTTTAGACATGGGTTTGGTTGGCAGGAGAGTCAGAAACGTGAAACATGCGTTTGATTTACAGGAGAGTCAAAAAGTTTAGACATAGGTTTGGTTGGCAGGAGAGTCAAAGTGGTTAGACATGGGTTTGGTTGGCAGGAGAATCAAAAAAGTTATACATGTGTTGGGTTGGCAGGAGAGTCAAAAATGTTAGAAATGGGTTTGGTTGGCAGGAGAGTCAAAAATGTTAGACATGGGTTGGGTTGGCAGGAGAATCTAAAATCTTACACATGGGTTGGGTTGGCAGGAGAATCAAAATGTTAGACATTGGTTTGGTTGGCAAGTGATTCAAAAATTTAGATATGTGTTTGGTTAACAGTTGAGTCAAAAAAGTTAGACATAGTTTTGGTTAACACGGGTGTCAGAAATGTTAGACATGGTTTTTGTTGGCAGGAGAGTCAAAAAGGTTAGAGTCAAAAATGTTAGACATGGGTTTGGTTGGCAGGAGAGTCAGAGAATTTAGACCTGGGTTTGGTTGGCAGGAGAGTCAAGAAGGTTAGACATGGGATTGGTTGGCCGGAGAATCAAAATGTTAGACATGGGTTAGGTTAACAGGAGAGTGAAAGATGTTAGACATGGGTTAGGTTAACAGGAGAGGGGAAAATGTTAGACATGGTTTAGGTTGGCAGGAGAGTCAAAAAGTTTAGACGTGAGTTTGGTTGGCAGGATCGTCAAAAAGTTTAGATATGGTTTGGTTGGCAGGAGAATCAAAAAGGTTTTACATGGGTTTGGTTGGCAGTAGAGTCAAAATGTTTAGACATGGGTTTGGTTGGCAGGAGAATCAAATGTTAAAAATGTGTTTGGTTGGCAGGTGAGTCAAAAACGTTAGACATATTATGGAGTGGCATGAGAGTCAAAAACGTTAGTCATGGTTTGGTTGGCAGGAGAGTGAAAAAGTTTAGACATGGCTTTGTTTGGCAGGAGAGCCAAAAATTTTAGTCATGGGTTTGCTTGGCAGGAGAGTCAAAAAGGTTAGACAGGGGTTTGGTTGACAGGAGAGTCCAGAACGTTAGACAGGGTTTTGGTTTGCAGCAGTGTCAAAAAGATTAGACATGAGTTGGGTTGGCAGGAGAGTCAAAACGTTAGACATCGGTTTAGTTAACAGGAGAGTCAGAAAATGTAGACATCGGTTTTGTTGGCAGGAGAATCAAAAAGTTTAGACATGGGTTGTGTTGGCAGGGGAATCAAAAAGATTAGACATTGGTTTGGTTGGCAGGAGAGTCCAAAAGTTTAGACATCGGATTGGTTGGCAGGAGAGTCAAAATGTTAGACATGGGTTTGGTTAACAGTAGATTCAAAAATGTTAGACATGGGTTTGGTTGGCAGGAGAGACAAAAAGTTTAGACATGGGTTTGGTTGGCAGGAGAATCAAAAAGGTTAGACATGGGTTTGATTGGCAGAAGAGTCAAAATTTTAGACATGGGTTGGGTTGGCAAAAGAGTCAAAAAGTTTAGACATAGGTTTGGTTGGCAGGAGAGTCAAAGTGGTTAGACATGGATTTGGTTGGCAGGAGAATCAAAAAGTTATACATGTGTTGTGTTGGCAGGAGAGTCAAAAATGTTAGAAATGGGTTTGGTTGGCAGGAGAGTCAAAAATGTTAGACATGGGTTGGGTTCGCAGGAGAATCTAAAATATTACACATGGGTTGGGTTGGCAGGAGAATCAAAATGTTAGACATTGGTTTGGTTGGCAAGTGATTCAAAAATTTAGATATGTGTTTGGTTAACAGTTGAGTCAAAAAAGTTAGACATAGTTTTGGTTAACACGGGTGTCAGAAATGTTAGACATGGTTTTTGTTGGCAGGAGAGTCAAAAAGGTTAGACATGGGTTGGGTTGGCAGGAGATTCAAAAATGTTAGACATGGGTTTGGTTGGCAGGAGAGTCAAAAAGTTCAGACATGGGTTTGGTTGGCAGGAGTGTAAAAAGGTTTAGACATGGCTTTGGTTGGCAGGGGATTCAAAAAGGTTAGACATGGGCTTGGTTAATAGGAGAGTCAAAAATGTTAGACATGGTTTCGGTTGGCAGAAGTGTCGAAAAGGTTAGACATGGGTTTAGTTAACAGGAGAGTCAAAATATTTGACATGGGTAGGTTAACCGGAGAGTCCAAAATGTTAGACATGGGTTTGGTTGGCAGGAGAGACAAAAAGTTTAGACATTGGTTAGGTTGGCAGGAGAGTCAAAAAGTTTAGACATGGATTTGATTGGCGGCAGAGTCAAAACATTAGAAATGGGTTGGGTTGGCAGGAGAGTCAAAAAGGTTAGACATGGGTTTGGTTGGCAGGAGAGTCAGAGAATTTAGACCTGGGTTTGGTTGGCAGGAGAGTCAAGAAGGTTAGACATGGGATTGGTTGGCCGGAGAATCAAAATGTTAGACATGGGTTAGGTTAACAGGAGAGTGAAAGATGTTAGACATGGGTTAGGTTAACAGGAGAGGGGAAAATGTTAGACATGGTTTAGGTTGGCAGGAGAGTCAAAAAGTTTAGACGTGAGTTTGGTTGGCAGGAGAGTCAAAAACGTGAAACATGCGTTTGATTGACAGGAGAGTCACAAAGTTTAGACATGTGTTTGGTTGGCAGGAGAGTAAAGATGGTTAGACATGTGTTTGGTTGGCAGGAGAGTCAAAAATGTTAGACATGGGTTTGGTTAACAGGAGAGGATAAAATGTTAGACATGGGTTTGCTTGGCAGGAGAGTCAAAAAGGTTTGACATAGGTTTGGTTGGGAGGAGAGTCAAAACGTTTAGACATGTGTTTGCTTAACAGGAGAGTCAAAAGTTCAGACATGGGTTTGATTGACAGGAGAGTCAAAAAGATTAGACATGGTTTGTTTGGCAGGAGTGTCGAAATTTTAGACATGAGTTTGGGTGACAGGAGATTCAAAAAGTTTAGACAGAGGTTTGGTTGGCAGTAGAGTCTAAAAATTTAGACATGTGTTTGGTTGGCAGGAGAGTCAAAAATATTAGACATGTGTTTGGTTGGCAGGATCGTATCAAGTGGTAGACATGGGTATGGTTGGCAGGAGAATCAAAACGTTTACACATGGGTTTGGTTGGCAGGAGAGTCAAAAGGTTGGACATGTGTTTGGTTGGCAGGAGAGTCTAAAAATTTAGACAGGGGTTTGGTTTGCAGTAGTGTAAAATATTTAGACATGTTTTTGGTTAACAGGAGAGTCAAAAGTTCAGACATGGTTTTGAATGACAGGAGAGTCAAAAAGTTTAGACATGGATTTGGTTGGCAGTAGAGTCAATAAGTTTAGACATGGGTTTGGTTGGCAGAAGAGTAAAAAATGTTAGACATGGATTTGGTTGGCAGGAGAGTCATAAACTTTAGACATCAGTTTGGTTGGCAGGAGATTCAAAAGTTTTAGCCATGGGTTTGGTTAACAGGAGATTCAAATTGTTAGACATGCGTTTGATTGACAGGAGACTTAAAAAAGTTAGACATGGGTTTTGTTGGCTGCAGAGACAAAATGGTTAGAAATGGGTTTGGTTCGCAGGATATCCAAAAATGTTACACATGTGTTTGATTGACAGGAGAGTCAAAAAGATTAGACATGTGTTTGGTTGTCAGGAGAGTAAAAATTTTTAGACATGAGTTTGGTTGGCACGAGAATCAAAAAGTTTAGACATGTGTTTGCTTGGCAGGAGAGACAAAATGGTTATATATGGATTTGGTTGTCAAGAGATTCAAAAATATTAGTCATGAGTTTGTTTAACCTGATAGTCAAAAGGTTTAGACATGGGTTTTGTTGTCAGGAGTGTTAAAAATGTTAGATATGAGTTTGGTTGTCAGGAGAATCAAAAAAGATAAACATGGGTTTGGTTGGCAGTAGAGTCAAACAGTTTAGACATGTGTTTGCTTTGCAGGAGAATCAAAAAGATTAGACATGGATCTGGTTGGCAGGAGTATCTAAAATGTTAGACATGAGTTTGGTTGGCAGGAGAATCAAAAAGGTTAGACATGGGTTTGATTACAGAAGAGTCAAATAGTTAGACATACGTTTGATTGACAGGAGACTTAAATAAGTTAGACAAGGGTTTGGTTGGCAGCAGAAGCAAAATGGTTAGACATGGGTTTGTTTGGCAGGAGATTCATAAAGGTTAGACAGGTGTTTGATTGACAGGAGAGTCAAATGATTAGACATGGGTTTTGTTGTCAGGAGAGTCAAAATTTTAGATATGGATTTGGTTGGCAGGAGAGTCAAAATGTTTAGAAATGGGTTTGCTTGGCAGGAGAGTCGCAAATGTTAGACATGGGTTTGGTTGGCAGGAGTGTCAAACTTTTAAACATGGGTTTGTTGGCAGGAGAGTCAAAATGTTCAACATGGGTTTGGTTGGCAGGTGAGTCAAAAAGTTTAGACATTGGTTTGGTTGGCAGGAGAATCAAAAAGTTTAGACATAACCATTTTGTCTCTGCTGCCAACCAAACCCATGTCTAAACTTATTGACTCTACTGCCAACCAAACTCATGTTTAATCGTTTTGCAGGAGTGTCCATAAGATTAGACATGGGATTGTTTGGCAAGTGAGTCAAAAAGTTTAGACATGGGTTTGGTTTGCAGTAGAGTCGAAAAGTTTAGACATGTGTCTGGTTGGCAGGAGAGTCACAAATGTTAGACATCGGTTTGGTTGACAGGAGAGTCAAAAATTTTAGACATGTGTTTGTTTGGCAGCAGAGTCAAAACCTTTAGACAGGTGTTTGGTTGGCAGAAGATTCAAAAGATTAGACATGGGTTTTGTTGGCAGGAGAATCAAAAAGTTTAGACATGGATTCCGTTGGCAGGATAGTCAAAGTTTTAGACATGGGTTTGGTTAACAGAAGAGTCAAATATTTAGACATGGGTTTTGTTGGCAAGAGAGTCATAAACTTTAGACATCAGTTTGGTTGGCAGGAGATTCAAAAAGTTTAGCCATGTGTTTTGTTAACAGGAGTGTCAAATAGTTATACATGCGTTTGATTGACAGGAGACTTAAATAAGTTAGACATGGGTTTGGTTGGCAACAGAAGCAAAATGGTTAGACATGGGTTTGTTTGGCAGGAGATTCATAAATTTTAGACAGGTGTTTGATTGACAGGAATGTCAAAAAGATTAGACATGGGTTTGGTTGGCAGGAGAGTCAAAAAGTTTAGACATGTGTTTGGTTGGCAGGAGCGTCTCTTATGTTAGACATGATTTTGGTTGGCAGGAGTGTCAAAATTTTAGACATGGGTTTGGTTGGCAGGAGAGTCAAAAATTAGACATGATTTTGCTTGGCAGGATAGTCAAAAAGGTTTGACATGTGTTTGGTTTAGCAGGAGTGTTAAAAAGATTAGACATGGATTCGTTTGGCAGGAGAGTCAAATCTTTTCAACATGGGTTTGTTTGGCAGGAGAGTCAATACGTTTAGACATGTGTTTGGCTGGCAGTAGAGTCAAAAAGGTTGGACATGGGTTTGGTTGGCAGGAGAGTCAAAAATTTAGACATGGGTCTGGTTGGCAGGAGAGTCATAAACTTTAATCATGAGTTTGGTTGACAGGATATTCAAAAAGTTTAGCCATGGATTTGGTTAACAGTAGAGTCAAATAGTTATACATGCGTTTGATTGACAGGAGACTTAAATAAGTTAGACATGGGTTTGTTTGTCAGGAGATTCATAAAGGTTAGACATGTGTTTGGTTGTCAGGAGAGTAAAAGATTTTAGACATGTGTTTGGTTGGCAGGAGATTCAAAAAGTTTAGACATGGGTTTGGTTAGCAGGAGAATCACAAATGTTACACATGGGTTTGGTTGGCAGGAGAGTCAAAAAGTTTAAACATGGGTTTTTGTGGCAGGAGAGTCAATAAGTTTAGACATTGATTTGGTTGGCAGTAGTGTCAAATAGGTTAGACATACGTTTGGTTGGCAGGAGAGTCAAAAATTTTAGACATGGGTATGGTTAATAGAAGAGTCACAAATATTAGACATGTGTTTGGTTGGCAGGAGTGTCAAAATTCTAGATATGGGTTCGGTTGGCAGGAGAGTCAAAAAGTTTAGGCATGGTTTTGTTTGGCAGGAGAGTCAGAAGGTTGGACATGGGTTTGGTTGGCAATCGCGTCAAAAATCTTAGACATGAATTTGGTTGGCAGGAGAGTCAAATAGTTTAGACATGGGTTTGGTTGGCAGGAGAGTCAAAAACGTTAGACATGAGGTTGGTTTGCAGGAGTGTCGAAAAGATTGAGATGGTTTGGTTGGCAGGAGAGTCAAAAAGTTTAGACGTGTTTGGTTGACAGGAGAGTAAAAAAGGTTAGGCCATGTTGTGGATTTGGATGAGGATCAAAATGCAGATATTGTTGCAAAAACTGTTGATTCCTTTTTTTCAGGTTTTCACCCCTCTGTATGGTGAAGCAATTGGTCTAAGCTTTAGTAAATATCAAATAACATTTTCCCTTGCATGAAATTATGCCTTGCTGACTGTAACCATGAGAAATGTTTTAGATAATTTACAATGGTTCTTATGTTATTTTAATTTCTTTTGTGTTCATCATTGATTTCTGTAATCCTGACAGACACAGAAGATTCAGTTATTTAACATAAATGATATTTGTCAAGAATACCTACCTTCGAATTCCTGTCTTTTTTTGTTTTGTTTTTTTGTTAAATCAAAGACTGAAGACCACCTTCTGGTACAGATAAAACATAATTAACTGCTCCCATATGATGGAAGCCATTTATCAAGTGTGAAAAACACCAACCTCCTGATAGGCGCCATTGAGCCAAGCCTAGTGAAATAAAAGGAAAGGAAAAATAACATGAAAAACACAGAAATAATGCAAAGCCAGAAAACACGTTAACATGAAAATATTGAAGATGGGTTTGTAGGATGAACTTTTATGGAAACCATAGAAGTCTCTTTAAGATTTACTCTTTAAGAATGTTTGCGAAAAATAATTG
>OZ038481.1:4465058-4537558 GCA_964036315.1 Acanthosepion esculentum
ATTAGGGATCTAATATGAGTTGAATACTAAATTAATAAACGACAATAATATATATATATATATATATATATATATATATATATATATATATATATATAAAATTATTAAGAGAACTTGATAATTATATTTCAGTAATTCATTGAGTCTGAAACCTCAACAGAATGCAGAACGCATGGAGCCACGACTACTATCACTTATTAGATGTTATATATGGAGCCACGACTACTATCACTTATTAGATGTTATATTAAAACTTATTATATTACTTAAATATAATTATCAAATTCTCCTAATAATTTCCTATGTATATCATTCCTTGAACCGGCTTCTAATGTTCTGGAGTGGGCTGCTTGGTGATAGTAGTCGTGTCTCCAGGGGACACAGTCCTATGGTTAAAGAGAATCTCAGTAGAGTTCCACCATGGAATATGTGAGCGAGCGGCGCTATATTGAGTCTGATTTGCTATCTCTTCGTCACCGAAGCCCGTTGGAACAGTTGGTACGACGTTTGCTTGACAACCTAACTGTCAGGGTTTCAATTCTCGGTAGTGGATGCGCACTGCTGATGAATCCCAAATATAGGACGAAACGGCCGTCCAGTGCTTTCTGCATTCTGTTGAGGTTTCAGACTCGATGAATTACTTATATATATATATATATATATATATATATATATATATATATATATATATATATATATATATATATGGATGGCCGGCCGGCCTAATTAAGCAGGAAACAGATTTCAGCTCTTGGTGTTGACCTTGGCCTTCTTGATTTTACCGTTCTGGGAAGGCTATCCCAGCATGTGGCACTACTGGAAAGTGTCCAAAGCCTTGTGACTGAAATTGGAGTTGCCGATGGTTGTGCTAGCATGAATTTACAAGTCATCCTGACCGAGGAATTGAGTGTACTGGCGTTTATCAAACCGCGGATCATGAGAGATTATGAATTGTCTCCAAGAAACTAAGGTCCGTTCAGCATCATTGCGATATAAACCACAGCTTGGCTCTTTCGGATTTTGAACAAATACAAATGTGCCTGAGCAGATTTCTGCAGCAGGGATTGGTTAGCTATCCGAGCACACGGTGGAGGTGGTTCTGAAAACGAGAGTAGTCGGTTATTATGCAAGTATAGGGTGACCCCAAAAAACGGGAACTTTTTAACAATCCAATAAAACCAAGAGTGATGGAAGAAAAATATTTAATTCATAGTAATTGAAACCTTAAAACATGCCATTTAAGAAACAACGATGGAATTTTCATTTTTTAAAAATTACGTCCTGTAGATGGCGTCCTCCTGTACGAATGCATTCTTGAAATCTGCTGTTGAGATTCCTCATTGACTGCTGCAACATCTCAGCTGGGATACTGTGAATTTCATTCTCGTTACTAAAATGGCGAAATATTTACTTGGTCAAGGTCACTGTCTCGCAGTTTTGCCACTTGCTCATGTCTGGCAATACGCACTTAAAAAATTCCCGTTTTTTGGGGTCACCATATATATATATATATATATATATATATATATATATATATATATATGAATATTTCTCAAAGATAGCTTTTAGAGAAGAAAATATTTATAAATAAATGACAATAAGAAAACAGTAATTACTGTTTTCTTATTGTCATTTATTTATAAATATATATATATATATATATATATATATATATGTATTAAGATTTGCTTTATTTATGAAGAAAGAGTGTTCAATATCTGACATTAACGCCAAAATGTTTATTTATCACGTTAACGGAAATATATCCTGAAACACTTATCAGTATACAGTTGTTTAACACCAATTTCGTGGTAAATGAAGCAACGGAACTAATGGGAATGAATTCTGGTCGATATGAACCTAAACGAGATTGAGAAGAGGTGGAATCGTCAAGCAGAATGGACGATGCGAATAACAGTATTGATTAAAAGTGAACGATAAAACACGATCAGGTGCGACAAATCTAATCATTGTGCAAAATTCGATTACAAAGGGAACTCCCATGTAAATATTGGCACTCCGGGAAAAAAAAAGCGCAAAAAGAATTTTAAAAAATGTAAAAAGCCACAGGTAGAAATAATTTCGTTTGATCAATTCTGTTTGTTTCCTCACATCTCCCGATAACCGCATATGGCACAATCAATCATATTGATGGAGTTTATTCCTTACACTATGCACAGGACTACCTCTACGTTACCACGACACACACACACACATACATACATATATATATATATATATATATATATATATATATATATATATATGTTATTTTTTGTTTTTCTATATTCTTTTTTCGTCTTTTCGCTTTATCCTCTCGATCGAAAAAGGCTATTTCGTTTTGTTTTTCATATCAACTTCAAAACGTTCAGACACTATTTTGTTTTGTTAGAAACTATTCGACAAATATCTACGTCTAAAATCTATGTTTATTTATGCGAGTTACTATCTATCTATATCTATCTATCTAACCATGCATCTATCTCAGTCTGTTCATATCCACCTATCTATCTATATTGTATATGACAGAAGATAGGGCCGTTTACGCACACACACACACACACACACACACACACACACACACACACATATATATATATATATATATATATATATATATATATATATACATATAAAACAACTGAAAAGTTGCAAATTAAAAAAAATGAATGATTCTTCGCTTACTTTAAATTTGACGTAGGTCGTATCTGATTATTTGATCTAAAAGTAAACCCCAAAACCCCGTTTTTTCTCTTTTTTGTAGGAGGTTGTATTTTGTTATTAAATCTATAGGAATCGATCACTCACCAGTAATTTACAATCGCCTGATTATATTCATTGATACGCAAGTGTGTAGAGATTTTGACATTTTTCGGTGTAATATTCTAATATATATATATATATATATATATATATATATATATATATATATATATATATATATATATATATATATATATATATATATATGTATATATATATATATACATATATATATTTTAAAGCGTATCACCCCAAGCAAGGCTGGAGGCCACTATCACGCATGGGGTTACAGAAGGGTTGGAGGAAGAGCAGATAGGAGTGGTAAAGGAGAGGATGTGGAGAAAGAGAAAGACAGTAGGTCGACCAAGGTAAGGGGGTTACAGAAGATTTGGAGCGAGAGCAGATAGGAATGAAAGATGAAAGGATGTGGAGAAGGGAAGTGGATAGATCAAGGCAACTGGAGATGTCGATTGACGCTACACTTAAACCGTTGGAGATTGTATTTGTCAGGGAAACAGTAATAGGGAAGGGAGTTCCATAGGCGAGATGTGCGAGACATGAAGCTATTGGAGTAGACGAGACGTCTACATCTAACAGTTTCAACGGTGAAGGGGTGGGAACGGGATGCCAGCCTCGTAGGACGTTTAAATTCACGAGGCCTAGGGACAAGCGAAAACAACTCCTCGGAGCAATTACCGTGAAAGTATATGTAAAAAAGGCAGAGCGATGCACCATCGCGTCTGTGAGAGAGTGACTGCAGACGAGATAACAGATCAGGGCCAATCACATTGCATATCCGTCTCTGGATCTTATCAAGAACCCTGAGGCAAACAGCAGGGGCCCCAGACCATATATGGCAGCAATACTCCATGCAAGGGCGAATGGTCGATTTATAGACTTGGAGGATCGATTCCGGGGAGAAAAATTTCCTGGCTCGGCACAGGGATCCAACTTTTCTTGCGGTGGATGATGCAACTGACTCGATGTATTTGTTCCATCTCAGATCAGCGGACAGCGTGAGACCGAGCAGCCGCAGAGAGGAGCTCTCGAGAAGTTGGTCATCAGACATTCTAATGGGATGCAGGGATGGATCCTTGTAGTGGTTAATGGAGAGCAGTTTTATTTTAGAGGCGTTAAAGTTGACCATCCATTTCTCTCCCCAGTCCACAACCGATTGGAGGTCCTTTTCAATTTGAGCTGCCAGGTTAATTTTGTCCGCCTCACTAGATTTGTGTTTGAGGCAGGAGTAAATAGTGGTGTCGTCAGCGTAGATGCCGACTTGGGAGTCTATGGCGTCAGGAAGGTCGTTTATAAATATGAGGAACAGAGTAGGGCCAAGGATGGAGCCTTGAGGAACACCTGCGTTAGTGGGATAGGAGCTGGAGATAAATCCACTGAGAACAACCTTCAAATCCCGGTTTGACAGAAATGATTGTATTAGGTCAAACAATCGACCTGTGATACCATAACCCTGGAGCTTGCGAAGGAGGCCGGCATACCAAACTCTATCGAATGCTTTGGAGATGTCAAGGGCCACGGCACGAGCTTCGCCGTTATTATGGATAGCTTGGTAGACAAATTCAGTGATGGCCGTAAGCACATCGGCAGTAGATCGGGCAAAGCGGAAACCATACTGCTTGTCTGAGAGCAGATCGTGGGATATCAGCTGATTAATCACTTCGGCGTTGATAATGGCCTCGAAGACTTTACCGAAGAGGGGTAGGAGACTGATAGGACGGTAATTGGAAGGGTTGGAGAGGTCGCCAGAGTTCTGAAAGACAGGAACAATGGTTGAGGACTTCCAGCACTCAGGAAAACAGGATTCCTTGAGGCAGCGGTTATACAATTTAGAGAGGGCAGGCACCAGTTCAGGTGCGCATTTCTTCAGGACAATGGCTGGTATTCCGTCACCACCGGTAGCCTTGTGGTGATCTAAGTTAGAAATAATGCCCAATACCGACGACGAGATATATATATATATATATATATATGGTCACGTGGTCGCGTCGTTAGAACGTTCGTATTCTGCCCATGAGACACAGGTTCGGATCTCACCTTGGTCGATTTGTTAGGAAAGAGATTTACTGGTGTTATCAGAGTGGAGAGGTCGATCCCAGCGTGCGACACCTTTGGAAAGTGCCCGAAAAACATACCACAGGTTGACCCAAGCCTAGCGAGTGAATTTGGGTAGACGGAAACCATGGAGGCCATCGATAACTCTGCTAGGACGAAGTCACAATTCATCGTGGCCGAGGTCTTGAGCGTGCTGGCCTTGTTCCAATTGTTGATCACGCGAGATAATACGCTTCTTTCACAGAAATTCGAACTAATGTCTGCTCAGCATAGTTGCAGTATAAACTCTCGGCTCTGTGGATGTTGAATAAACACAAACGCGACTGAACAAGCGTCTGCAATAGAGATTGGCTAGCCGCCTAGTAGCCAAATACATACACACACACACACACACACACACACATATATATATATATATATATATATATATATATATATATATATATATATATATATAACAGAGAGAGAGAAAGAGAAAGAAAGAAATTGAGTATAATTTTGACATAAAGAATGCTACTGTTAAGTCTAATGCAAATTGCCATAAGAAAATTTCTCATACGAAAAGAACTCCCGAATTTCTTGGTGAGAGCCTCTGGAGGCCTACATCATGTGCCTTGAGGTGGTAATGCAGCCCTGGTTCAAGACGTATGCTACTGGAAGAATTTATGTCTGGTAACAGGACTCTGCACCCTGCCACACAAGCAGGAACACCGAGTCATGGCTGTCAGACAATTTCTGCAACCTTATCGTTCCTTACATCTGGTCATCTAACTCCCCAAACTGCCAACCCCCTTGATTATAACGTATGGGGTGCAGTTGAGCGAGAGACCAACCAAATTCAATATATCTGTTAAAATGAGATATCAGTGTTATTTTCACTTTTTACGTAATTTAGACGACAATTTATCCACGCACCTCGTATATATATATATATATATATATATATATATATATATATATATATATATATGGTTAAAATTCACCACTTCTCACTCTAGCTATGGGTTAATTAGTAAAATGTCTACCATTAAATCAATATTGTCTTCAATATATTCTTAGAATCTAAAATTATTTTCTGATTTTAAATAGCCTGAAAAGGTATGATAAAACGTAGAAAACGAATCAATCAACAAAGATATATATATATATATATATATATATATATATATATATATATATATATATATATATACGTAAGGATGTTGAAAAGTTGATGGCCAGACATACTTCCCAAATTACCAACCAAGATTCCTCGAGAAATAAACATAATCATTTATAACTTAATATTCTTAATTGATAAAAAAACACTAAGGTTCCATTTTTCATGTGACATTAATTTTGTACATATTTTTGTTTCTCGTGGTCTGAAAATTATTGGGAACATGAAGCTGACAGTGATCATCTTGCGCTGACACACACACACACACACACACACACACACACACACACACACACACACACACACACACATCTTCCAGAATAACTATATTATGTATGCTAACAACTTACAGCAAGAAAAATAAATCTTTCAATGTTAATGACACTAAGAAACAGGAAAATTATTTTTTTCTCACATAAATAATATATATTACGTAATAAATATTAATTTGTCTATATTTATTTATTTACCCTCCCACTTAATCATTCAATTAAGTAAAAAAACAAACATTTGGGTAAATATGATCTCCTTTGTGGTTAAGAAGCTGCCCCACGATCTAATTAACCAACCACTCCTAATGTCGTTGTTTAAGACATAAATTAAATTTGGATTGTTTTAGGCAATTAAAATCAACCAATGAGAGCCAAGCACTAGACAGGAACAATTGCCGTTCCTCTGTTACCGTCTCAAATGTCCGGATTCCAATTTTAGCGTGAAGTTGGATTCTTATCGGTGAATGAGATATTTCTTTCGTACTTCTAAAATTCTAATATACATTCTTATATCTTGACTTCAGTTTAATGCTTCTGACTTAAGAAGTATTGTTGGCTTAATTTCTAGCTAGACTTCATGGTTTCACGTCTCATTGTATCCCTGTAATCCCTACTCCATCTTAAATATGTCGTCTCTTCCTCAAGGGGGCTGGAAATAAACGCTTTTCTGGGCTAGAGTTATCTCCACCTAGTAGTCAAGGTTCCGAAACTTAAATTTATAAAGAAGGATATCCCACCATCAGATATTATTGGGGTTACTGCATTGTTATTTTGTGAATGGGATCGAGATCGTACAATGGTTCGCGGAGGGCGTGGATCCTGGTAAGTGTACAGCTACGGTAATTAACCCAGGTAAGCCCTTGAGAGTGTTAAACTTTTACTCCATCGTTTCCTCGCCATATCATAAGAAAAAATGACTATAGCTAATACAGAAAACCGGGTCTCGCCCCTACGAAGTATAGGCCGCCAATTCTCCATCTCCTACGCTGATATAGGTTTTCCACCATCAAGAAAATGGACTACATCTTCAAGGGGTTAAGCCTCGCTTTCCTGCCTTGACAGAGTTCAAAACCGTTTACGTTTTACGTCCATGTTGGTCAAAAATTGTTTTCCACCCTACAGCCAATTCACGACAATTTCTTGACAAATGTTAACGTGTCCTGTGTAAGACGATAAACTACATCCGCGTCCACCTGATAATCTGATAAACTACGTCCGAGAGCAAGGCCTCTGATCAGGAGCTTCTGAGGAGCGTGTAACCACCTCTTAATTGTTGGTGTTCACAGGTCCACCGTGATCCTGGGTGGTAGTACCAGTTAGGGTCCAAATTATGGGCAAATAGTTAAGCCCCAAACACACATCCAGCAATGTGTTGGACAAACGGCCTCGTTTAGGTTGTTTTAAAATAAAGGATGGGATTTTCATGACTTACATCCTTTTGATAGTTTTATTGGTTGCTGGGAATGGGATGTGTGTATAAAGTGTATGTTATCTTTTAGTTCTTTGAGAGTGTGTATGGTGTATATATATATATATATATATATATATATATATATATATATATATATTTATATATATGTGTGTGTGTGTGTATGTGTGTGTATGTGTGTGTATGGGTGTATACACATACATATATGTGTTTGTGTCTGAGTATATGTCATCTTTTAGTTCTTTGAAAGTGTGTATGATGCGTGTATATATATATATATATATATATACACACATACATATACATATATATGTGTGTATATCTATACATGCATATATATGTGTGTATATATATACAGAAATACATATATATGTGTGTATATTTATATACATACATAGATATATGTGTGTGTGTCTGTGTCTGAGTGTATGTTATCTTTTAGTTCTTTGAGAGTGTGTAGGATGTGTAGGATGTGTATATATATATATATATATATATATATATATATATATATATATATATATGTGTGTGTGTGTTTGTGTGTGTGTGTGTGTGTATATACATACATACATATATGTGTGTGTCTGTGTCTGTTTGTGTATGTATGTATGAATAAAGGCAAAGGGAATAATTAGCCGACTTTGAACTTAAGCAAGGACATTGTAAGTATTTTAGTTTGCAAGAGTACTTATAAACAAAAGTAAAAATGTTAGTTTTAGAAAATTTACAAATTTAAAAAACACTCATAGATATTCATCAACTGAACTGTGTGTCAAGATAAATTATGGAAGATGCTAAGTGACGTAATTTTATGTCTTATAACCAAAAGTTAGTAGATTGTGTTGCTGTTGTTGTCGAATTCTTGAATTTTACAATGTAATTAAAATTTATATTATTTTAGTTTGGAATTAATTTATATATTATGTTTTAATTAAAAGTAGCTTTTACGAATTCCACTGTTTTATTTTAAGTGTAGACTTCTATGTTCACTTTTATATTTACACACGCTCTGATGTTGAGCACTTTATCCCATAAATATAGCACATCTTAAGACTATATCTCTTCATATATATATACATATATAGAGATAGATAGATAGATAGATAGATAGATAGATAGATATACCGTTTTCCTATCAGCAGTGATGTTGATGCGCTTTTGTGCATTTTAGTTTCATTGCTGTCTTGTTAGCTTAATATCTATTTTTCTCTTACCTGCAAATTAACCAGGAAGCGAAACGCTCAAAGATTTAAGCTTTCTGCAACTTTTTTCTTTATCTATAGTCGATTCTTTGCTTCCTGTGTTATTAGATATCAACCCTAAATGCGATAGTCATCTTCATAATTGAATTAATTGCTACTCGCTTTCGGTTTATCTCTTCAGTTCTTACTCTAAATAATTAATCTCTCCTCCTGTTTCTTATACACTGGCGTGCCGAATGTCCTCAGAGACGATATGTAAAAGTAATTGTAAGCCTTCGACATTATGGAAATGCCCAAACTCATGACATTTTTTATTTGAATCAATACGAACAGCAGTTAGACTTCTCGTGGGAAGGCAGAGCGATCTCAAGTGGGGCTCATATAGACGCTCCATCGGTAAAAAAAAAAGATTGGTTCTAGAAAATACATAAAATCTCTTACTACGCTCTATCTTTGCAAAAGTCAGTTCAAACAAAAAATGGAATCTTGCCGTCATATCTGGACTATTGCTGCCTAATTGGTTGATGATTTAATTTTTTTTTTTTTAAATCACCATTGCACTCAGTGGGTTTGATAAGTAATCAAAAGTTACCAAAAATTAGATTCATAGCTTTACCGATTTTTGAGCAATTAGGTTTAAATCTTGTGAAATTATGTACAGAAATACCTAAATTCTGCAGGGATTTTTTTCAATTAACTGATTTCAAAATTCTACTATTTCAAGAACAAATCCAAATAAAGTTGATATTTTTTGTATTAGATACAGTGATAGAAAATATATTCAAACCAGAATTCTAATTATGGATCACTACAAGCAAAATATGTAATTTGTTATTGAATTCGATAAGTGAAGACTAAAATTGTACAATATTACAAAAAAGACTAATCAATGAATAAGATCTGACTCTATTTCTTAGGTTATAATTAATAAAAACAAAAATAGATAAAAGTTTATATAACACCATAATAGTGAATTGCAAAAAATAAAATTACATTCTTTATTGAAAATTGCACTAAAACTACTGCACTCTATATCATTATATTTTAATTTAGCTAAATTATAATTTCCCTTTAAAGTAAATGTCTTATTTGGTGGCACAATGATTTAGTAATAATGTGCTTGTGCCTTTGCTTGTTTTCCATACATAATTTTTAAACTTTCAGTTAATTTCACTGCTCTTTCCAGACCTTGCGAATATGAAGGTAAATTCGACGATTTTCAATGTTCCATTTATTAGAAGGTTTTGCTGTTCATTATTTGAAAAACCTTCTGCAAGCGCCAAGTTCACAAACTCCATTTTATGAGAGGTTAATCAAATTTGGCTACTGCGTCGCTTCGGATTTGAATGTAAATTTTTGAATCTCTTGAACACTATTTCTGAAACAAAAATAGTTTTGTGCTGCAAAGTTCTTAATGCAATCTTCCGTATTTCAGTCGACTGTTATTTATTCTGCTGAAGTTGTTAGTCCTGGAATTCATTATTCCTTTTAATTTCAAACCAACTACCCGCAATTCTAAATATCATAAGAGTTCTCGTGAAAAGGCACCTCTAGTCCAGAAGCACATTAACCTGATGGCTAAAATTAACCATCGTACTTAATATAGGCAGTAAATCTAGAGTTTACTTTCCTTGTAAAAATTCTTGCTGCATATTCTAAGAGCAGTCTCTGGTCACCACTTAAATACTCCATTGCCGTTATCTCAAGAGCCACTGATGGTATTAAATTTTACACGGGGAAAATTCTGGTAATCATTTCCGAAAAGATTACCTAGAAGACCGGTACAAGTAGTAAGGTTTCTTGTAATTCCATCAATGATCTTAAAAACAGCTCTAAATAGAAGTTCCTTTTGATGGAGTATTTTCTCAAAAGCTTTAAAGTAAACTCTGCCTTACAGAGTTTGTACAGGTTATGTCCTTAAGAATTGCTTTAATGGAATTTAAACTGTTGAATAATTTAAAAACAGTAGTAACATACTCAGTTATAACAATACCATGTGCTTCAATGCGAGTTAATGCTTTTCTGGTCAGCACGAACTGGACCTAGGTTAACTGTTATCTATCTTACATAGCCGCAATATTGCTTCTACCTCTGGTGTTATCTAGTCTGGTGCTTCTGTCACATATATAAAGATTGTTACAGAATCCAAGAAAAACCTGCAAAGTTATCGGCCTTGAAATGGCATTTGAGCTTCCGTCCGTTTCACACCATTCTGACATGTCTTCTCTGTGCCGTTTCTATAAATATTTTCAAGTTAAATCTTCTGATGAGCTTTCTACATTGATTGTGCGTTTTTTATGAAAATTGAAATGGCGAGATGTGACCGTAAGTTCTATGCTAACATTTTTTTCTATCGTACTTCTCAGTTGTTGGAGTTTTGGGGTACCCTGGTATACTAGTGAGCCAGCCAAAATGAGCTGACTTATTTTATAGTTCACCAATAGAAGGGTTAATCAATCAGAAGGCTCAAAATATTCAAAATATTGTATGCTTCGGCCTTCTTCAGGTAATTGGAATGTCGAACTGAACCCTTTATTTCGCTCACTGGGGTAGACTGTTCTAGTTCCACGTGCCATGTTTAATGGATGTCAGTTATGTGTTATCTCCTGTTAATTCTCCTCTCCAAGTTCTCCACCGCCTTAACCGGGTATTGAACGCACACTCTTTGGGTCCTGTCACTGGATCTAATCAACAGTTTTTTGAGGCTGCTGCCATGTATCCAAGGTAGTAGTTAAGTAGTTGTTACAACGGCCGAAACGTTGTAATAAATATGGCGACAAAGATGAGGACAATAGACGAATAATGTAAATAATGTACATAATACCTCATCTCAGAAATATAGTCAGATACTGAAAGGCCGAAACCTTGTAATAAATATGGCGACAAAGATGAGAATGATAGTCAGAATAATGTAAATAGTGTACATAATACCTCATCTCAGAAATATAGACAGATACTGAAAGGCCAAAACGTTGTAATAAATATGGCGACAAAGATGAGGACAATAGTCCGACTAATGTAAATAGTGTACATAATACCTCATCTCAGAAATATAGACAGATACTGATAGCCCGAAACGTTGAAATAAATATGGCGACAAAGATGAGGACAATAGTCCGAATAATGTAAATAGTGTACATAATGCCTCATCTCAGAAATATAGACAGATAGAGAAATTTCTCATTATATTTTATTCGTGTAAACATCCAATGCGATCCTCCACTAAGCTTTCCTCTGACTGGCCAAGGATTACCCAGCACGTTTCATTTCGAACCTCGATGGTGAAGAGCGAAGGCTGGGAGAGTGCCTGCTAGATGCTCACGAGGTAACACGATGAAAGACAAGCGCCACCACAGCGCGAAGCCTGTTTCCTATATTATACGTAGTCGTTTTAATCAGGGTTTTGCGTAGGTGGGTTGCTAAACGATACTTGGAAAAACTTCTGTTATGTCAGCTGTCCCATCTACACATCTCCAGAGATGGCTAGTAAAACGACAGTACAGGAATCATGCTACAGTCGCAGAACAGAACACCCCCGTTCCGAAGCATGATATATAATATAGACCATCACCCGGATATACTCTATTTCCGTTTTGTTGCCATATTATCTCCAAAACCTCATCATTCACCCTTTTACTTTCTATCCCTTTTCGGTCAAAGTGGATGCCGCTTATAAAACCAGACTTCGGAAAGGACCATCAGTTGACTATTAAACAGAGTCACTTGAGATCAAGAGAGAAATACATCTTTAATAACGTGGGCGTCTGTTATATCACACTTAGCAAAGAAAATGACATTGTAAACTTATACAGGCTTGATTTATGGCACGCAACTGATGAACAAGCTAACACGTGCTCCCCACCGCCTTAAAACTTATCTTTCTTTGGCAATTATCCCGATATGAATATGCTAATGAATTTTCTAAAAACCAAAACTTTCTAATGAAAAATTTAATGACGTATCCGATGTTGTATTTCTTATAGTTTAATGATCTACCGGTAAAATCCTTCAGATTAGGTTTTTGTCTTTTTTAAAATTATCATTAAAATACAACAAAATGACCAGTTAAATAAATTGCCTATAAAGCTAAAACAATGAAAGCACCTGTGATCGATATATTTAAATCCAAAGTTCCATTTTTCTATCTTAACGAACAATGAATTGATTTTGAGCATTGATTTGATGTCGCTAACGTATCGTCAAATTGACTCATAGGAATGGAACTTCATTAACCTTCCCACCTGGAAAAAATAATTTTGTAATTCAGTATTCAAAATTCAGTGTTTTACGACAACACAACAAGTGAACACCTGTGTGAAATAGGCGACTGTGTAAGGCATAAGGTAGGCTCATATTTTATTAGGTGGAGCAAAGCAAAAGGAGACTTATGTCAATCTTAAAAGGGACTTTCTTAAATATCAGCATTCAAAATCATTTTATTTGGGGACGAATATAGTAGAACGTCAAATAGGTTTCTGTAGAAAAAGAATTGTGCCATATTACTATTCCGAGTTGAGAGAACCTATCGACTACGTCGAAAACCCACATTCAAAAAGCTGGTATTTACCTGGGCTCGAATGCCAAACCCAAACAATACACATTTGACTACACAATGCCTTTGGCTTGATTATTATTTGCTTTGTTTTAACGAGTTTTCCTAATCCGCCTTCAGATTATATTTTACATGATTTTAATTGCAATGGTAACATCGAAGAGAAATCTGTCGTCTTTTATTTCATCGGCTATATTATTTACTTACAGTTTGTGAGCAAAACTATGCTTACAAAAACCCGAGCAATTTGAAACGATTGTCTTCGTATTTGATCCATAATTACGAATCTTCTTTAAGAGGTCATCCGGCACAATTGTATCTACACAATAAATTTGTTAGAAAAATAAACAATCATAGAACGCGGTAAGTACAAACGATTGATCATAGGCAAAAAATGTCTTAAGACGAATTCCTTTCTTAAATAAGGAATAAGACATTTGTCGCTTTCATCCAAAATTCACGCCCAAATTGTGAAGTAGAACACGTTTATGTATTATGTCACTAAAGACGTAGATGATCAGGACTCTCCACAACTTCCTAAGGAATTTTTTGAAAGTAAAATAATATGTGCATTAAACAAGAAACGATGAGAGAAAGTAGAAAGGCTATTCAGACAATGTATTTCGCTTCTTTGACTGGAAAATCCAGAAGAAAAATTGAAATGTCCATGAATAAATAATAATAATAATAATAATAATAAAAACTCTGACAAAATTGGGTACAAAATTCTTCGCACTATCTTCATAAAAGGCAATCCCGAAAATTAATTATCCAACTTTAATATCAAATTTCTATAATTATAAAATATACAGATAGTACCGAACAGAAGAGGCGGGAATATACAAAATAAACTGCACCAAATGTCCAATGACATACATCAACAAAACATCCAGTTATTAAAAGAAAAGAGTACTGAACTGCTACGTGACATCTGTCCGCCTTTACGGCAGCGAATGTTGGACTGTCTCCTCAAAGATGAAGAAGAGACTCGACGTGGTGGATGTATGGTTCTACAGAAAGATACTGAGGGTATCATAGACTGAGTGTGTGATCAACAATGAGGATTTGGAGAGGATTCAAACAAGGAGGTAGCTTATACTTAACATCAGTAAGACGCAGCTGAAATTTCTGGGACACGTAATGAGAAAAGAGGGTTTGGAGAATCTGATACTCACAGATCGTATAGAGGGAAAGAGAGACAAGGGAAAGCTGTAATACATGTTTAATGTAGTTTGAATGTACCAATCCGACGTAGGAAGTAATTTGTTCAATGTAGCACCAACAATGTCTAGTAGCAGCTATTCAGGAATTCTTAAGGTGTTCCATATCAGAGGTTGGCAGTGGATATTCGGAGAGAGTAGGAAAACTTAGTTCTGCAGGTCTTTTCATCTGACAGGTTAGCAGTGGATATTCCGACAAGAAAAAACAAAATGGCCGCCTTTATACACATCGGATCGAATATTTCAAGTCTTCTGATTGGTTAACCTTCTATGGGTGGACTATAAAATGAGTCAGTTCATTTTGGTTTGCTCACTAGTATAATTATATACACAACATAACCCAACAAAAGCAACGCATGACATACCTTTCGAGCTTAAGCAAGCGGATGACGGAGCAGGGCCTGGGGGGAATAGTAAAAGGACAAAACTTATTGAGAGTTACAAGGGATAAAGGGAAGTGGAGAGCCATGATCGCTTACGTTCTGAAGGGACACGACACACAAAAAAAGACCTAACTTATCTACGTACTAGTCGTTCGCCTTAACACATTTGACTTAATGATTTAATTACAACAGAAAAGAATTCTTTAAGAACAAAATGTATTGAAAGTGCACTAATCTCACAATTCTCTACGGCCAATCTCAGACTGGGCTCATACGCAATATCTTCGATCACCGCAAAAGCATCATGCTGTAAACTTTGGTTCACTGGTACGTTTTCTACGGCTCATCAAATTCCAATATGTTATTTAAAGTTAGAAAATATTTTTTAGATTCTAAAAAATGTTTTAGTGATACAAGACTTACTAATTAACCCATAGCTGGGGGGAGAAGAAGAGGGGGATTCATACCCTTCCCAATTGTAAGTGAATATTGCAAACCTAACGGGAATAGGAACTCGACCTTCTAATCAACAATTTCGATCCATTATCCATTACACCACCCACACATCCAAAGTTTACAACACCTGTTATTTCCAAGAAGTCACCCATCTATGTACTGACCAGGTTCGACGTTGTTTAACTTTGGTGATCGTACGGGCACCGGTGTTTCAACGTGATGTGACTACAGTGTGGTATACACCCTAATAGAGAAACAGACAGAGATCTAGTTGGGTTGGGCTAATTTCAAATCCGGCACACGTTAACCATTATAAGACGAGAAGAGAAACATTCCAGCTGATAAGGATATCTGTTAGCTTTTCCATACTTTTCAATATACTTTCGTCATGAACGGGTTGCTTTCTCATTTCAACCTGAAGACAACTACCTACATATGTTAGAACATAAGTAGGTGAAACGTGTTGTCTGAATAAATTATTCATTTTGTCACATTATCTCTGCTATCTCAAAAATATACAAATGAAACTGATGGTAGAATTTCAGAAACTCCGTTAACGTAATAAAGAAAAGATGAAGAATTTTCAGTAATAAGAAGATATAATCTATGCTCGGCAACAAGCGAGACTCTTCAAGATACGAGCTATGAATTGGAGATATAAGAATCCAGCAAGTACATAAATCCAACTGTCTAGGAAGTGATGGAAAATGTGATATTGAAAGGATATAAATTTCCCTCCAAATTCGAAGTAGAATATTAAGAGGCAGGAATACTTCGTTTGATTTTTTGGCTTTTTTCTTTAGATTAAGGTTCACCCTGTACAAGATTCGGGGGTCACTCAAGGTAGAGACAATGTGTGCGGATAGAAGAGGAAGATAACGGTTGACTTAACAGCGTTAAGATTGTAGTGATCGGGTAAACATCCTCTCGGCACTTAGTTCCACAGGACAGTGGTTCGCGGAAAGAAACGGTTCGAGTGGAAGTTCCCGATGGAAGACGGAGGGTACGTGGATTGTTTGCTACAATGTGAGTGACATGCCGTGAAGATTAGACCTGACAGAACAAAGGAATGTACTTCGTCTGAGCACTTACCATGGAAGTAGCGATAGAGAAGTGAGAGGCTTGCCACATCCCGCCTGTGTTAGAGAGGTTTTGACACGCGGAGACGCATTTGGACCCTATCAGGACTGGATAGGTAAGCTCTCGCCCAAATATGACAACGGTACTCCATTTTAGACCTGATCTGGCTTTTATACGGTAGAAGATTGCAAAGAAACAAGGCTGCAGTGCTATATCATGTCAATATATGGCAGTGAATACTGGACATTTTCCTCATAGATACAGAGGACACTTGAGACAAGAGAAATATGGCTCTAGAGAAGGATGTCGAGAATACCATAGACAGAACATGTGAAAATAGAAGCCAGTACCTGTTCTGGAAAGCTTAGCAAAGGGGAAAACATTGCGACAAAATGCTAGGAAGTTACAGTATAACATGATGATTGCCCACATCCTGAAGAGAAGAAGACCTGTGGACAGATCCATTTTAAGAAAACAAAGGCTAGAATTTTTTCATTCGAAAGTAGTAACAGAATTTAATAGTGACTGAATAGATATTCAACAACGAGGTTTCTACAGATTGTCATTCGCGTTGTCTTTTCCATCTGCTCGGTACAAAGTAAACATGACTGCTTGACATAAAAATATTAGCGGCACAACCTCATCAAAATGGCAATTTAGTTTAGAAAAGGTAGAGAAGAAAACTGAAAGGAAATGAATACAGAAAATGGGACGGATGATTGTCAGAAAATGGAACAACCTAAAATGCAATAAGGAATAAGATTAGCCAAGTATTAAGTATTATATATGAATATACATATATATATATATATATATATATATATATATATATATATATATATATATGTGTGTGTGTGTGTGTGTATGCGTGTGTGTGTGTAAATTAAATTATATATATATATAAATCAAAGTATATATATATATATATAAATCAAAGTATACATATATAAATCTATATATATATATATATATATATGTGTGTGTGTGCGTGTGTGTGTCTGTGTAAATTAAATTATATATATATAAATCAAAGTATATATATATGTATATAAATCAAAGTATACATATATAAATATATATATATATATATATATATATATATATATATATATATATATATATATATATATCAAAGTATATAAGAAACAGGGAAATTTTGTTAGAAGCCAAAAGAGTGCCCCACATTTAAGTAACATCAGTCTTTTTATCTGGCAGTCGATGCTGGACAAATTCCTCGCATATGATGATAACGCCATGGACAGTGCACGAAAGCAGCGAGGAAGCCTTAAGGAAATTCTAAACAAAAAGGTGGACAAAGACGGACAGTTGAAATTTCTAAGATGGATAATGTGGAAATAAGGAAAATTTGACACAGGACAAAATATATCGACAGCAAGCGGGACAGAGAAAAACAGCAAGTAACCTACCTTAAAAGCATGTGTATATGGATACCTGAACATGGGTTGAGAGAGATGGTGAAAAGAATAAACTTACGAAGAGCTACAAAAGATAAGAAGTCGTGGAGAGCCATGATCGCCCACATCATGAATGGACATAAAACATAGAGTTGAGTGTTCAGAAAAATATTATCATACTTATTGCAACAGAGATGAAGAGTTTCACAAGATTTCTAAATCCCTCAATAATAGTTGAAAATTTTAATTTCTTTAAGGTACCCTAGTTATCAGGTACTCACGCAACAAAAATAAAAAGAAGTCATATTTTTTTTCAAATTCTCCATTGGTGACAAACGTATTTATAGTGATGTCAAAGAATACTAGTTGCAACTTTTGTAATGCCAACGAATACTCATTGTCACATTTGTAAATGCTCGCTGTAGTAGAGACTTTGTAATCGCAGATACAACTTATAGTAATGCCGTTGAGCAATACTGGTGCCAGACATCTTCGAATAACACTCGCTCTAATTGTACTTGCTCGATAATAGTCGCTCTAATATTAATCAGTATAGTGTTGTGAGACCAATACTTCCCTACATTATGGACTCTCCCAGTACTATATTATTATGTGAATGGTAGTATCATGGGAGTAGTAGCACCAGTAATGCGCAGCCGCGTACGATACCAATATCGTACACCACTGGATAGTAAGCTCTGCTTACACTATTCTTTGTAACTTTTCTGTTTAATATATCTTTCTTACCTCTAGCCCGTGTTCCGTGTTTTCCTTGCGTGGCCCCTACTTCGGGTCCACATCATATAGTGATCTGAATAGAGAAATAGTATAGTGAATAGAGTAGATAATAGCGGTCCGTATAGTAATAGAGAAGAAATGTAGATCCGTAGAGTGATCTGAATAGAGAAATAGTATAGTGAATAGAGTAGATAATAGCGGTCCGTATAGTAATAGAGAAGAAATGTAGATCCGTAGAGTGATCTGAATAGAGAAATAGTATAGTGAATAGAGTAGAGAATAGCGGTCCGTATAGTAATAGAGAAGAAATGTAGATCCGTAGAGTGATCGGAATAGAGAAATAGTATAGTGAATAGAGTAGATAATAGCGGTCCGTATAGTAATAGAGTAGAAATGTAGATCGGGATAGGGATCTGAATAGAGAAATAGTATAGTGAATAGAGTAGATAATAGCGATCCGTATAGTAATAGAGAAGAAATGTAGATCCATAGAGTGATCTGAATAGAGAAATAGTATAGTGAATAGAGTAGATAATCGCGGTCCGTATAGTAATAGAGAAGAAATGTAGATCCTTAGAGTGATCTGAATAGAGAAATAGTATAGTGAATAGAGTAGATAATAGCGGTCCGTATAGTAATAGAGAAGAAATGTAGATCCGTAGAGTGATCTGAATAGGGAAATAGTATCGTGAATAGAGTAGATAATAGCGGTCCGTATAGTAATAGAGAAGAAATGTAGATCCGTAGAGTGATCTGAATAGAGAAATAGTATAGTGAATAGAGTAGAAATAGCGATCCGTATAGCAATGGAGGATAGACTAAAAAGAAAGATCAATCAGACACACGCTACCTCCCATATATGCGTTTCCTGAATAGTCACGTGGTCTACTTAATTCAATAATGGGATTGCCTGCGTTTGCTCACAGGCAATCTATGATCAAACGCAAGTGTCAGCAGCGTCACTTTATTCTTATATAACAGTATTTCAGGGTAACCAATAGAATCTTCATATTTTTTAAAAACTGTAGAGGAGACACTATAAGATCTCATTCAATTCTATTGTTATTATTTAGTAATTCGCTTTCGGGTTTCTGATGGAGGATTAAATGGGAAATCTCATTTTGTTGGTTTTATAGGGCAAACCAGTAAGTCAATCCCTCGTTTAATGCCAATGCTATATCTTCATAAACCATTGTTGTGAGATATATAAAACACGGAAATTGCTTTCACAAAATCTTGAACGAAGTCGATCTGCAGACAATGTATCCGACCGAAATGCCCAGGTCAGTTTAATGCCAGTGGGTTACGATCCTTGGGATATTTTTTTATTACAATTCTTTTATATATTTTTAAAGATATTCTTTCTTCTTGTGTCAAAGAATATCATCTTTAAATGCATTTGTAAATCAATATTTGAAAAATCCTGATCTGTTGAGAAAGAAAAAGGAACTGTTAAAGATCTTTATGTTTAAGAATCTTGACAAGAAATTGACGAAGACCAAATTAATTAAACAAAAAACATGTAATTCACACACGCACGTACGCACACACACGCACGTACGCATACACACGCACGTACGCGCACACACACACACGCACACACACACACACACACACATATATATATATATATATATATATATATATATATATATATACATATACATAGAGAGAGAGAGAGAGAGAGAGAGAAAGAGACATAGGTTCAAGAATCAACGCTGAATTGTGACTCGCACCTTTTCCCTTAAATTCAGTCTTCAGAACAAGTGGTTTGTTTAGATATAGGAGGATGTATATATATATATATATATATATATATATATATATATATATATATATATATATATACATATATATATATATATATATATATATATATATATATATATATATATATATATATATATATGTAAGGAATAAGTAAGTGAGGGAAAATTAAAGCAGCACTGCTCCCAGGTCCCTTCACTTTCCTATCAACAGACTATGTTAGGAAATTGGGTCACCATTTAGTCTTGATTTCTACGTCCTTCACACACACACACACACACACACACACACACACACACACACACACACACACATATATATATATATATATATATATATATATATATATATATATATATTACAGAGATTTAAATTACATAGAACCTATATTATTTGAATTATATGTCTCTTAACGAAGTGCGTTTCTGATCCAACCAAAATCATGAATAATTATATTGGTCATGCCACTACATCCCTATCGAGAAAACTCACGTTACATCTTTCTAATCACGGCTCAATTAGGACTCATTTAATTGCACACCAAAGCCTACCAAACTTCATAGAAAATACAAGGATAATAACCTCATCCGCATTAAAAATCATGAAAAAAGATGGAAGCACTAATAATAAAAAAGAAAAATCCAACACGCAATAATATTAATTAGGAACACGGCCACAATGCGCTGGTCGTGTTTGGAAAATAAAAATAAACATTCCCATCACTCTAGGGACATATAAAAAAATCCACATATTCAGTTACAATTTTAAATGAACCTCCTTGATAATAGTTAAGAGAATAGCTGAATGCACTCGGATACAGACAACGTTTGGACAATTTTTACACACTTAATGTCCAGAAACACTGAGAGTTTTCTATATTTACAGAAATCAAACCTTCTGGCTTAAGCAAACTTAAAATTGTCGCAATTCTTCTTTCTAGCAGCTGACGTGCAAATTCATAATGATCAACAGTCATCTAAACGCGCGTCTGGTGAATCACTGATTATCACTGACGCCATGTCAAAGGTCGTAGGGTCCTCTTTTGTAATTTGGCAAATTTTTTCTTCAGGTTTCAATTCAAGAATATGCATCTGTCGATTTCAGTAAAGAGGAAGGCTGTCTTGGAATCCTGACAAAATATGTAAAGATTAAAAAGAAAGAAAGAAAGAAAGAAGCAAAATAAATATAAAGCGGTGGAAGTAAAGGGTAGAAAGAAAGAAAAAAGAAAGAAAGAAAGAAAAACAGAAAGAAAGAAAGAAAGAAAGAAAGAAAGAAAGAAAGAAAGAAAGAAAGAAAGAAAGAAAGGAAAAAGGAAAAAAGAAGCAAAATAAATATAAAGCGGTGGAAGTAAGGGTAGAAAGAAAGAAAGACAGAAAGAAAGAAAGAAAGAAAGAAAGAAAGAAAGAAAGAAAGAAAGAAAGAAAGGAAAGAAGGAAAAAAGGAAAAAAGAAGCAAAATAAATATAAAACGGTGGAAGTAAAGGGTAGAAAGAAAGAAAGAAAGAAAGAAGGAAGGAAGGAAGGAAGGAAGCAAAATAAATATAAACCGTGGAAGGGTAAAAAAAAAAGAAAAAAAGAAATATAAAGCGGTGGAAGTCAATGGTAGAAAGAAAGAAAGAAAGAAAGAAAGAAAGAAAGAAAGAAAGGAGGAAAAAAGGGATTTAAAGCGATGAAAGAAAGGAGGAATTATGTAAAGATAATTGGTAGGCAAAAAGAGTGAAAAGATATGAAAGTCGAAAGAGTTGAAAGAATAAAATACAATTAAAGGAGAAATTACAGAAATAAAAACAAGAAAACAAGCAAAAGTGAAGAGGTGAAAGAAGTGAAAGAAAGAAAAAGGTTTGAAGAAGGGGAGTTTAAAGAAAAAAGAAAGAATAAAAAAGAAAGAAAGAAGGAAGGGAGGAAAGAAGAAAAAATAAACAATACTTAAAGAAACAAAAAAATGAATGAAATAAGATATCTTTATATTATTTCTTTTCGTTACTGTTGATTGGTACTCGGTTCAAGTATGGTAGTCATGGGAGAGTGATTGAACTCATTTACTCTCCTTTTCCTGCATTCCTCGTGGCATACCAGTGACCTGAATTTTCGTCAAAGTATCAGTCAATGGAGAACAGATATTAAGGTGAAATGAACGTTGGACTTACCGGATGTAAAAAGTTTATATTATTAAAAATGTTCTGAGATAAGTTGTCATGGTAGAGTGATTTCACAAACTGCTCAATTACGTGCTTTTCTCTCCGTCAGAGATCGTAGTATGTTAGTAATGCGAGAAGACCGGAAGGGATGGATCCTTGGCTTTTACAAGAGATTTAGTGATAAATAAATAATTCTCAGTTGAATGAGAAACCCGAGTGGTTGGCCCGGAACTGCCGGAAGGAGGAATAAATAAGAAGACTTAAAAAATGAAGCTTAAATGTGAGGGACACTGAACGAAACAAAGGGAAAATATAATTAAAAAAATGCATGAAGAAGAGAAATAATAAATTAAATGGAAAGAAAAAGAAGTGACGAAGAAAATTTAAAAAAGAAAAAACGAAAGACAGCAATGGTAAAGTTAGAAACGCACGACAAAAAAATGAAAGATGAGCCCATGAGAAGCAAATTAGAAAGAAAAGATTTTAAATTAAAAAAAAATTAAGCTGGGAGGAAAGGAAATAAAAGGTAAAAGTAATACAAAAATAAATTTAAAAATGCAATAAGCAAAAACCGAAAACTCTTATCTGTATGTCAAATCATTTTAACTCAAGATGACAACCGAAAGGTTAAAAAATGCAATACAAGACAAAACTGCAAAAAACCTTTAAGAAAGATTCCTGTCAGGAAATCATGGAACTTTTTTCATTTTCGCTTTTATCAAAATATTAAATGAAAATAAGCTATCTGTCTTGTAATAATCCACTTCAATCATATCGAATTCCTTTGTTTTATACTTCGCGACACAAAAATAAATGGAAGAATATGATAATAAGAAGAATGTAGTGCGTCAGTCTAGGTAAAAATTAAATAGCAACATTTGAAGATCGACCTCAGATAATTTGTGGAAGGATGGTGATGCACAACTATCTCAGTCCTGACGAAGGCTTCGAAATCATATTTATCAAATGAAGTAAAATGAGATGCTTCTCTCTTTCTTTCAATTAATTTCTCTTCTTCTTTCTTACATTCTCTTTGCCTTTCTATCTCTTCCGACTCTCTCCCTCTCTCTCCCCCTTTTTCTTTCTCTTTCCCTCTCTGCCTATTGGGGTAGTGTAGACATATTTGAATACCTCATGAATCTGTTCATCTATCACATTCCATAAATCAGAACAGGGGGTCAGCGAAGCAAAACTAACACCAAACGTTAGACTGCAATTTTGCACGAGCAACCACACAAAACGCTTGGAAACCAAATTCCGAAGGCCGAGTAAACTTACCATATTCTTTGATATTCAGACTACCATTCTTATTTTGTCTCTTATACTCACACCGTTTCGATAGGCTGCTTCTGCCCGTTGACTCTGTAACCTTCTTGAAATCTCAAACCCAGTCTTTCATACAATCCGAGGGAACAGATTCTTCATATTCCGCTTTCAAGGTTGGAGTGATTAATAATTACCACCTAATACTCATCAGACTGGTTCATTTCTTACGTCCACTGAAGCAGGTATGTCACTGTAAGCTATTAATACAAACCTATTTTTCTGACGACGATATCATAATCGGGACATACATTGTTAAGACATTTTACAAATGTGGAAAATGTCAAAGAGGTGATGAAAAGGCTAAATAACAACATTCAGGTAATATTTAAAACTACTTGATCAACAATGAGGAGATTTCAAGCGGCAAACGCAGCTGCAGGCGAAGAGAGAAATAAAAGAGGAGTTGGACTAATATTAGATAAAGATAAAAGGAAATACATTCTGCAATACTTGCAACTGTCCGACAGTGTTATAGTGTAATTGACAGTGTAGTCGTTCCATATACAAGTTAATGCAGAAAACAAATAAAATATGACTAAGTTTTACATCGCACTCCATAAGCACAAAAACCAATGTAAATGGTGGTTATAAATTATCAATTTGGTCGGCCTAACTACAACAGTAGGAAAGGGAACAGATAATGAAATAGCAAATCAGTACCATAATTGCGCCACTAAAACAAATAAATATGTGTCCATTGAAGAGGAGCGATCACCTAATGATAGCGAAAACCTCGTTTGAAGAACGCCCTGGTGTCTTGTGAATACGGAAAAATAATTAGGCGGACTTCCTGACAATCAGTAAGAGATCCAGCAGTTTTACATTACATTTTACGAAATACCTAAGTTCTGATTGTAGGTATATCAAAATTCAGGGTATAATTACGAAAAGAAAATGTGATGCTTAAATTACAATGCAACAAACTAAACTGAAAATAGATATCTACAACATTTTTATTATATGTATATTCATTTAAAATATGATGAACAGATTGTCTATCTCTTCTTATATCTTCTATTCTAAATTTAAAAAAAACGGCAAATTATCCCTATCTGTCTGTCCGTGTGTCTGAAATCCCATTAACGCAGACTAGACTGTTTCTACGTGGACATATTATACCTATTTGGAATCAGGATGAACCCGGGATTAAAAAAAAGCGTTTCATCTGTTGCTTGAACCTCCTGCATTGGGATTTCTTACCGGATGAGGAGGGAACAATTAAACATTTAAATTTTAAAATAACTGAGAAATTCTTTTTTTTAATTTATATTGTGTTTAAAGTAAAACAAAAACTTAAAACTTTAAATTCAGTTTTAAATATCTCCAAACATTTGTGAATTGAGGAAATCAATTTTATTTCTTCAAAATGCCAAGGAATCAGAGTTAAATTGGGAGGTTTCGTGACTTAAGGTTTTGAAGTATCGGAGAATTTGCGATTTGAATAACTCAGCTCAAGTTCCACGGAGATTGTTATTTGAAGAACCCAATTTTCGGCCAGAATGAGATTTTTGGTCTTAATTGGACGTTCGTCTCAATTCGGTCTTTCGTTCAATATTGAACTTATAGCCTGAATCAGAGTTAAAATTAGGTTTTGAAGTTCTATAGAGTTAATTGAGGAATGCAAAGTTATTTATTCAAAATTATGATTGTTGTTTTCTAATCTGATCCAAAAGTCTCTTTAGTTTTGAGCCTAACTAGATTTAAATTTCGTCTGTGATAAAATAAGATATTTTAAGCTGACATTCATATAGTTAGATCCCAATAAATGGTCCGTTTATCCCTCTAGACAATGGTAGCGCCACGTTTGTTAAAAAATGAAGTCCTTTTGTGAACAACGTTTGCAGTCCTAAATTTCTATGTTGCGCAAGTTAGCATGACCCAACCCCTCGGCAATACCAACAAAATCCAAAGGAATACAAATTATTACATTTAGCACGGGTTTGGCTTCAGTATCTGCCAAAACTTTGTGTTGACAGCCACCGACCTTCAAGGCCCAACTCTCGGATTTTCCGTCTGAATTTACTTGCATAGCTTTTCTAGTTTAGGCCATAAGGTTTGAAAGTAAATATATCTCAGATCCCATATTAATAGACCGTATATCTTCCTTGGGTTTGATGAAAGATTATACATATGACGAATATAATCCTGTGATATGATATTTCATGCCCCCTGTAATGTTGCTGTGCTGTAATGTTCCTTTTTAGTTCTTTAGTTTCACCAAATGGCGGGTATGTAGAGGAGAGACCACGTGAAAGTCGACTGACTACCCTCCCACTCTCGGAATACGGGACACAGACAACTTTCATGCACAAGATTGGTCTTGCACACGACCCGGGCTGCATTAGCATGGAGATACAAACCGTTCATGTCTGGATGTATGCGGATGTCAACATGCAAGTCTGCATCAAAGAAGTCTTTCAAGGGGTTACGCACCTGTAACATTCATATATGATGGGTTGAATTTTCTTTTCATATAGTTATGTATTCATGTCTGCCGGTGTCTAGCCTTTTTTTCATACGCAAACAACATGCAGTTGTAATCAGAATACAGCAGGAGTTGTAGGTGAGCTATGTGAAAGAGTCAGGTGTCGTTCCATCATAGTCAAGGGGAAAGATCTTGTGTTCGTGTCGGTCATTTATTCCTTGAAATTATATGAATGGGCATTATCCTGATGAAAGAGAATAATGTCTTGTTGCAAAAATTGTAGTATGACAAAGTTCTACGCGTAAATGCGGCTGCTTAAAATTCCTTTCAAAAACAAAATAACGGAACAAAAGGTATAATTTATAGCACCACATATGATATTATTGGTTATGTGCAAATATACTCTGGAAGATATCTACGTTGCACGCACAAATGACAAACACTTCCATCAGGTGTCCGTGGATGTCCACATTCTTACACAGAAAATAAGCTATTCTCATCGGTTCACGCTGACAACTCGGAGACAATTTTGCTGACGAGGCAGTGACGTAAAACCTAAAGTGTTTCAACCCTGGATAATTTACCAAAAAGATCAATTGTAGCTGTTTTTCTACATATATCGACATTCAAGGTTCAAAGTCAGACTCCAGAGGAGAATGATTTTCACAACTTTACGAGATGGTCAAAGGTTTCTCAAAAAGATTACTAACACGTACTATAAACTTACTGGACCAAGAGCATTTTCCCAGTCACCATGAAGGTTTGAACTTTCTGGGAGTTTCACAACGTTACGAGATGATCAAAGGTTTCTCAAAATGATTACTAACACGTACTATAAATTTACTAGAACAAGAGCATTTTTACAGTCACAATCAAGATTTGCACTTTCGCGGAGTTTCACTACGTTACGAGATGATCAAAGGTTTCTCAAAAAGATTACTAACACGTACTATAAACATACTGGAACAAGAGCATTTTTTCAGTTACTATGAAGGCTTGATCTTTCAAGGGACATCACTACGTTACGAGATGACCAAATGCTTCTCAAAAAGTTTGATAATACGTACTATAAACTTACTGGACCAAGAGCATGAAGTTTTGCCCTTTTAAGTGACTTGTTTTACTTTGTACGTCTGTTGCGTCTGGACTTCACTCCAGAAATGAAGTGAATATCTTATATTGATAAAAAAAAAGCCTGAAGAATGATCGACATTTTATCGTCCAAGGAAGTAACTCCTTCCGAAATGCTTTACCGTTACAAGCGGCAGTCCAAAAATGGATTATTGCTTCCATATTCTGAAATCTCCAGCCTCTTTCCCACATTGATACACCGGTTCTTGTACTATGGCCAAAATGATGTCTAGTCATATGGATGACCTCTTTGGAATACCAGTTGCTGTAAGCATGGATACGATGGTTGTGTAATGGATAACGGACTGGTATTTGAAATTGGAGAGCCGACTTCAAATTCCAGTCGGGTTCGTTATATTCACTTATGCGGAAAAGGCATGATTCGAATTCTTCTCGTTCCAGCTATTGGTCTAATTATTATAAGTAAATCATTAATAACTCTAAAAAAATTCTTACACTCTATTCTGGCTTTAAATAACCTGAAAAAGTTTGATAAGCCGTGAAAAACAAATCAATCAGCATTTTTCCCAAGAGGTTTATATTTGCAGCCCTATCGCTATTTCCATGGCTAATGTTCTATTAGTCCCTATTCAGACACCTGCAGCGAAGACACGCCAATACACATCAATGGAGTCGTATCACCTTCCATTTACACTGTCTTCAAAAGAACTGCTAATTTGAAGAATAGACTTCCTCATCCCTATAATCTTTACCCCTTGAAGTTAACGGTTAATATTTATCTATCCTCCCTGTCCCCATACAGCTCATACTACTTCCCTTACCATACGTCTCATTCATCCTTATCATTTCGTTTGTAAAACTCTACCTTGAGTGCTTCTCGAGCCTTGTATTGCGTGGAATTTGCTGTTTCTATTTTCAAAGTATACGATATATTTCAATAACCAAACTTAATAATATTGACTGTCGGAAACGGAGAAGGCCGAGAACTTTTCAGCAATATTTCGCTCGCCCGCACGCACGCACAAACACACAGGCGCGCTCGCTCGCGCGCATGTGTGTGTGTGTGCGTATGCTTGTGTGTGTGTGTGTGTGTGTGTGTGTGTGTGTGTGTATTTCCGTTTATATCTAAGTATTTCTTTTCCGGTTCTCTCTCCCTCTTTATTTTTTTTATATCTATGTCAATCTTTTTATATCGACATTTATAACCCACTCTTTTAAGAATTCTCACTATAAATGTGCTCGTTGACATCTATTTATCTATCCAGGTGTCGTCATAACTTTTTCTTTACATTCAAAATTTCCATACTGCCATAGTATTTAATCTCTCTTTTTTCATTTGGCGTTAACATCTCAGTGCAGAGCGCGCATATCAATGAAGTCGATTCCATATCTTCTCAGTTGTGGCCGTGAAAGGCTTTATTGATCGCAACTTTAATCTGCAGTGTCTATTCGCAATTCCCAGCACAAATAATGAAAAAGTCTCCCGTACATCGGAGACTGCCGAGATTTATGTCTTATTCAAATCCATGACGTCAAGAAACAACATCGGAATAATTTGAGTAATCATTTGACAAAAGTCTCGAGGGAAAAGTTTTTATCTGATTCAAGTGAAAAGGTGACCTTTACTAAGCTTAGCATATTCTGGTTCAAGATCGCCTGTGTGATGCTCTCGATGGAGAACGGACCATTAAAAGTTAACCCAAACAGGGCGCCCTACAATTAATCTCTAAAATCAGGCTAGTCCAGCAGAAAGACAGTTTTTGAGGCACCCGATTTGAATCAATCTCGCCACATTGTATCAAGTGAGGTAATTATTCTGCATAAGTATAAAATAAAAAAAACAGGTCTTTAAATAAAAGATTCTGATAAGGGATCTCCAGTTACTAAGCGACGATTAGCAAAAGTTGTTCGTCGGTTAACCTGACTAAACTCAGACTGTAAAATAATTTCAGGTTATGTGGAATCTCGATGAAAATTCTTACATGAGAAACGTCTTCCTATTTATGATAGAAAATTACAAATTATACGAGAAGTAAAACAGAGTGTTTATGAAACAGCGAAATCAAAAGTAGGGAAAAAGACGAATTTAATATAGATAGATAGATAGATAGATAGATAGATAGATAGATAGATAGATAGATAGATAGATAGATATGAACAGACTGGGATAGATAGATAGATAGATAGATAGATAGATAGATAGATAGATAGATAGATAGATAGATAGATAGATAGATATGAACAGACTGGGATAGATAGATATGAACAGACTGGGATAGATAGATAGATAGATAGATAGATAGATAGATAGATAGATAGATAGATAGATAGATAGATAGATAGATAGATATGAATAGACTGGGATAGATAGATAGATAGATAGATAGATAGATAGATAGATAGATAGATAGATAGATAGATAGATATGGACAGATTGGGATGGACTGTTAGAGAGAGCTAAATTCTGTAGTTACATAATCTTTTAAAACGTACATGAAATAATATATATATTAGAGAGAAATAAAATGTTGAGAAAGTGATGAGAAGATGCGATAAAACTTTCTCTCTCTCTGTCACACACACACACACACCCACATACACACACATACACGCAAACACACATAAAGAGTGAAAGAGAGAGGAAAATCGGTCACGGACTCACCTTAAATATAAAAGAATTATTTACACTATTTACATTGTTGTAACCGTTTCACTGGCTTACGAATCCAACTCCTTCTTTTTACTGTCCGCACAGGACCTCAATACATGGCGTATTCTCATACACGTACATGTATGTGTATATATATATATATATATATATATATATATATATATATATATGTATGTATTGAGCAGAAGAGAATTGAGTATTTCAATAAAAAGCTCTCCATTAAGAAAGGGAGAAATAGAATTTGTCCCAGAGCTTTAAGGACACCAACACATTTGCAGTATTTGTAGAAAAGTCACCCTCACGGCAGCTGGTTAAGCCAGTCACGTGAGATCACACAAGAGAAGTCAGGTGCAAACTCATCTGAACGCAACCCTACCAGAAAGACCTGCAGGTTACTTGTGCTAGTTTTGTGACATGTAAAATCTGTTGCGGAACTCAAACGTCAAATGATTTCACAAAGGGACAGGTAAGTTTACAACACAGGTAACACAGACAAACGTTATCGTTGCCACGTGTGTAAAAAAAGGTTGTAAAAGTGAAGTTGGCCTTAAGAATCACTTGCGGGCCCATTGCGGAGTATTAACTCGGGTAGAAATGATGGAAATAAAATTCCGAATGAAAAAAAACAACCCACAAAAAAGCTATCAAGTGAAAATCATCATATATGTGCGTGTGTGTGTGTGTATGTTTGTGTGTGTGCGCCTGAGTGTGTGTGTGTGTGTTATCAATCTTTAACAGTTTAAAACCCTACCATTTGCCCGTGCATTGAATATACATATTAGATCTGGTCTAGAGCTCCTGTAATATATTCTCAAAAAATCCAAATAATGGTCTGCAATGTTACCGGTCCTGACCTGGCCTCTCGATTTCAGTCACTTTTCCACAGCAGTGACATGGCTTCTGTCTCTTCTAAGATTATTTTCATTGCAGTTGCACTAATGAGCTCCCCTCGCTGGTACGCTCGACTGCATGAATTTAAGCGTACATCCAGTTTAGCAATTAGACGTCATCGTTTTACTCTTGAAATAGATAAAGGTAACCATGAGTCCATTTCTCAAATTCTGTTTTATCTCGCACTTCTCACCTGTGACACTCCCTTCCGATTTCTTGCTTCCCTGATAAATATAATCTTCAAAAATTATCAATGCAACGACAATCGCCATATTTTGTTTCCCCAAAAAGCCTGTTCTTTTATCCCATTTCTCCTAAATAAAGTCTTCGCATTCTCTTTCAGTCTTAGCAACCCTCAGCATCTTAGCAGAATTTTCACCTTGCTTAAGGTGATTTTTTAAAAGCATTTCACTCCAAGCAAGGCGGGAGTGCCACTAGAACGCAAGGGGTTTACAGAGAGTGAGAGCAAAGAGTAAAGAGGGTTGTTTGAGGAAAGGATAAAGAGAAGAACGGTGACCAAGATCAAGACATCAGAAGATGTCGATTGACATTACATTTGAATATTTGAAGATTATAGCCATCAGGGAAGCAAATAGGAAGAAGGGAGTTCCACTGTCGGGAAGTGCGAGAGAGGTTGTTGGAGTAGAATAGACGGCTACATTTAACCGTTTCGGCAGTGAAAGGGTGGGACCGATATGCCAACCTAGTAGCACGCTTAAAGTCATGCAGTTTGGGAACCAGTGAAAGTAGATCGTCAGAGCATTTGCCATGATAATATTTGTAGAAAAAACAGAGCGTATCCAGAGCACTTCTGTAAGAAAGTGACTGTAGACGAGATGCCACATCAGGACCTATCACACTGCAGATCCGTCTCTCGTTTTGTCGAGGACCTCCAGAAGAACAGCGAAGGCACCAGACCATATATGGCAACAGTATTTAATGCAAGTACGAATGTTTGATTTATTCATATATATATATATATGTGTGTGTGTGTGTGTGAGGGTATTTTGCTGAAGAACACCGACATTTCTGTTTTGACATGCTTATATTAGTAATTTTATCTTGTTTTCCGACAAAAGATTTAATTTCAATCTGAATTAAAATTAAGTTTAATTAAATAAAGAACAAGAATGCACACAGCAATTATAAGGAAAATAATCTACTAAACCAGTTTTTATAGAGATGTCAGACCAAAGAATGACAGTGGTAAACATTAACATCTTGAGAGACAAAAGTATAGCGTCTAGCCTTACGGGTCTGAAGTTCTTGAGCTGCACATAGGTCAAGATCCCCTTCTCGACGCTGCAGTTAGAGTTCAAAAGAAACAGTTTCTGGAGTTTCCAGAAGTCGTCGCAATACGCCATCTATCGGCTTTTAGGACTCCAGTTGCGATTTGTATATGGTTTACTCATTAGCTTTATTTTTCCCAAAGATATACACTAGGCACCGGCTGTTTTAAGACCAGAGATCCCATTCTACCCAAAGTTTCACCAATCAATGCCTGCAGAAAGATATATTCGTGCGTTTTCGAAGCAAATTTATACGTTAAAAATATCATGGTTGCTGAACCCTTAAAAAGAAAACGTCTGAATAATTTATGTATTGTCCTTAGAAACGCATAGCGAATTGACGACTGATTTTTCTGGAGGTTTTAAACGAAAAAATATCTGAAGATTTTGGAGTTTAGTCTTCGAAACAAATATATATATATATATATATATATATATATATATATATATATATATATATATATATAACTGATTATTCTTCATATAAAATTAATTCTTAAAAATGAACACTTCTAACCGTATAGACTCAAATGATAATGACTATATAACCTGATGTAAGTGTCGTTAATTTGGTAGCGGGGCGGGGCTTGCTTCAAAAGGCGGCAATGTTTTCGTAGCACGTGGTAGTCGTCGTTGTAGACTTGGAAGGTTGATTCTATTTACAAGAGGCTAATACAACAAATTCCTGAATGATGAGTTTAGTAATAATGACCAAAGCATCGAAAAGGGAATACATCCATATTTATTTCGGGTCCCTGCACATAGAACAAGGCAAATTTCATTTATTCGCCTACCAAAAATTGGATATGAAATCTTAGTCCATTTCCGCATGGCAAAAGTCAGATCTACTCTGGATGAAGTTAATACCGGCCGCTGACCAACAAAACAACTAAAAGAAAAAAGAGGTTTCGACTCCAATATGACCTTCTTTTCTGGTGGACGAATGCAGTTAATAATGTATATTGCTGTATCTTGATTGGTTGATTTTGTCGCCATCAAATTCGGACCTCTTTCTTTTCTATGGTATGTCTTTTAACGGTTTTCGCTTGCCTACGTTCTTTGTTATGTCACAACAGGGTTAATTTCAGGTTTTAAGTTGGTAAAGATACGAAAAAGGGAACATGTATTTTGTATAGTCATCATTGAATATGTAAGACTTTTCTTTTCAGTTTTTTCCAGTTAAATATTTGTCTTTTGGTTCTGTGTTCATTGCAAAAGGAGTTCCTTGCTTATTAGGAAATTGTATTACCAAGATGTATAAAAAAAAATATATATATACAGCAATCAAACTGCCATAATCCTTTATCATAGATTAATATGTGATTTATCAAATATTAACTTAATTATTAATATTATTATATTAATCACCATTGCATACAAACCAATCCTCTTCCCGCCAATGTTGTCCAAATACGTGCAAATGATAAAAAATAGTATATCACTAAATGTTCCAAAACACGATTAGAACTTGATATCAAATCAAAAATGAAATAAAATATTTTTAGCGTAGGAACTGTTTTATGAAATATAATCAATAATTAATTACCGCATAGACTCACTCTACATACATACAATTTGCATGGTCTAAAATAAATGACGCCATTAACAATTTTTTTAAAATTATTTCACACCAAGCAATGCGGCAAAGCCATTAATAGTCAAAATGTTTCAGAGAGGGAAAGAAGCTGAGAAAATGTAATGGAGGAGAAAAGGCAATAAACGAACATGATTCAAAAAGACAGCAGATGTCCACTGACGCTGCATTTAAACTTTTGAAGATCATATTTTACAAGAAAGCAAGATGCCGGAATTTGCTTGTTTTTTCTTCATATCTTATAAATTTAAACATGATTTGAATTTATAGTATTCGATGAAAGATGTAAAATAATATCAAAGTTTTCTTAAAATTGCAGACATGAAAGATATATATTCCTGTTCTTGAAAATTGCAAATTATAGTTGAAAACGCTCGATTATAAATGTTACTCTAATTGGAACTAAAATTTGTTACTTCGGATGAAAACAAGAGACAATTATGAACACTTTGTTAAAATTATCGTTTTTATAGGTGTCTGAATATAATAACACTTATACGATAAACAGGTTATTCAATAAAGTAAAAAAACTTCAAATGACTTATCTGTCCAGGTGATTCAAGAGTTCCCTGTCAAAACATTTTTCAGAATCAGATGTTTGATAACTCAATGTTTGATAAATACGATGAACAGGCTATTCAATAAATTAAGAACGCTTCAAATGACTTATCTGGTTAGCCGACTCAAGAGTTTCCCGTCGAAATGTTTGTTAAATCAGATGTTTCATAAATCAATGTTTGCTTTATACGATAAACAGGCTATTCGATAAAGAAAACTTCAAATGACTTATCTGGTTAACCGATTCAATCCTTTCTCGTCAGATGTTTGATAAACCAATGTTTAATTTTGATATGGAACTCTTGAATCGGCTAACCAGATAAGTGACTTGATCTTTCGGGATTTATTTAATACTAAATTGAAAAATGCACTCCGATTGAATTTTTAAGCTAGCCCCAGCAGTAAATTCCGCAAATTGTTTTACATCCTAGCTAGGTAGCATCTTTGGCTCCAAAGGAGCTCATTGCAAAACAGTTATTGTAGCTTTTGATGTACTGGATGAAGCGTTTTCCTCCAGAAGTGATAGCAATTACTGTGGAGAAACAGATAGATCTTCCGGTTATATTTTTCCTTTGTTACAGCACATGCCATCTTGTTTATCCTTGAGAGCATTACAATCCTTATACTGTGTTGTTGTTATTGTTGTGTTGCGGCATTCACCCTGGGTCGGTTAAGCCGGCTCCTTCCAAAGAATTCACCGCGTCCCGAACGAAGGCCGACCAAGCACGGTGATCCGTCGCCAATGATAAAACGTGCGACAGCCATTCCCGATTCCAACGGCGGATACCATAGATTATTGGACCCAGAATCAGCCCCGCATCTTGTTTCACCGTCCTGAGCCATGTCTTGAGCTGGCCGCCACATCGCCTCTTCCAGCCCCGAAGAGGGACCGGATCGATGGCTTCTCTGATGAGCTCGCCTCGTTGACGACGGAGAGCGTGACCAAACCAGCGAAGACGCCTCGCGAGCAGAGCTTGCTGGAGGGAAGTTATTTGGCATCGCTCTTGGACCACCGCGTTTGACACGAAGTGTTGCCAGCGCACACGCAGGATACGACGCAGACAGTAGCGATCGAAAACCTCCAGCCTCCGAAGATCAGACGCTCTCATCGGCCAGGACTCACATCCGTAGAGGAGAACTGTGCGGACGAGTGCTTGGTAGACTCTAATCTTCGTGGCTAGCTTGATTTCGCGTCTAGACCACAGGCGGGATTGTAGGCGGCAAAAAGCCAACCGGGCAATCGCGATGCGATTACTTATATCCTCCTTTCCTTTTCCTGTCGCAGTGATGATCGATCCTAGATACTTGAAGCGATCGACCTCTTCAAGAACCTCCCCACCTAGGATGAATGGCTGCTTTTCGGTAGGGAGAAATCCCGCCGTCAGCAGTTTTGTTTTTCCTGCGTTGATTTTCATGCCCAGCTGGGATGCAAAGCGTTGCATTTCGTCGATTGCTAACTGGATGTCAGCAAAGTTTTCGCCCAGAATCGCGAGGTCGTCGGCGTAGTCCAGGTCCTCGAGTACAAATCCTTGACCCACGGTAGCTCCTGGGAAGCTCTCAAGAGCGTGTGATGTGATCCAATCCACAGCAAAATTGAACAGCGTGGGAGAAAGGACACATCCCTGTCGAACTCCAGAGCGGACTTCAAAGGCCTCCGACTCTTGGCCGTAGACGCGCACTTTAGTTCGGGTCGCTTTATCATATGCTTTCAGCAGGTTAAGAAGTTTCGGTGGCATACCGTGCGCATGCATAACCTTCCAAAGCGCTCCACAATCCACCGAGTCGAAGGCTGCGGCAAAGTCGATGAAGCAGACAATGGTCTTTTGCTGATAGCACCAACGATGCTCAAGTGCTCGACGCAGAGTGAAGATCTGATCAGCACATCCGCGACCAGGCCGGAAACCGCACTGTTTTCGGTCTAGCTCGGGCATCCCGCTGGCTGTGGAAGCGCCGCAGCAAGATGATAGCAAATATTTTTGCGGCAATGTCAATAAGACTTATGCCACGATAATTGCCACAGGTCTTCACAGGTCTTCAGTTTGCCCACAGTGGGCCTGCTGCGTGCGCTTAGAAAGCTCCATGGTGCGGCCTGAAACCCAATCTTTTTTTTACGCTTTCTGGTCAGCCCGAGCGTTTCGCGAGCTGTTGTCCTGACCGTATGTTTAAAGGACCGCCACACAGCTTCGGCTGGAGCACTATCTGTCTGCAGTGCTTCGAGACCGTTAAAGCATTTGGATAACTGAAGTCGAAAGGCATCTTCTATGCCTCTGCACTTCAATTTAGCGACGTCAAATATCGGGGCTAGGCTCGTTTTTTTATTAACCTTAAGGCGAAGGCGCATTTTAGCACGAACCAAGACGTGATCGGACCCATGTTCACTGCCGGTTTCAGCACCACGGTAGGCGCGGCAATCAAGTACGCTAGAGGCCCAGCGGGCTTTGACAAGGATATGGTCGATCTGATTAGTTGTGACACCATCGTTGGAGTACCACGTGACAAGGTGACGACGAGGGTTCTAGAAGCGTGTACTCGAAACTGTGAGTCGGTTTGTCGCAGCAAAATTGATGAGACGCTCCCCATTAGTACACCGGTCCCCAACTGCAAACTGGCCAACAACGTGTCGGCTACTTGTATCTCCTTTTCCTTTTCGGGCATTGAAATCACCCGCAACGACTACGAAGTCACTTGAGGGGATTCTATCGAACGTGTTCTGGAGGCTGTCGTAAAATTCATCTTTGACTGTGTCTTCTGAGTCGAGAGTGGGTGCATAGACCGCGATAACAGATACATTGAAAAGGGCACCTTTCAGTCGAATTCGGGCAAGGCGTGGTGAGATGGGCTCCCAGGCTATGAGAGCTGCTTTAGCTCGATCGCTTAAAGCAAGCGCAACCCCATGACGTCCTAAATTGTCAGAAGGTCCGCTGTAGTAAAGATGATACGATGCATCTGCGCGTGGGACTTTAATAACCCGACATCCTGAATCTGGCAATCTTACCTCTGAGATGCAGGCCACATCTACGTTATACTGGTTAAGCGAAAGCATTGTAAGAGCCTGTGTTTCGTCGGACTTAAGCGTACGAACATTCCAACAAGCGAAATGGTGGCTTTCTCTACGACGGAACAGCCCGGCTTGCTGATTTGACACTCGCACCGCCGGGACTGCGAGCGCGTCGGCTCCGGCGTACGCCCTAGCAGCGGTCGTATTCGGTATATTTGGTGAATTCATGAAACGGAATCCTTATACTGAATAATCATTGATCCAATAAATATATTTGGATGATTTGAATAGTTACTGTCACATTTGTATTAAAACGCCAGCCTTGGACAGAGGCTCAAAAAAGAAGCAACACTCTCTTTAGCATAATTGTAATTGTCCTTAACCAGTATGGTATGTCTTTCATCAGGTGTTTCCGAATATCTTGATCTTCCATAGATTCTGTTTCTCTCCTAATACAGTTTAACTGTCATCTTCTGAGCTCTTGGTCTTGCTGTAACTTGATCAAAGTTTTCCGACCATTTGTTGCTCTTAATCTTCTCTTCCTTGCAGCATCTCTATCTTTCCTTGTTTTGTACTTTCTCTGTTTCAGATGCGCTTGAATTGATCTGTCTTCAAGCATTTGCTTCGCTCCGAGCTTATATATCTTGTGATGTTTTAGATGCTCTTGATCTTCTATGTATATTTGCTTGACTTCTAGATTAGCCACCTCTAGTGTTTCTTCTGACAATCCCTGTCTTTGCTTTAAAGCTCTGGATTTTTCCGTGACATTTTGAATAAATAACTTAGAATTCTGCAATTCACTCCATGGAACTTTAAAACTACACTTTAACTCGTATTCGGACGTTAAGTACAATTCCGGTCAAAAGACCGATTCAAGCCGAAATTCTAATTCAGGCCGAAAACTGAGTTCTTCAAATCGCAATCTCCATTGAACTTCAATTGAGTTGAGTTCTTCAAATCGCAACCCCTGCTAAACTTCAAAACCTCCCGTCACGCAAGCTCTCACTTTAATTCTGATTCCTTGGCATTTTGAAGAAATAAATTTGATTTCCTCAATTCACAAAGTTTTGGAAATATTTAAACTGAATTTAAAACAATGGTTTTGAATTCACAATGTTCTTTTGTCACTTTAAACGCAATATAAATTAAAAACTTTTAAAATCACTAATTCTTTTTAGTTATTTTAAAATTTGAATTTTTAACAGTTAACCCTCCTCATTCGAACACAAATCCCAGCGCTGAGTGTTCAAGCACCAAATGAAGGGCATATGCTGAATCGTGGGATCACCCTGATTCCAAAAACATACATCTATGTAGAGAGTCTGGCCAGAGCTAGAGGGATTTCAGACACACGAAAAGACAGAATTTTCCGTTTATTTCTTCAGATTGTAGCTCTGGTCATTTACTGAGAGGTTTTTCGTAGAAGTTTTACTAACCTGAAAATACACATTAAACTTTCATAATTTTCACGTATTTCTCAGTTTTTATTATTATTATTATTATTATTATTATTATTATTATTATTATTATTATTATTATTATTATTATTATTATAAACAGGTGATTTAAATTTCAGCTCATATTTTGCTGTGAATAGAAAAATATTTACAGTAAATTATTTTTATTGCTGGGAGATTTTATCATACATTCGAGAGCTGTTATTTTTAATATCAGGTTAATATTGTAAATAAATATAATATCATATGTGGTTATTTATTTTTATTTCTGGATTTAAGATTCCATAAAATTGTCATGGTTCATAAAAATGATGTAACCGCAACGGAAAAAAAACAAAAGGCGTCGTCGTCGTCGTCGTCGTCGGGGGGTGAAGCGTCGACAATTATAAAAAAACATCGGACGGAAATCGAAAACGAAATTGAAGAGCGGGAAAAGGAGAAGCATATTGTCTTACGCAAGTCGCAAAATAGAGATTGGAGAAACATTAAAAGGGGAATAAATAAGTGGATAGACCAGCATATTTGATGATGCTGATGATGATGAGGAGGAGGATGATGATGATGTTGATGAGGAGGATAATGATGATGATGAGGAGGATAATGATGATAAGGATAATGATGATGATGAGGAGGAGGAGGAGGCTAATGATGATGATGCTGATGATGAGCAGGACAAACGATGATGATGATGAGGAGGAGGAGGAGGAGTATAATGATGATGATGATGAGGAGGAGGAGGAGGATAATGATCATGATGATGAAGATACTGATGATGAGGATAATAATGATGATGATGAGGAGGATAATGATGATGAGGATGATGATGAGGAGGATACTGATGATGAAGATACTGATGATGATGATAATGATTTTGATGATACTGATGATGAGGATAATGATGATGTTGATGATACTGATGATAAGGATAATGATGATGATGAGGAGGAGGAGGCTAATGATGATGATGCTGATGATGATGATACTGATGATGAGGAGGATAACGATGATGATGAGGAGGATAACGATGATGGTGATGAGGAGGAGGAGGAGTATAATGATGATGATGAGGAGGAGGAGGATAATGATGATGATGATGATGAGGAGGAGGAGGATGATGATGATGAGGATACTGGTGATGAGGATAATGATGATGATGATAATGATTTTGATAGCGATGATGAAGATAATGATGATACTGATGATGATGATGATGATGATGAGGAGGAGGAGGAGGAGGAGGAGGGGGAGATTAATGATTATGAAGATACTGATCAGGATGATGATGATGATGATGATGATAATAATACTGATGATGAGGATGATGATGATGATGATGATGATGATGATGATGATGATGATGATGAGGATAATGATGATGATGATGATGATGACAAGGTTGATGATGATATTGATACGAGTGATGATGATGATGATGATGTAAACAAGGATACACGATACAGAACGTGTGCTGTAGATACTAAACAAACAGTACGAAAAGAATGTGTATGTTGGGGCATATAAAATTGGTTTGTCAGCAGTAAGTTTTCATAATAGATATAAACCTGCATTAGATTTCGGCTAATGGATGAGTAACAAACAGAGGAGAAGGAAAATGATGTTTTTAGATTTTATTGTAGACAGCGAAATTATAGATCCTTTCGAAGTTGATGTTGTCATATATCACAAAAAGAAAGTTTTAAACTGAACAGTATATTGAGACGAGACCATTAATCGTAATATCAGCCGTTTCCTTATAAGCAAACATTCAGTATTCGTTGACCGAGCAGCCAATGATACTGGTTGTTGACATTTATAAAATCTTTCTATTAAAACAATTTTTTTCCGGAAAATAGATTTCTCAAGTGTGGTAGCTGTTGTTGCTCTTTCCAGTATTGATGGGAGTTTCCTTCCTAACCTTTTGTTTGAAGTAGTGTGGAATGTCAACATCTTGGTTATGTCATTATTCTCTGTTTGAGTTTCATGTGCTATCCATTTTGGTTCTTGCTACTGCTGAAACTCCTCAACTGATGTTATTTCTTCAATCTGGTACAGTTCTTTGTATGTGGTTTTGTAGCGCCTGTCCACGAGATTGCAAGAATGATATTCCTCGCTATGACCTGCAGTATTTACTCGCTCAAAGTCACCGTATAACCAATGATTTGAGAAAGCGGTCGTAGAGTTGAGATCTTTTCGTAACGAGTTTGGTGCCATTCATGACACTTATGAATGTCTAGATTAGACGAGTCTATTTAAGAACATGACTCTAGCTTTGAGTTTGGGTTTTGAAGAAATTTGCGGTATTGGACGAAACTACAATTTCAAGAACGTCAATTAATGTTAATGTCGCAAGAGAAGGGCGATCTTAGAACTTCAATTAATGTTAATGTCGCAAGAGAAGGGCGATCTTAGAACTTCAATTAATGTTAATGTCGCAACAGAAGGAAGAACTTAGAACTTCAATTGATGCCATTGTCGTAACAGACGGAAGATTTTAGAACTTCAGTTAATGTTAATGTCGCAACAGAAGGAAGAACTTAGTACTTCAATTGATGTCATTGCTGTAACAAAAGGAAGACATTAGAGTTTCAATTCATGTGAATGTCACAAAAGAAGGGAGATCTTAGAAATTCAATTAATGTTAATGTCACAACAAAAGGAAGAACTTCGAACTTCAATTGATGTCATTGTCGTAACAAAAGGAAGACATTAGAACTTCAATTAATGTTAATATCACAAAAGAAGGGCGATCTTAGAACTTCAATTGATGTCATTGTCGTAACAGACAGAAGATCTTAGAACTTCAATTAAAGTTAATGTCGCAACAGAAGGAAGAACGTAGAAATTCAATTGATGTTAATGTCGCTATAGAAGGAAGAACTTAGAATTTCAATTAATGTCATTGTCGTAACAAAAGGAAGATCTTAGAACTTCAATTAATGTTAATGTCACAAAAGAAAGGCGATCATAGAACTTCAATTAATGTTAATGTCACAAATTAAGGGCGATCATAGAACTTCAATTAATCTTAATGTCCCAACAGAAGGAAGAGCTTAGAACTTCAATTGATGTCATTGTCGTAACAGACGGAAGATCTTAGAACTTCAATTAATGTTAATGTCACAAAACAAGGGCGATCTTAGAACTTCAATTAATGTTAATGTTGCTACAGAAGGAAGAACTTAGAACTTCAATTGATTTCATTGTCGTAACAGACGGAAGATCTTATAACTTCAATTAATCTTAATATCACAAAAGAAGGGCGATCTTAGAACTTCAATTAATGTTAATGTCGCAACAGAAGGAAGACCTTAGAACTTCAATTAATGTTAATGTCGCAACAGAAGGAAGAACTTAGAACTTCAATTGATATCATTGTCGTAATTGACGGAAGATCTTAGTACTTCAATTAATGTTAATCTCGCAACTGAAGGAATATCATAGAATTTCAATGAAAATCTTTTCAATGTTAAATGATGTCACAGAATCCGTATTATTATGTAAGATAGTAAAATAATAATTTATTCCGTTATATGATATAGAGTATCACTGAAATATATATTTACTCTTGATTTTATGTTTTGGATTTATTTTTAAATAAATGTTCATGTTAGCCTAGCATTGTGTACATAATAAAACAGACCTTCTTCGAAATTATTACCAATATTTTTAATATGAACGGAAAGCAAAAAAGCTACTCAAGTAATTTAAACGTCGAAACAGTTGAAATGTTAACACAATGAATATTTGAAAAACATGAAAGGTGAAGAACTTCAAGAAACCCTAGTAAGTTAATAAAATAGTAATTTACTCATCTATACGAGACAAGGTATCAATCAAATACGTCATGCTATGGCCTACTTCATTTTAGCTTATGTGCATATAAAAATTATTTTGAATTTTGTTTGCATAATATAAATACACCTGATATTCGAAAACTAGATACCAGTATTTCTTTTAATAAGGATAGGCTTTCCCCAGCTATGGGTTAAATATCAGGGTAGAGTACATTCTTTTGCGGGGGGAGACGGCAGCCTTTGTAAGTGAAGAGAAACTCTGAAGTATAAACCATAGCAAAGGAAACAGGAAATCACATCACTAACATTTCCAACGATGCAAGGCGATTCAAATATAATAAATAAAAGAAATCTGTGGTGGGCCATGTCCGTCTATGTTCTAAAGTGACAATTGAATAAAGCGAAAGTTCTCAAGATATATTGTCCATAGAAATATAAGAATACCTGGAAATGTCAGTAGTCTTCGCGTGAAATTATTAACTTTCATATGCGAGAAAGAAAGAAAGAAAGAAAGAAAGAAAGAAAGAAAGAAAGAAAGAAAGAAAGAAAGAAAGAAAGAAAGAAAAATTAAAAGAAAGATATAGATTGCGTTCTGTCGAGACTGAAAAAAGGTGCAGTGGCTATATCTGATTTCCACTGCTTGGGGACTTATTATTAAAATATAATTTGTTTAAGCACTCACTCTTCCAGTCATCCATTTACGGTATATCCAGTGACAAGATATAATTTGGACAAGATATTTCGTGTTGCATGAAATCACGAAGGAGAACTGGATTCATGAATCATTCCGGAGTATTTGTGCCAAATGATCGCAAGAAGTTTTCGCCAATTCTTTCCGATTTCCTTTTCAGTGTGGATGAATGTTACGCGATTCGATGAAAAAAAAAATGCCCGTGACACGATTTTTTGATGTCTAGCCTCAGAGTTTTCTTCCAAGCCATAAAGACATGGGGATAAACGCTTCCAATGGAGCCGAATTTCTAATTGCGAAGAAGAAAATTTATTATCATTGTAAAATTTCGATTAAGTGAAATCTGAGTAACTGTCCTTCCTTCAACTTTTTGTCTGAAGACAGACGAACCGAAAGGCTTCCCTAGCAGAGACTGTGGGAAACACATGGTTTGGGTTGAAAGTAAATCTGCTTTCAAAAGGTACAAGTTATTTTTTCAACAAACAAAGGAAATCGAGCATAAAAATCTTTGCTGGGAGCTCGTTTCACAAGATTGAAGAGAAGCTGATAGGCAGATTTCTCTTCTATTCTGTTTTATTTTCTCGTTTTTTTCCCTTGTATTTGTCTTTGCTTCGTTTCCGATACTTATTCTTTCTTTATATTCATTTTTGGTATCTTTTCTCTTCCTTCCTTTGTCTCTCTTTTTCTTTCGCATTTTTCTCTATTTCTTTCATTTTTCTTTCCCTTTCCCTTCACCTCGTCTGCGCTTTTTTTTCTTTTTTTTCCTTCGTTCTTTTTCTTTGTTTCATTATAAATTTTCTTTCATTTCCACTTTAGTTCTTCTCGTTTCTTTACTTGAACGCAGACTAAGTTATACTAGGACTACTTTTCTCCAACACCATCAGTTGCTGCCAAGCCAAAACATTAACCTCTGACCTCGAATCATGGGCCTCGTCAGATCACTGTTTTCATATGAGTATCATGCATGGCTCCCAACTCATTCAGAAATGCCGAAACTATCAGCTATATACAACTGTATTCTCAGATCTATTATGAAAAATGGTTTCAATCAAATGACCCCTATAGGTCTTAAACCTGACAGTCCTTCATCAGATCTTATAGACCTGTGCTATAGAATTTTTCTATATTTCTGAGATGAGGTATTATGTACACTATTTACATTATTCGGACTAGTGTGCTCATCTTTATTACAACGTTTCGGCCGTTGTACGCTCCGGCCTTCTTCAGGTGGCTGGAATGTCGAACTGACCCCTTTATTTCTCTCACTGGGGTAGACTGTTCTAGTTCCACGTGCCATTTTTAATGGATGTTAGTTGTTAGTTATCTACTGTGAATTTCCCTCTCCAAGTTCTCCATTTCCTTAACCCGGTATTGAACTCATACTCTTTGGGTCATGTCACTCTATCTAACTAACGCCTTTATCCACTGTGCCATGTGCGTTAGTTGGATCCAGTGACAGTTAGGTCCCGAGCCTAGTACAGGGTGAACCTCCTGAAATTAAAATTAAAATTGAAAAAAGAAACAAAAATCTCTTGTAAAAGTGTGTTTTTCCTTCCAGTCGTGAATGATAACGAGGATTACCAACTCAGCGACACAAAATAGTAGTTCAAGACCAGAAATAAACTAGAGGAAGAAAAAAAAGATTTTTTTATAGTTTGGTATCGCATTTTATTGCATCAGTCAAGGATCGCTTGATATAAAGTATGATTTTCTTATCCATAGATTGAAATGAAAGTCTTGTGGAGGAACATGAGTTCCTCAAATGGGATTTGCAATTGGTAATATTTGAATAAATCTAATAACCCATACATGGGTGTAAAAAGCACGCGAAACACGATAACATTAATTTCTGAAATATAATCTTTTCATGGGCGAGTTAAATCAGCTAGAGGCCAACAAAACCTAGATCTTTAACTATACATTTATATATATATATATATATATATATATATATATATATATATATATATATATATATACGTATAGGCTCATGAAAAAATTAATTTCGGTTGAGCTCTCTGGAGAAGGAAGTGTGGGTTTGTAAACAGTGACTATTAAAGCTGATATAGCGTAACTCTTCGGCAAAAAGCGAATTGATTCCTGTCGGTCACTGTGGGTTTATCTAAAAATAAATACGCTAAAATTCACCTTCAGCCCTGCCGTGCACCGACGGCTTAGTGTTAGAATTTCAGACTGACGCCAATTCAGTCGGGTTTTGGCCCTAGCTAAAGAAAACCGGAGGTCTAGCCACACTGAAGAGCTGGAAAACAGCGAAACTGTCTGTCTGTGGATGGCAATAATATATATATATATAATTTCCAAGTGTTAGGTAGGTTAGTATCAATGTCCTGTCATTATAATTTTAAAAGAGACCTCATAACAGAGTAGAGCATAATAACAATAGTATTTATTAAAAATAATAAGGAGAGACCCATAATGTCGAAACATGGTTGCATTTATGTAGCGCTTTATAATATGTTTTTGTTATAATTGTTAATATATACTATTATTACTATTATATATATATATATATATATATTGGAAGTGAAGTCTGATGAGCCAGTGTCCTTTAATAAAGGGCTTGGCGAAATAAATTATTACATGGAGCCTTAAAGTGGTCTGTTCATCCTTTAAATTATTAGCTCTGGATTTACATTGAGCTCTCAGGATTTCATCCTTTTTGGGACTACCTATACGGATTACCAAATTCTTCTTAGCCTATATATATATATATATATATATATATATATATATATATATATATATATATATATATATATATATATATATATATATATATATATATATAATTTCTCACAGACGTGTTGTTGCAAGATACTCGACGCTCTATCGCTATTTCCATGGAAAATGTTGAGATGAACTATATTCCTTAGCTTCACCAGTCCTAACCTTCACGGCTAAGACCCGCCATGCCACGCATATTCCAGCTAAGAAACCTCATTCCCCTTCGTATTCCATTGGTCAGATGTAGGTTCCACTTGAGCAGCTTCTTCCCACAAACCAATGCTCTGTGCAACCAACTCCCAAGATGATACTCCTCCGATCACTACAATCTTAACCGCTGTGTTTCCCCATATATCACCATAATCTGTTCAACTTACTGTGTTCCGTTCTACTTTGAGTGGCTCTTGGGCCTTTTACAGAATTACCATCATTGTCAAAAAAAGAAGTATACAATATATAGATAATTTATACATCACACACACACACACACACACACATATATCTCGTCACCCACAGACAGACTGTTTCGCTGTATCACACCGATTTTGCATCAGTCGCAGATTCTAACCCCTAGCATATTGGCGCCGGGTAGAGAGAAAGTCGAATTTTTACATATTTATTTTTTCACAAACACGCCATTGACCCAGAGAACTAAATCAAATTTAAGAGTCTTGCAAATTATATATATATATATATATATATATATATATATATATATATATATATATATACATATATATATATATATATATAATCAAATGAATAAACATAAATGAATGTACGTGAAAGTGTTCACATACAAATACATGCATAATCCGTTGGGGTAAGAAAAACAGTGCTTAATGCTAGATAGCAAAGCTATTAAGTATATATTTGTATGATCGCATTAGTAGCATGAAAGTCTGAGTTGCATTGGCGGCGTGCGATACTATACATACATACATACATACATACACACATATATATATATATATATATATATATATATATATATATATAGGTAGGTAGGTATGCGTGCGTGTGTACATTATGAATATATATATATATATATACATATATATATATACATATATATATATACATATATATATATATATACATATATATATACATATATATATATACATATATATATATATACATATATATATACATATATATATATATATATATATATATACATATATATATATATATATATATATAGGTAGGTAGGTAGGTATGCGTGCGTGTGTGCATTATATATATATATATATATATATATATATATATATATATATATATACTCAGTTGTATGGATATTAATTTGTGACCCTGGGTTTCCCGGTTTTGTGATCAGCAAGCAAACTGGTTTATTTTTTAAAATTTGATCTATTTATGTTTATGCTTGTTGGACTATTTTTTGTGGTGGAGGGGCAATTTACTTCTGTGTTTGTTTGGAGTTACACTACTCACACGCATATAATTTTGTTCGGAATGTATTAATATAGCATTTAAAAAGTGCAACATCAACGCTAAATTATAAATAGCATCTTAACACATGGCGTATCGTTTATACTTCATGGCAACGTTTAATCCCGAGAGAAACAAAGCTTTCTTGGTCTTTGCTTACGAGATGAATTTCACAAAGACACTAATACAACAAAAATACTTTGTGATGTAATTACTATGTGTAACTGTCTGCGATGTTATTTATTAATGTCATGACCCATGAGGATGTCGATGAACATAGTTCTTCAGAGATTTCCTTTTTTATAATCTTCCTGAGAAAGAGAGCGAAATTGTTTCACAATGCCATTTTCACGGTTTTGAAATTCTAGACAACTTACCAGCAAAGGCGAGAGACCCGTACTATTTAACCCATACTTGGAGGAATGAGTGGATTCGTGTCTTACCTAATAGCATTAGTAAAAAAGTGAACGCCGTAGAATTGACCGGGATTTAGTCAACGCAGCAATTCCCTCCCCAGCGTCGATAATCGCCAAACCTCTGAAAACCGTTCGGTGTTGCTAAGTATTACAATCTTAAAAAAATGTAGACTAATCACTTTGGTGGAGGAAAGGACTTTTTACCTCAAAATAAACATGTGGTTAATTCAAACAGGGGGAATGAGAAGTTGTCTCCGCCCCAGGTAATCACCGCTCGAAGCTCGTCCGGATTATCATTTTCTTGTTTAATTCAAAAGTTTCTTAAAGTTGTTTTCGGTGGCAATGTTGGTAATTCCAAGTTGAATAATAGTTAACTTTCGAGTTAAGTAAATGAATTTGTACGCTGTATAATTGTTATCATTGAGGTACAAACCCCAAAACTGGAGACAGCAATAACTTACTTGCTTTACTTCAGAACTGATTTCTAATAAGATCTGATAGTGATCTAATGTGATCTAAACACAGATAATCTAACCCTCAATACTCCCTGCAAGTCACCATACATCAGCCTGTATATATTTGCAACGGACCACCATTTTTACATTTATAATCGTAAAGTTTTCTTTAGAATTAGAGTTTTTGCAATATACCCCGCCCAGAATTATTAATAACGTTATAAAAATTATTAATTTCTTGTGTTTCACGTTAAGAATATTTAAGTGTAACTACTAGCAAACGACAGATATTCTTCAGGTGATTTCTATTTAATAAATAATAAATAAACTAGTTAAATTTTGTAATTATAGCTAATTCTCCAGTGTCAAATATCGCGGGTTTAATTTTTTTTCTCCATTTTAAAGCTGAAGGGTTCCGTAAAAGACTATCTGACAATACTGAAAGTATACTCGATTGCATCAGAGGAAAAACGCGTTCTTACTCAAAGATCTCAAGCGCAAAAGCTTTTTAAACTTGTAGCAATATCTATCACTATCTATCACATTTATTCACATCGTTTGCAAAATCTTGAAATTTATGGTGAAAAAAGCAAATGAGATTTCAAGAAAAGGAATATTTCCGAGCGGACTGGCCAACAGATTATAAGACATTCTATACCAAACTCTCCAAAAACTGTTCAGACATTTGCCCACACACACATTTGCCAGTTACAGTAAATATTGAAATTGTTACGGGACGATAGTTTGTTTAGGTAAAAACATGTCTGCTGGAATATTTACCCCACAACAATTATTGCGGACTCAGTGTGAGTGTAGGTAAAAATGAAAAGCACAAAAGAATATAAAACAAACGACAACTAATTGAATGCATGGATAAAAAAGGAATGACCTGAATATACAATTACGATAAAAGATGCTAACATTTAATCTAGTTAAAGAGAAACACATTAACACTAACTATAACGTAATTATGTGTTTTTGTGCGCGTGAAATTTATGTAAGAAATAGACTCGTGTGTGTGTGTGTGTGCGCGCGCGCGTGCGTGCGCGTGCGCGCCCGCGAGAAATAAACGTGGGCGATTGACACGTGTGTGAGGGTTTTCAGCTGTTACAAAAAAAGAGAAGAAAAATATGCACACGCGATCCTAGCGGCCGAGTTCCAATTATACACATACGACTACATCTGAAAGTCGGGGTTCAAAAAGTGAAAAGAGGCTAGAGCACGAAATGCATTCATTCTTATAGGCTAAAGGGGCGAACGCTGTCTTTAATCCTATTAAAAATGTGTGCATTTGTCTCCCTTGCCTCTTTCCTCATCTCTAGTCTAACCCACAAAATCTTCTGTTCATATCAACTTGGCCAGTAAGTAAATATAAAAAAAACAATCATATCCAAAACTATCTAAACGCCACATAGAAGCCAGATTCCAGTGGGCAAAGATAATCCGCAAAGATAATTAATCTGCTGAATGTGATCTAGACAAAGTAAAAGCGTTTCAACTTTGACATATTTAACAATTACAGTTGTTTTTATGATCTACAAGAAGCACTGAAAATGGTTGCTTGTAGACTCGGTGGTGTCGAAATTATGGCCTGGATTTAATTTGATGGCCGGCCTCTATGTGCATGAAATTTTGAAAGAACTCAAGTATCAAAGAAGAACATTTGGTCCCAAAAGCTACCAACAAATAAAGTAGAAAGAGGTTTTGATCTTTCAGCGAACATAACACGAGTTGCCATTCTAAAACGGCAACTGTTTCATACTACAGTGTAACCCGGATATAAGAGACCCGGATATAAGATAAACCCGGATATAAGAGACTTCTTCTCCGGTCCCGACAACTCTCTTATATCCGGGTTACACTGTACAATAATCCTTTTTCAGCTGTAATGAATTATTCAGACTTGTTTCCAAACATCAATCACATAGAAAAAATCTTAGGGAATGATCGAAACATATGCACACTAACATCAAATATTCTACGCTTGAAACTGATTGTCTTCGGAGTGTTGTCATAGTCAGCAAGCTTCCCAGTCCACCATTACTACTAATTAGTGAGTTCCATCCGTACTAGGTGACTCATATTTGTGGTCTTGTTGCTATTCTTAAGCCTAGTAAATAACAACAGGCTATCATGGATGCATGGGTGAAACTGCCCTAATGTACGCTCCCTAAACTGGTCAAGGCCAAATCATGCCATTCAGATTTTGAACCAGAGTCTTAAAATATTAAACTTGTTTAATGTTTAGCTGGTAAAATAAGTGTTGACGTCTTCACTGCTTTTTATAATGAGTGGACTTCAGTTTTTTTCATATTTTTATTAAAAAAAAGTTTCCTTAAATGAAAAGAAAACATTAAAATTTACTATTAAATGAATATATTTCACATTAGAAGAATTATACAAAATTCTGAATACGCTTTTAAATAAATTCCACTAAAGATTTTCAAATTTCGCTTTGTTTCTCAAAAATGGCGGATATCATCGATTTTGATGACTGAAAAAAAACAAGATTTTTAACTAAATTTTTGAACGTGCTATGAAAGATTAAAAAATGTAAAAAATAATCAAAAAGTACTTTGGTCTTTCCGCTTAATAATAACATAAACATTTAGAAATAAAAAATTGTTTTCACGTTTAGGGCCTTTTTTCATCATTTTTTAGCGAATTAATGGAGATACCTACTACCGAAAAAAAACTCTATTTTCAAATACCAGGCAATAACAGTCAACCTCTACAAGAATTCAAATACGCCTGTTGTTTTGTTTTTGTTTTTCCATCGCAAACATCTGGCCTTCTCAGTAATTCCTTCGTTCTATTTATCCAGCTTTTCACAAGATTTCACGATTTAGAAAAAAAAGAGTGGGGGGGTAAATAGATGATTGCAAGAAGTGTTTACAAATATCTCCAATTAAGGGGTTGTGTGAATTGAATTCTGACCTAATACTAGAAATCTTTTATTTATTACGATGAAACCTCTCTCATTATGTTTGCCATGTTGGATTTAAACTTTTCATTTGTTTCATGAAGACCAAAAGACATTCGAGAAATCTCGGATCGATAAGTTGAATGAGTGGGTGGGGGATAGTTTGTAACGCATTGTGATCGACCTGGCCCCCGTCTTTAAGAATCACGTGTTTCGCATTGAACCCCGGTTTCCACAAAGAAGGAAAAGCAATTACTTGTCTACTGTTTCCTGGATCTAATTAATTTAGGGTGTATCCAAACTAAACAAACAGATTTAATAAGGTGACGACCATCTGGACTCAATCTGTTCAAAGTACAATGGCAAAAGAAAGAAGTAATTAAAACCCATTCAAAATTAAATTTTGTGCAAAAGGCTGATCAATTTCATTTTAGAGTTTTGAAATCAAATATATTTCTAACCACGGATTCCACCTAATTTTTTTGTAAGAGTTTATCAGATGCGAATAATCTGTGAAGGGTACAAAATTTTTTAAAAGTTTTTAAAACTGACATTTTAAAAGTATCTGTCTCTGTGCAAAGGTCTTGTCACCCCTAATCTATGATATGGGCTACCCCAGTCTAGTAAACCTCAATTTTTATAAGATAATATTCATATAGAATAAATATTTTATAGTAACTTAATTATGTACAATAATGAATCATCTCTATCTATAAAAGACAGGATGTCTGTGTGTGTGTGTGTGTGTGTGTGTGTGTGTGTGTGTGTGTGTGTGTGTGTGTGTGTGTGTGTGTGTAACGAATGCACGGTCGCAATTTTTGATGGATTTGCACCAAAATTTACATGCACATGCTCCAATATTAGCAGAAAAGCAAAGACCGACGTTGCATTTCGCAACTCCCATCGATAGTGGAAATAATCCATTTTTTCAAGCTTCTACGGCAGTTTTCATGTAGTTTGCGGTCATTTTCTACAGGCCAGAGTGAGAGCCTATAGCTGGCTGCGACGAATAGGCAGGAAGGTTCTATTGGCCAGCGTGAGAGCCAACAGTTGACTGACACGAATGTTAACTAGCATGCTAGCATGCAAAAAAATCGATAGCTGCATTCGTCACAAGTGGGAAAAATTTAAATCTGCATGGCTCTTTACTCCAATTGGCTCATTCGCTTGCTTAAACTCAACGTTGATTCTGATTCCGCAGAACTGGGTTAAGTGTGAAAAAGCATTTCTTGTTAACATTCTTTTTTCATTCGGTTTTTCCAGTTACGAATCCTTTTTTAAAGCTGATCGTTTTGTGTTCATTTTGTTTAGTTCTTCTTTCGTAACAGATTTAATGTTTAGTATCGAGCTTAGAAAAAATTCGCAGTGTGATATAAGCAATAAGTAAGGCATGTAGCAACATCAGCACGGCAAAGGGCACTCCTTTAAAGGCAAGGAAAGGCAAAATTATTTTAAGTCAAGTGATAGCAATTGCTGTATGAGACGTACGATTTTTGAATCAAGCACGGGCAACGCCTGGCCATGCTGCTAGTATGCAATATAGGTGAGCAATGCAACTAGAAAAATTGGAAATAAATAGTGTATCTACATACAGGTTAGAGACACGTCATCATAGATCATTTCATCTTAAATATATCAACAATATTTTGTGGCAATTTTTAATATCAACTTGAATTTTTTCTTGTTAAAAAGCAGAACAAGTTTAAGATTTTAACACATTCAACATTATTGATAAAAAAATAGTGAATTTCATGTAGTGCTTTTTCGAGACTTAGCATCTATAATGTGTTCATGCGTTTATTACAGAAATCGAGCAATGAAAAAGTATTGCTAATCCGAATGATCTTTCATCTGTTTGTAAATCAAAAAATCTCTTTATAAGTTTTAGTTTTCTGAAACTTCTTTCAACACTTGCAAGAATCACTGGTTTAGTAAGCAATACACGCAATGCAATGTACAAGTTCTGGCATCTCGTCTGCAGTCGCTCTCTCACAGACGTGCCGTCGCCCCTCTCTGTCTTTTTTACAAATACTTTCATACTAACTGCACCGATGAGCTGCTTTCGCTGGTTCCCAAACTTCATGAATTTAGCGTTCTACTAGGCTGGCATCTCGCTCACACACTTTCACTGTCGAAACCGTTATATGTAGCCGTCTCTTCTACTCCAATAGCTTCATGTCTCGCACCTCTCGCATGTGGAACTCCATCCCTTCTTCCTGTTTCCCAGATAGCTATAATCTTCAACTATTCAAATGTAATGTCAATCGACGTCTCCAGATGCCCTGATCTATCCCCTATCCTTCTCTTCATCCTTTCATCCATCAATCCTCTTTGCTCTCGCTCCAACTCTCTGTAACCCCTTGCATGCTAGTGGCTTCCCACCTTGCTTGTCATGAAATGCTTAAAAAATGTATAAACAAAATGATTCCGAATAATATAATCTAAAAATCACAGGCAGTTTTTAGCTCATTTTTTTTGTTCCTGATTCAGGTTAAGTATATTGTTTGATCTCATAGGGAAATTCTTGTCGTTCAACGACAACCATTTTTTTTCATGAAATATTTTGAATGGCTCTTTCAAGTTTGCACTCTTCACTTCATTCAAAAGTGAATCTGAATTCTGAATGAATTCATAAATTTCAATCCACTGGGATAACTGAAAAAACTTATAATTAATTGAAGACAAACCTTGGTCTACAAGAGAGATAAAAAAAAAATTCAAATACAAAGGTGTTCAGTCAACATTCAAAATCTTTCAAAAATAAAATACGCTTTCCTGAAACTTTATTTCGGGAATATTAACTGATTTAAATTTTAATTAATCTGATTCGAAACTAATAGTAATTGATTTTAGTTTAAAATATCTCATAAATGCAATTTTAACACGAAGGTCGTTGCTTAGTGAAGGAGTTGACAGGTTGACCTCTTGTCTGAATTCCGGCAGTTTTTTTTTATTTATCTCTATGGTAGATTATATCTGTAATATGTACTTGAATAATATAACGGGAGCGCCTTTTAATATAATTTTTAACTACCCAATAATCTTAAATCTATAGAAAAATATTCTCTTTAATCTATTATTTTAATGAATTTTATTGGCTTGGGATTTAAATGTACTCCAGTTATAGTTCTTGTTTTCTGAAAATATCGTGTATGTTCGCCCATACTTGCAAAAATCGGCACGTTTATACACTTACAAAACATTTCAAAGTTCTTTTAAAAATATTGGGGTACACTAACTTGTAATAAGTTATTCCCTTTATCATTAGTAAATATAGCTTTTACTTAATAACAATATCACATAACCTCTACAAACAAGGACAGAATTTTAAAAGATTCAGAACTTTATAAATTATAATTAAAATTTTCAAAAAATTGAAAGAATTCTTGTAAAAATTCATTATTCATCGAAAGTCTTTTTAAGATAATAGTATCTATAATATATCTTATTCGTATAAGCGATTAAAAGTTTTCCTAATTAAATAATGTCTTAATTTTATTATATTTTTTACTTTACGATTCAGAGAAGATTTTTCTATATACAAAAAGAAATTAAGGATTTAAATTTTCGATAGAGTTCTACTTTTAACCATTTTAAATTAAGCGGGACAAATTTAACTTCTCGAAATTTCATAAATTAAATAAGACTGTAGGAGTAACAGATGTAAAAAAATATTTTTACCAAGATTTTCTAAAAACGACACATTTCCAAAATAATTGTATTCATTTGTGAATAAGTTCTGAAAGTTTCATTAATATCCGACAATTATTTCTTTTTTGCAAGAATTTCAAAATCAATGTATTTCTTACCACAAAAATGATACTAAAATTTCCTATATCACACTTTGGTCTTCCGCTGACGCATGAAAAACAAAATTTTAACTAAAATTCCAAACATCCTAAAAAGGTTAAAAATATAATTTAATAATCAAAACATCCTTTAATCTTTCCTCGTAATAATAAACCAAATATTTTGATGGTAAACCTATATTTTTATTAAGTTTGATGAATTGTTTTCATCGTGATATGCTTATTTCTGGGTAAAAAAAAAAAATTGCTGACTAGCATCCGAAAAAAGAAAAAAACACTTTTTTTAAACTGAAGTAACATCAAAGTTTTTAAAGCAGAGACTCTACAGAAGGGTTTTCCTTCAGTTTGTCAGTGAAATCTAAGGGAATTCTTCTCTAAGACTATGAAATGAAAATGTAACAATTCCAATATGCAAGAATTTTATTTTATTTTTTTACTTTTTGATTTTATGACACTTTATCTCACACTCATCTTGTATATCTTTATCCTTTCTTTCACTATCTTTTTTTCCTCACTTCTATGTAAAAAAAGAAGCAAAAACACATGAATGAAAAATGAAAGGACTGGGGCCAAAGAATTGACTTCTCACATAGTTTTGAAGACTGTCGCATGAATCTTTTGCAGTAGAACTCGAAAATCCATAGAAATAGTTTTTTTGTTTGTTTGTTTTTTGCTGTAAAAAGTAAAAGTCAAAGGAACAAATGGGGAATTCAGAAAAGACATTTTATTTACCAGTTTTGTTGTTAACCAATTTTTCAGTTATTTTTTATTGTATTTTTTTTAAATTTTAATTCTCTTTGCATATTTTATTTTATTTTTTTTCTTAAATTTCATGCAATATTTGCAAAAGAAAAATATCGTTAAAATTTATTTTTCTTTAACTGTTTTAAAGGAATATTTTTCTTATTGGAAATATTAATAAATTGAATCTATTAGCGTGAACGTAAAACTAAAATAAAAGCTTCAAGAAAGATTTTTCACTTTTGAAAAGTCATATTGGGTGAGATAAAGTGTCATAAAATCAAAAAGTAAAAAAATAACTTAGGCACCTAGTTTTATTATTTTTAATCATTTTGGATTAACGAACGTTTCTTTAAGAAAGTATATCAGCTTTAATCATTTCGGATTAACGAACGTTTCTTTAAGAAAGTATGTTAGCTTTAATCATTTCGGATTAACGAACGTTTCTTTAAGAAAGTATATCAGCTTTAATCATTTCGGATTAACGAACGTTTCTTTAAGAAAGTATGTTAGCTTTAATCATTTCGGATTAACGAACGTTTCTTTAAGAAAGTATATCAGCTTTAATCATTTCGGATTAACGAACGTTTCTTTAAGAAAGTATGTTAGCTTTAATCATTTCGGATTAACGAACGTTTCTTTAAGAAAGTATATCAGCTTTAATCATTTCGGATTAACGAACGTTTCTTTAAAAAAGTATATCAGCTTTAATCATTTCGGATTAACGAACGTTTCTTTAAGAAAGTATGTTAGCTTTAATCATTTCGGATTAACGAACGTTTCTTTAAGAAAGTATATCAGCTTTAATCATTTCGGATTAACGAACGTTTCTTTAAGAAAGTATGTTAGCTTTAATCATTTCGGATTAACGAACGTTTCTTTAAGAAAGTATATCAGCTTTAATCATTTCGGATTAACGAACGTTTCTTTAAGAAAGTATGTTAGCTTTAATCATTTCGGATTAACGAACGTTTCTTTAAGAAAGTATATCAGCTTTAATCATTTCGGATTAACGAACGTTTCTTTAAAAAAGTATATCAGCTTTAATCATTTCGGATTAACGAACGTTTCTTTAAGAAAGTATGTTAGCTTTAATCATTTCGGATTAACGAACGTTTCTTTAAGAAAGTATATCAGCTTTAATCATTTCGGATTAACGAACGTTTCTTTAAGAAAGTATGTTAGCTTTAATCATTTCGGATTAACGAACGTTTCTTTAAGAAAGTATATCAGCTTTAATCATTTCGGATTAACGAACGTTTCTTTAAGAAAGTATGTTAGCTTTAATCATTTCGGATTAACGAACGTTTCTTTAAGAAAGTATATCAGCTTTAATCATTTCGGATTAACGAACGTTTCTTTAAGAAAGTATATCAGCTTTAATCATTTCGGATTAACGAACGTTTCTTTAAGAAAGTATATCAGCTTTAATCATTTCGGATTAACGAACGTTTCTTTAAGAAAGTATGTTAGCTTTAATCATTTCGGATTAACGAACGTTTCTTTAAGAAAGTATATCAGCTTTAATCATTTCGGATTAACGAACGTTTCTTTAAGAAAGTATGTTAGCTTTAATCATTTCGGATTAACGAACGTTTCTTTAAGAAAGTATATCAGCTTTAATCATTTCGGATTAACGAACGTTTCTTTAAGAAAGTATATCAGCTTTAATCATTTCGGATTAACGAACGTTTCTTTAAGAAAGTATGTTAGCTTTAATCATTTCGGATTAACGAACGTTTCTTTAAGAAAGTATATCAGCTTTAATCATTTCGGATTAACGAACGTTTCTTTAAGAAAGTATGTTAGCTTTAATCATTTCGGATTAACGAACGTTTCTTTAAGAAAGTATATCAGCTTTAATCATTTCGGATTAACGAACGTTTCTTTAAGAAAGTATGTTAGCTTTAATCATTTCGGATTAACGAACGTTTCTTTAAGAAAGTATATCAGCTTTAATCATTTCGGATTAACGAACGTTTCTTTAAGAAAGTATGTTAGCTTTAATCATTTCGGATTAACGAACGTTTCTTTAAGAAAGTATATCAGCTTTAATCATTTCGGATTAACGAACGTTTCTTTAAGAAAGTATATCAGCTTTAATCATTTCGGATTAACGAACGTTTCTTTAAGAAAGTATGTTAGCTTTAATCATTTCGGATTAACGAACGTTTCTTTAAGAAAGTATATCAGCTTTAATCATTTCGGATTAACGAACGTTTCTTTAAGAAAGTATATCAGCTTTAATCATTTCGGATTAACGAACGTTTCTTTAAGAAAGTATATCAGCTTTAATCATTTCGGATTAACGAACGTTTCTTTAAGAAAGTATGTTAGCTTTAATCATTTCGGATTAACGAACGTTTCTTTAAGAAAGTATATCAGCTTTAATCATTTCGGATTAACGAACGTTTCTTTAAGAAAGTATATCAGCTTTAATCATTTCGGATTAACGAACGTTTCTTTAAGAAAGTATATCAGCTTTAATCATTTCGGATTAACGAACGTTTCTTTAAGAAAGTATGTTAGCTTTAATCATTTCGGATTAACGAACGTTTCTTTAAGAAAGTATATCAGCTTTAATCATTTCGGATTAACGAACGTTTCTTTAAGAAAGTATATCAGCTTTAATCATTTCGGATTAACGAACGTTTCTTTAAGAAAGTATGTTAGCTTTAATCATTTCGGATTAACGAACGTTTCTTTAAGAAAGTATATCAGCTTTAATCATTTCGGATTAACGAACGTTTCTTTAAGAAAGTATGTTAGCTTTAATCATTTCGGATTAACGAACGTTTCTTTAAGAAAGTATATCAGCTTTAATCATTTCGGATTAACGAACGTTTCTTTAAGAAAGTATGTTAGCTTTAATCATTTCGGATTAACGAACGTTTCTTTAAGAAAGTATATCAGCTTTAATCATTTCGGATTAACGAACGTTTCTTTAAGAAAGTATATCAGCTTTAATCATTTCGGATTAACGAACGTTTCTTTAAGAAAGTATATCAGCTTTAATCATTTCGGATTAACGAACGTTTCTTTAAGAAAGTATGTTAGCTTTAATCATTTCGGATTAACGAACGTTTCTTTAAGAAAGTATATCAGCTTTAATCATTTCGGATTAACGAACGTTTCTTTAAGAAAGTATGTTAGCTTTAATCATTTCGGATTAACGAACGTTTCTTTAAGAAAGTATATCAGCTTTAATCATTTCGGATTAACGAACGTTTCTTTAAGAAAGTATGTTAGCTTTAATCATTTCGGATTAACGAACGTTTCTTTAAGAAAGTATATCAGCTTTAATCATTTCGGATTAACGAACGTTTCTTTAAGAAAGTATATCAGCTTTAATCATTTCGGATTAACGAACGTTTCTTTAAGAAAGTATATCAGCTTTAATCATTTCGGATTAACGAACGTTTCTTTAAGAAAGTATGTTAGCTTTAATCATTTCGGATTAACGAACGTTTCTTTAAGAAAGTATATCAGCTTTAATCATTTCGGATTAACGAACGTTTCTTTAAGAAAGTATGTTAGCTTTAATCATTTCGGATTAACGAACGTTTCTTTAAGAAAGTATATCAGCTTTAATCATTTCGGATTAACGAACGTTTCTTTAAGAAAGTATATCAGCTTTAATCATTTCGGATTAACGAACGTTTCTTTAAGAAAGTATGTTAGCTTTAATCATTTCGGATTAACGAACGTTTCTTTAAGAAAGTATATCAGCTTTAATCATTTCGGATTAACGAACGTTTCTTTAAGAAAGTATATCAGCTTTAATCATTTCGGATTAACGAACGTTTCTTTAAGAAAGTATATCAGCTTTAATCATTTCGGATTAACGAACGTTTCTTTAAGAAAGTATATCAGCTTTAATCATTTCGGATTAACGAACGTTTCTTTAAGAAAGTATATCAGCTTTAATCATTTCGGATTAACGAACGTTTCTTTAAGAAAGTATATCAGCTTTAATCATTACGGATTAACGAACGTTTCTTTAAGAAAGTATATCAGCTTTAATCATTTCGGATTAACGAACGTTTCTTTAAGAAAGTATATCAGCTTTAATCATTTCGGATTAACGAACGTTTCTTTAAGAAAGTATGTTAGCTTTAATCATTTCGGATTAACGAACGTTTCTTTAAGAAAGTATATCAGCTTTAATCATTTCGGATTAACGAACGTTTCTTTAAGAAAGTATATCAGCTTTAATCATTTCGGATTAACGAACGTTTCTTTAAGAAAGTATATCAGCTTTAATCATTACGGATTAACGAACGTTTCTTTAAGAAAGTATATCAGCTTTAATCATTTCGGATTAACGAACGTTTCTTTAAGAAAGTATATCAGCTTTAATCATTTCGGATTAACGAACGTTTCTTTAAGAAAGTATGTTAGCTTTAATCATTTCGGATTAACGAACGTTTCTTTAAGAAAGTATATCAGCTTTAATCATTTCGGATTAACGAACGTTTCTTTAAGAAAGTATATCAGCTTTAATCATTTCGGATTAACGAACGTTTCTTTAAGAAAGTATATCAGCTTTAATCATTTCGGATTAACGAACGTTTCTTTAAGAAAGTATATCAGCTTTAATCATTTCGGATTAACGAACGTTTCTTTAAGAAAGTATATCAGCTTTAATCATTACGGATTAACGAACGTTTCTTTAAGAAAGTATATCAGCTTTAATCATTTCGGATTAACGAACGTTTCTTTAAGAAAGTATATCAGCTTTAATCATTTCGGATTAACGAACGTTTCTTTAAGAAAGTATGTTAGCTTTAATCATTTCGGATTAACGAACGTTTCTTTAAGAAAGTATATCAGCTTTAATCATTTCGGATTAACGAACGTTTCTTTAAGAAAGTATATCAGCTTTAATCATTTCGGATTAACGAATGTTTCTTTAAGAAAGTATATCAGCTTTAATCATTTCGGATTAACGAATGTTTCTTTAAGAAAGTATATCAGCTTTAATCATTTCGGATTAACGAACGTTTCTTTAAGAAAGTATATCAGCTTTAATCATTTCGGATTAACGAACGTTTCTTTAAGAAAGTATATCAGCTTTAATCATTTCGGATTAACGAATGTTTCTTTAAGAAAGTATATCAGCTTTAATCATTTCGGATTAACGAACGTTTCTTTAAGAAAGTATATCAGCTTTAATCATTTCGGATTAACGAACGTTTCTTTAAGAAAGTATATCAGCTTTAATCATTTCGGATTAACGAATGTTTCTTTAAGAAAGTATATCAGCTTTAATCATTTCGGATTAACGAACGTTTCTTTAAGAAAGTATATCAGCTTTAATCATTTCGGATTAACGAACGTTTCTTTAAGAAAGTATATCAGCTTTAATCATTTCGGATTAACGAATGTTTCTTTAAGAAAGTATATCAGCTTTAATCATTTCGGATTAACGAACGTTTCTTTAAGAAAGTATATCAGCTTTAATCATTTCGGATTAACGAATGTTTCTTTAAGAAAGTATATCAGCTTTAATCATTTCGGATTAACGAACGTTTCTTTAAGAAAGTATATCAGCTTTAATCATTTCGGATTAACGAACGTTTCTTTAAGAAAGTATATCAGCTTTAATCATTTCGGATTAACGAATGTTTCTTTAAGAAAGTATATCAGCTTTAATCATTTCGGATTAACGAACGTTTCTTTAAGAAAGTATATCAGCTTTAATCATTTCGGATTAACGAACGTTTCTTTAAGAAAGTATATCAGCTTTAATCATTTCGGATTAACGAACGTTTCTTTAAGAAAGTATATCAGCTTTAATCATTTCGGATTAACGAACGTTTCTTTAAGAAAGTATATCAGCTTTAATCATTTCGGATTAACGAACGTTTCTTTAAGAAAGTATATCAGCTTTAATCATTTCGGACTAACGTACGTTTATTTAAGAAAATATATCAGCTGTAATAAGTTGATTTTACATTTATTGTATTATTTTTCGTATTTAGGATTCTAAAATGTTCCTTTAATGAAACCTTAATTCAAAAATAAATAATGTATCCAAGCAAACAATTCAAAATTAAATGAATAATTACTGCATTTACGAGATAAACTTTATAATGCAAATTATTCACGAAATAATCATTATATTCATTTATATATCATATCTGTCTAATGATAAAACATTATTCGTTAATTATTATTAAAATTATCATAAAATTTATTAATAATTTAAGAATATTTAAATATCAAAATATCATTTTTTTATATTCTTTTACTTAATGTAATTTGCTTGTGTACGACTTTCGTCCGTTTTTCACCTTTCGATAGCAACATTTTTTTTTGTATCGTTATGATTTGCATATCTATCTGCGTAGTAGCAATTGTAGTACAGTTCTACATGTCTTGTATAGCAACTGCTCGGTAAAGCTGTCTCCTATGTTCGCCAGTTGTTCTCTATTTATACTTGTCTATCTAATTTTCAGACGATACTACAGTAATGTTCAAACCAAAGTATATTAATCAAATAAGAAAAAAAGTGAGGCGGTTTCTGTTCCGAAATTCAGCCATAACATTTCTATTTTCATCGAGCGAGCAGTTGGCGGCTTGTCTTGTCAAGGTTCCTAGTTGTATCTTTTTGAAACAAAGATCAAAGAACAAGGCAGACGTCTGTCGAGTCACAGAAAGCTAATATCGCGGTTAACCGGTTGTAAAACAAAAAGAAAATAATTGATTGAACCTAAAAACAATCTTCCGGAATGACGACAAAATCACCGAAATTTTTTCATCCATTAATAGTCAGTTATGTTTAATTTATAGCGTATGTAAGTAGAAAAAAGCAAATGTTGATAACATAGCGGCGGTCATAAGCATTGCCCGGAGTCACCAGTCAGGTTTCGGCCGGCGTGTTCGGAGGTATTACGCGTCGGAACTGAAAGTAAAAAACAAGCTTATATATATATATATATATATATATATATATATATATATATATATATATATATATATATATATATATATATATATGAAAGTATTATATATCGTATCTATGAACATTAATGGGTATGTCCCAAGCCTCATAAATACATCGGACAGTATTGTAAGTGGGGGTAAAATGATGTCTACGTAGTCCACCAATAACTGTATAACAGTTTGTTTACATACTTTACGCCGCTGGCGAGTATTGTATTTTGTTGATGTTATAAAGATTACCCTTTCATTTCCAACCTCCATTTTGGTTATTCCTCATTCAGTAACCCTTTCTAGGTTACAACTCTTTCTTTCCTTGTTTCTTTGTTTTTTTGTTTTTTTGTTTCTTTCTTTTCTTTATCTCTTTCTTTATCTCTTTCTTTCTGTTATTTGCCGTACCTATGAAGACTAAGGAGTATGCCCCAATCCTCATAAATACGTTGGACACTTGTAAGGAAGGGCAATATGGTGTCTAAGTAATCCACCAATAGTAGTGGTTTACCTACTTCACGCCGCTGGCGAGTATTTTATTTTGTTGATGTTATAAAGATTACCATTTCATTTCCAACCTCCGTTTTGGTTATTCCTCATTCAGTAAGCCTTTCTAGGTTACAGCAGAAAGTATATACAAAAATATAAGAAAGATTCAAAAATAGTAATAGTCAGAAGAAAGATTCAAAAAAATATAACAAATGAGAAATACCAAAAAACAAATAAACCGGTTATCGATCCTCGCTCTTCAGAGACAATCGGGGACAAAAATATGTGCACAACGACTAAAAAGCGGGAGATAAAAAATTAATACCAGGGAATAAGTAGTAAAAATCACAATGAGATTATATTTAGCCCCAGCAGCCATTTTTCTGATTACGACAGGAGGTGGGGGTGGCTATTTAGACGTAATACAAATATTCTCAAGAATTCATAGATGGCAATTTGAATGCCTTTTGATGATAATGGTAAAAATAATTCCATTTTTTCATTTTATTTGTTTTAATAATTTCACCCCAAACAAGGCGATAATGCCACTAAGACACAAGGAGGCGACTTGAAGTTAAAGAAATGAGAGGACTTTAAAAAGAACCAGAAACCGAATCCGAAACAGAAAAAAGGAATGAGCATTTACTTGTGTTTAAAAGACGGGGAAAGAGTTTGAACCGGGCGACAAGCGAACATATCTAGTGCTAATATTCAGTAAGTGTTTCTGTCATTCCATCCCAATCAAGGCAATAAAGGCATTAAGGCGCAAAGAGGTTACTGAGTGTTGAGAGAAGATGAGAAAATCTATTAAGGAGAGAGGATAATAAGAGAACAAGAATTAAGAAGACAGAAGATAACAATTTATAATGCATTTAAATTTTTGGAGATCAAAGTTGACTGGGAACCAAAAGGCTGAAATAGATTTCCACAAGCGACAAGTACGATAGAAGAAACTGTTGGCATAGAACTTACGGTTACATCTGGCCTTTTTAACTGTAAAATGATGAGACCGTACGGCCAATATTATTAAGCTCTTGATTTTGTCTAGTGCGATACAGTGAACCAAATTTCCTAGTAGCAGGCCTAGAAATTAATTCAATATAATCTTTCCACTTCATGTCGGCGGAAAACATTAAACCGGGTAGGTGCAATGAATCATTCTCATGGAGGTTAGAATCATCCGTGCTGATGTAAGGTAAGATGGTTCTTATAGACGATTAAAAGAGAGCATTTTCGTTTAGGAAACGTTAAAATTAACAAGCCAATCCCTTGCTGCAGTTAACAACAGAAAGAAGACCAATTTCTATATCAGCTGCCAATTTGACCTTATCGAACCGATCAGATTTCATATTAAGTCTGCTGTTTTACGCGACTGTTAAGGTTGCATAGCAATCTTCAATGTCAACGTAACAGAATATCATCTTTGATGGTGAATATCTTTGTTTAAATGTCCATATAACCACTCTGAGATGGCTCATATGACCTGAAAGCTTAGATCAAGGAACAGATTAATAAAATATATATCCAAATGATGGACAATTTTTGTCTTTATATCCAGCCGAGTTTAGAACGACTCATAATCAAACATAACAGATTTTAATTGTCTGATTATTTATGCTTGAATAATGATCTGCTGCCCCAATACATTATATATATATATATATATATATATATATATATATATATATATATATGAAGAAATATAGTCTTAAAGTGTGCTATATTTATGGGATAAAGTCCTCAATATCAGAGATAGAGCGCGTGTAAATATAAAAGTGAACATAGAAGTCAACACTTAGAGGCGAGAGTCTGTTTCATGATAGATGCAATAATCGGGCCAATATATATATATATATATATATATATATATATATATATATATATATATATATATATATATATATATATATATATGTTATGGGAACTTACCCATAATAAGAATGGCCAATTCCGTACCTCATAAATACTGTGCCTCAAGAGGAAGTAGCAATGAGTGAGTTCAGTCTTTTTTGGACGTCTCACCTATTCGGTCGAACTCTCTGCCTCTGAGGCAGAGGTGAACTCTCTGCCTTTGAGCAGAGAGGAACTCGGACGAGGCTCCGCCGAAGGGCAGAGCCTCGTTCGAGGTGGTTGACCACCCCGATCCCGTTTATACGGGTCCTACGGGCAATTTTTGCCCGAGCCTACGGGCTCGGAAAGCCCACATTAAACCGGCCTTGTGCCACATTTGACACACGTCGGCGTGTTAATGAACATCGTGAGTGAGTGAGGCAGTCGGTCAGTCAGTCAGTGAGTCAGTCAGAGACAGAGTCGCGTCAGACGATTACTGTAAGACATTGGAATAGTGACACTTGTCGAGACAACAGAGTTCTCTCTAACCTAACCTGATTGTTATTACTAACACTTCTACTTCTTTTGTACATATTCTGTTTGTAATATATCTGTGTTATTCCATACCTGTGTTCGAGTTATTCTTCATTGGTTCTACCTTGGACCATCAGCGTGGTACAAGGATCTTGGACCATAACAATATATATATATATATATATATATATATTGGCATCAATTAAGCAAGTTTCGCTGCAGATGAAAGAGATTTTTTGTTCTTCATTGTCTTATTTATTTCTCCTACGTCGACTGGGGACATCATGTATTCCAAGTGTCACTTCTTAACGCGTCAGCAGTTGGTGTGTCGGCTTTATTATTTCTATTAGATTAATATTTGTCAAATATATTGAGTATATTGTATAAAATTTGATTAATTTTGTATTGTTTGTTTTTATGGTTAAGTCTTTTATTGTTGCTAGTCGTTTATTCTTTATGTCTTATGTTATTTTGTGTTATCAGTAAGAACTTGTTGGGTGCCTTGTATGTTGTTGTTGTACTGGTTAGTAAAATATTTTTGATTTAATATATATTTTATAGAGAATAAATGTGAAGTTAAACGGCGTGATCACATAGTGATCGTCAAACCAAAGTATGTACTCTTTGAATTTTTTACAATTAGATGGACATTCTCAAGTGGAAAGATGAACTCAGAGATAATATTAATATATCCATGTTTTGATTTCCGTGTATTGTTAATGATAAGAAGCTTTTACTTTTGTAGTACGTAATGAATTTACTTACAATAATTTCATGTTTTTATATTATTATTATCATTGTTATTATTAGTATTTCCCTAGATTTCTGTTGTATACCTATTTGATTCTGGGTCCCAACCAGAGACCTAAGGTCAGAAATGACTTCATGACATTTTCCACTGATCATTTTTTTTTTTAAAATCTGATCACACACATTTTCCATAGATATTTGATGTGCGAACTGTGTACTTGTAAAACCATTTTTTTTGTCTGTATCTTTTCAGTGAGTCTTGTGGAACCTTTTCCAATAAAACCAATGGTTCCAATTCCAACTGGAATTAATGATGCCAATGTGCTACCTTTTTAGATTTCCATTTCAAGATTCTTTTATTTTGATTGTTGATTGGGCGATTAGCTTTAATTGTTTTTTTTTGTTTTGTGTGTGTGTGTGTGTGTGTGTGTGTGTGTGTGTGTGTGTGTGTGTGTGTGTGTTATAAAGGCCCATAAAATTGTCACAGGTCCTTTCTCTATAACCGGGTTTGGGTGATTTTCATGGCAGTTTCTTGTCCTAATTATTATTATTATTTTTTATTATTGTTCGTTTTATTGTAAATATTCTTCTCTTGCTGATAGATTTTTTTTACTCCTGTGGCAGTGGAGACTTCAGGGATTATTGGCCCTCGTTCGATGGCGTTCCTTCGGAGGATTGGCACGATTGCGTCTCGATTAAGGAACGAGCCTCGCGAAACGGAGTGGCTCTTGTAGCGTGTCTCACTGGCGACGGTTCGAGGTAATGCTTTCTCCATCATTGCAGCTGGCAGAGGATTGCGTCTCGATTAAGGGAGGAGCCTCGCGAAACGGAGTGGCTCTTGCAGCGTGTCTCACTGGCGATGGTTTGAGGTAATGCTTTCTCCATCATTGTGGCTGACAGAAGATAGAAAAAATTGTTTATAGTTACGTTGTTCTGGAATTGTCATCAATGGTCGACTGAACTTGCTTTGTTTCAATGACTTTTGTTTTGTTATTATTCAATAAATTCATTTCATTTAAGTATAAGGTTTATTTCTTTTATTTTGAGTTAACTTTGTAATTTTTATGTAGACTGTAAAAACAAATTTTTCAGGGTCTGTAATTCCCTACGCAAAAAAAAAAATATTTGGTCTTCTCTTGTTACTTTGAATTATAAAATTGTTAAAGTTTATTAAATATTTTCCCCTTTAACTTTGTTTAACATTTTTCATTTAAAGTTTATTTTTCTAATATTAGTTTAATTTGTTCATCCGGTAAGCGATAAAAAAAATCATTGTTAATGTTTGAGATTTTTGTTCGTTGTAGAATATTGTCACGCAAAGAATATTATTAATGGAATGTCTTCATTCAGCACAGACTCCCTTAGACCTTGAAACGGAAGTGTAAATAATCAATACGGGTTTGTCTATATTACCGATTTACTGTGAGAGTTTAAAGAAAAATGAATATTCACACATCCAAAAATTTACATTAACCAACAACTCGTAAGATTTATATTTTTAATTCTTTAACCCCAGAAAAGGCAATAAAGTCACTAAGATACAATGGGTTATTGAGTGTGAAAGAAAAATTGAAGACGTTAGTGTGGAGAAAGGTTTATAGAAAAGAACAGTATTCAGGAAGACAGAAGATGGCGATGAACACTGTATTTACATTTTTGAAGATCGCAAATGACGGGGAGGCAAGAAACCAGAAGAGAGTTTCACAGAGGAGTAATACAAAAGAAGAAACTATTAGCATAGAACTTGCGGTTAGATCTAGGATCATCGTAGCTGTCAAGGAATGAAGAATCTGGAAGCGATCTCTACAGGCACGAATTGCTAGAAAAGAAGATATTAGAATAAAATTTATGGTTACATCTAATTATTTCAACGGTAAAACGATAAGGTCGAATTGCTAATCTGGAATATCTTTAAATTTATGACTTGGAGGCAACAATGAAGCCCATTAGAATATTGCCATGAAAACATTTACAGAAAAAACAGACGGAAGCCACATCAGGCGGTGAGAAAGTGATTGAGGTCGATATACCAGGATCGATAATATAATTTAGTTACTCTAACTTTAAAACGTAAACCATACACACACACACACACACACACACACACACACATATATATATATATATATATATAAATATAAAAGTGAACATAGAAGTCAACACTTAGAGGCGACAGTCTGTTTCATGCTAGATGCAATCATCAGGCCTGACGAACTTCTATGTTCACTTTTATATTTACACACGCTCTATCTCTGATATTGAGCACTTTATCCCATAAATATAGCACACTTTAAGACTATATTTCTTCATATATATATATATATATATATATATATATATATATATATGTTAAATGATTTCAACCCAGAAAGGCAATAAAGCTACTAAGACGCAAGTGGGGGGGGTACTGAGTGTGAAGAACTATGAGAACTAAAACACTATTAAGGAGAGAGGACAATAAAATTAAACAAGAATCAAGAAGACAGAAGATAATGAGAGTGTTTCATTATTTTGTTTTTGCTATTAAGTTTTTTTCATGTTCTTACAGTTTTATTTTTAGAAGAACTAAAGGAGTGCTGAACCTATCATCTAAATAAGAAAACTCCTCATAGAGGAATAATTATTGACAATATCTCGTTAAGCAGTGATGCGAAATTATTTCCTCTTCTCCTCTTTACATTTTCAGCCGATGTCAGATCTATTTAAGCTTGAGAACTAACTAAAATACAACAAAGCTTAGTATGAAACTATTTTATTTCAAACCCTTCTTTGTAATTTATCGAGAATTCCGAGATATATAGCAGGAGCAACCAGACCAGATGAGGCAGCAATATTCAATGTACGAATGAATGGTAAATTACTAAATGATTCTGTCAAGAAAAAGCATCTGACATGGCAGAGTGAACTAACTTTCCTAGTAATTGATTCAATATGATACAGTTTGCGTTCTTTTAATTACGAATTGGCAGAACTTAGTCGACCGCTGTAAACAAAACAAAAAACAAGAAATAACAATCAAAACTGAGTGAATATTTAACTATTTGTCGGCTGTAAATAATTCAGCTGTTCGCCATAAATCTTTAGAGAATGACAACCAACAATTCACAAAATAGAGAAGTTTGACGAAAATAGAAAGAAACGAAAGAGTCGGACAAAAGCGACAAGCAGATTCTGATGACGATATAATCATAGTTTATAGTGCTGGGTAGGAAGTGAAGACTTACGGCTTAAATTTCCTTCGATATTCTGGGAGGATGGCATTTTCAGGATGTCGCGTGGCAGTCATTATTTAGTTAGCCACGTCCGGTGGATGTAAAACTCGTGTTATGCTTTCGGCAGGCAACTTTAAGGGATTAGATATCCCTGAAAAGGAACGGCAGTCAACTAGAAATGTGAACTGACAACCTATAGGGGAGGGTAACACACTGTAAGTACCAAATACATAAAATATCTCCAATTTATTTTTTGTGTCGTTTGAGCGAAAAAGAGAAAGCGAGAAAGTAAACAACAGACAGAAAGCAAAAAACCCATAAAATAGACAATAAGATGAGGAGTAGCAAGATATTTAGATAACAAGTTTAACCACAGGGTCGTGGTGTGTTCCCACTGATCTCTCTTGTTCATTTGTAATCCTTGACTGAGCCATAACCGCGAATCAACGAACTCATGTTTGCTGTCCAATTAAAAGTGGATGACTCAAGTAAACAGATTGACTTTTTCTTTCACATACCAAATTTAATTCGTCTTTTAATTCACAAACAAACTTAGTGCGTGACACCCGGTGAGGTTCTGTGAATTTACCCCATTAAACAATGTTCTACTAGGAGAAAACCTCACTCAGCGGAGAATATGTTGAAATTAGTTTGATAATAAGCATTATTGTCTCTTACTTAATTCTCAAGCATAAATAGATCTGACATCAGCTGAAAATATATGGCGGAGAGGAGAAAAGAATTTAGCAATACTGCTTTCTGAGATATTGTCAATAATTATTCCTCTATGAGGAGTTTTCTTATTTAGATGATAGGTTCAGAACTCATTTAGTTCTTCTAAAAATGAAACTGTAAGAACATGAAAAAAACTTAATAACAAAAACAAAATAATGAAACACTCTCATTATCTTCTGTCTTCTTAATTCTTGTTTTTTATTGTTCTCTCTATTTAATAGTGTTTTAGTTCTCATAGTTTCTCATGCGCAGTAACCCCTTTGGGTCTTAGTGGCCTTATTGCTTTGCTGGGGTTGAAATGAATGCATACATACCTACATATATATATATACACCGTCCCACTACAAGGAATCTGTACATACACATACATACATACACGCATACGTACACACACATACTTCCCAAGTTATATTGAACTAGTATACATATACACACACACGCACACACATACACATATATACTTACATACATACACATGTACTTCCTAAGTTGTGTGGGGTTTGTGTGAGTAGCTCCCCTGCTTTCGCCAATATGCGCGTATATATATGTGTATATATATACATTTTCCGGGTTTGTGGGGGACGGTGTGTGTGTGTGTGTGTGTGTGTGTGTGTGTGTGTATGTACAAATGTGTTTACTAATTTCTCGTAGTGAGACAGTGTATGTATTGAGGGGGGAATATGCACACGCATATATACACGCATGCTGACAGAAACACACGCAAATGGAAATAGATCTAAGAACACACAGGGGTCATTAAAACATTAAAAGATAAGATGCCGACAACTAATTCATCATTTCTCAAACCAACCTTAATTGTTTTATTACCGTTCGCTCAGAACTCTTCACTGCCATGTCAAGAAAGACATTCGGATTACTAACACAAAAATAGAGAATGTCTCGTATCGAGAATATTTAACATTGAAAAACATAAAGAACAAAATTAATTATTTTTAATAATATGTGGAAATCTCCACCCTTTACCTGAAGACCGTCGCGAGACCAGAAACACGTGTCGTAAAATTATGAAAAATAATGCATAATATTTTTTTTAAATCCACATTACAACCAAAAACGTTTGCGGCTTCTCTCTTTTTAATATACACACTTTTCTCTCGTTGGAACCACTATAACCTCTTCCTTATATATATATATATATATATATATATATATATATATATATATATATATATATATATATATGAAGAAATATAGTCTTAAGGTGTGCTATATTTATAGGATAAAATGCTCAAAATCAGAAGCAATTAAGAGGTGGTGTCACGCTCCTCAAAACATCCGGATCAGAGGCCTTGCTCTCGGATGTAGTTTATCGCCATACCCAGGACTCAGGCGGGTTTGTGGATTAACTATTTGCCCATAGCTGTGACTAACTGGCGATACGACTCCAGGTCAGGGTGGACCTGCGAACACAAGCAATTAAGAGGTGGTTCTACGCTTCCCAAAACCTCCTGATCAGAGGCCTTGCTGTCGGATGTAGTTTATCGCCTTACCCAGGACGCCGGATGTAGTTTATCGTCATGCCCAGGACGGTTGAAAGAAGACCCATCGATCATGATAGATGAAAGTTACGTGTATGCTTCATGGTTTCAGATATTACTACTTTGGTTTTTGGGTGTATTGAATTTTACAAGCCATTCCTTCACTCATTGAGTTATACAGGCTAAGTCTCTATAGAGATGAGTTGATGTATTCTGTTTATTCAGATTTTTAGAGCTACACCTATAAACTCTTGCATCATATCCGCATAGTCATTCACTAATATTCTTAATTTTTCATTATTGAGATAGAGCGTGTGTAAATATAAAAGTGAATATTGAAGTCAACATTTAGAGGCGACAGACTGTTTCATGCTGGACGCAATCGTCAGGTCACGAGTCCTGACGATTGCGTCGAGCATGAAACAGACGGTCGCCTCTAAATGTTGATTTCAATGTTCACTTTTATATTATATATATCATCACTACCCTCTCTGTTAAATTATATATATTATCACTACCGTCTCTGTTAAATTACATAAACT
>OZ038481.1:4542558-4550058 GCA_964036315.1 Acanthosepion esculentum
AGAGAAAAAAAGAAAGACTATAGGAAGAAAGACTATAGAAAGAAATAAAGAAAGAAAGAAAGACAATAGAAAGAAAGACTATAGAAGAAAGAAAGACTAAATAAAAAACTATAGAAGGAAGAAAGACTATAGGAAGAAAGACTATAAAAATAAAGATAGACTATAGAGAGTATGACTATAGAAAGAAAGAAAGACTATAGGAAGAAAGACTATAGAAAGAAAGAAAGAAAGACTATAGTAAGAAAAAAGTAAGACTATAGGAAGAAAGAAAGAAAGACTAAAGGAAGAAAGACTATAGTAGGAAAGAAAGAAAGAAAGAAAGAAAGACCATAGAAAGAAAGACTCAAGAACACAAGAAAGACTATAGAAAGAAAAGAAAAGAAAGACTATAGAGAGAAAGACTATAGAAAGACCATAGAAAGAAAGAAAGACCATAGAAAGAAAGAAAGACTCAAGAACACAAGAAAGACTATAGAAAGAAAAGAAAAGAAATACTATAGAGAGAAAGACTATAGAAAGAAAGAAAGAAAGAAAGAAAGAAAGACCATAGAAAGAAAGAAAGACTCAAGAACACAAGAAAGACTATAGAAAGAAAAGAAAAGAAAGACTATAGAGAGAAAGACTATAGAAAGAAAGAAAGAACGAAAGACCATAGAAAGAAAGAAAGAATCAAGAACACAAGAAAGACTATAGAAAGAAAAGAAAAGAAATACTATAGAGAGAAAGACTATAGAAAGAAAGAAAGAAAGACCATAGAAAGAAAGAAAGACTCAAGAACACAAGAAAGACTATAGAAAGAAAAGAAAAGAAAGACTATAGAGAGAAAGACTATAGAAAGAAAGAAAGAAAGACCATAGAAAGAAAGACCATAGAAAGAAAGAAAGACTCAAGAACACAAGAAAGACTATAGAAAGAAAAGAAAAGAAAGACTATAGAGAGAAAGACTATAGAAAGAAAGAAAGAAAGAAAGAAAGACCATAGAAAGAAAGAAAGACTCAAGAACACAAGAAAGACTATAGAAAGAAAAGAAAAGAAAGACTATAGAGAGAAAGACTATAGAAAGAAAGAAAGAAAGAAAGAAAGAAAGACCATAGAAAGAAAGAAAGACTCAAGAACACAAGAAAGACTATAGAAAGAAAAGAAAAGAAAGACTATAGAGAGAAAGACTATAGAAAGAAAGAAAGAACGAAAGACCATAGAAAGAAAGAAAGAATCAAGAACACAAGAAAGACTATAGAAAGAAAAGAAAAGAAATACTATAGAGAGAAAGACTATAGAAAGAAAGAAAGAAAGACCATAGAAAGAAAGAAAGACTCAAGAACACAAGAAAGACTATAGAAAGAAAAGAAAAGAAAGACTATAGAGAGAAAGACTATAGAAAGAAAGAAAGAAAGAAAGAAAGACCATAGAAAGAAAGAAAGACTCAAGAACACAAGAAAGACTATAGAAAGAAAAGAAAAGAAAGACTATAGAGAGAAAGACTATAGAAAGAAAGAAAGAAAGAAAGAAAGACCATAGAAAGAAAGAAAGACTCAAGAACACAAGAAAGACTATAGAAAGAAAAGAAAAGAAAGACTATAGAGAGAAAGACTATAGAAAGAAAGAAAGAAAGAAAGAAAGACCATAGAAAGAAAGAAAGACTCAAGAACACAAGAAAGACTATAGAAAGAAAAGAAAAGAAAGACTATAGAGAGAAAGACTATAGAAAGAAAGAAAGAAAGACCATAGAAAGAAAGAAAGACTCAAGAACACAAGAAAGACTATAGAAAGAAAAGAAAAGAAAGACTATAGAGAGAAAGACTATAGAAAGAAAGAAAGAAAGAAAGAAAGACCATAGAAAGAAAGAAAGACTCAAGAACACAAGAAAGACTATAGAAAGAAAAGAAAAGAAAGACTATAGAGAGAAAGACTATAGAAAGAAAGAAAGAAAGAAAGAAAGACCATAGAAAGAAAGAAAGACTCAAGAACACAAGAAAGACTATAGAAAGAAAAGAAAAGAAAGACTATAGAGAGAAAGACTATAGAAAGAAAGAAAGAAAGAAAGAAAGAAAGAAAGACCCAAGAACGAAAGAAAGACTATTGGAAGAAAGAAAGACTAAATAAAAAAAAACTATAGAAAGAAAGAAAGACTTTAAAAAGAAAGACTATAGAAAGAAAGAAAGAAAGAAAGAAAGAAAGAAAGAAAGAAAGAAGAAAGAAAGACTATAGAAAGAAAGAAAGAAAGAAAAAAGAAAGAAAGACTATAGGAAGAAAGAAAGAAAAACGAAATTAAAGATCAATCAAACAAAATGGATTAATGAAAGATAGTATGAAAAAAAGAATGAAAAGAAGAAATCAATACAGAAAGAAGGAAAGAAAGAAACAAAAGTAAATAAAGAAGGATATGAAAAAAGAAATGCAAAAGATAGAAAGAAAAAATTAAAAAGGAAGAAAAAAAGAAAGGAAAGAAAGAAAGAAAACTATAGAAATATAAACTAAGAAAAAAGGAAGAAAGGAAGAAAACAAAAACGATTAAAGAAAGAATGAAATATAGATATGAGATAAATAAATATGCCACAACTCACATAGATATATATGTCAGGCAAAAAATGAAATCTACCGATTCTAATGCTAACTCTCAAAGCAGACGGAAGTGTCTACATGGAATACAATTTTTCCGTGCCATTAGTCTATCTTCCATACAAAGCGAAGCCGAGAGAAATGTCTGACATCAGACAGACGTGGGTAGAACGACCCTTTTTTATCGAAATATTAGACTCTTGCTTACGAAATAATTAAGCGTGATAAAATTAGATATCACCGCATTTGTGCAATTGTATCGAATTACACACCTCTATGGATAGGTAAATATGGATATCAGTATAGTTTTAATTCAATATTTACTTATGTTTATTTAAAATGTACAACATACAGGCTACTCTTTACGGTGGAACTATTTCCTCATGAAATGGAATTATAATTTCTTCTGCGTCATCAAACAAAGATTTCTGTTTGGTGTAAATCACAAGCATAAAGGATCCGTCATTTGCGTTTTTGTCGTTGTTGCACTACTTCTTGCCGTTCTCTATTCTATAATCTAAAACCTAGTACAATATTATACCTTATATTTATCGGTCACGCATCCTTATCTCCCCTATTTGGCATAGTTCATAGCTGGAAGAATTAATCGATGCCAATAGATTCGTACGAACAACATAACAATGGAATTAGGATGACGATATATTGTTTTTTATTTCTTTAAAATAAATTAGAACCCGTTCTTATAGACTACAAAAGACTTAGTAGCGTAGATAAAAAAATGCTTGATTAATCATGTAGAAAATGTAACCACTGCAACTGCACAATTACTCCGTAATTAAGGAAGCCATCAAATTCAAAATGGAGTTTCAAATGGGCGCAGAAATACAAGTTCAGCACGGTAAACCGGCTGAAGCTGCAAAATACTTAAAAAAGAAAGCAAAGACAGATGCAACCGACTAGATACAGAAACAATGGCAAGATAAACCGCTTCATGGCCAATACTCTTCCCGTACCAAACAAGCTGACGTAGACAAAACCCATGCCCATCACTGGCTGCGTAGTGCAGGGTTGAAAACTGAAACTGAAGGTTTTATCCTTGCTGCACAGGACCAATGCTTGTTAACTAGGAATTATCAAGCACATATACTAAAATACTGTTTTAGCCCAAAATGCAGATTCTGTGATAAATATCCAGAAACCATTGGTCATCTTGTATCAGGTTACACGATATTGGCACCCACTGAATATAAAAACCGGCATGACAGAGTGGGCCAATATATGCACTGGAAAATTTGCAACATCTATGGGAAGGAAACTGAAAGAAACTGGTACGAACACCACCCAGACCCGGTTACGGAGATAGGACCTGTTAAAATTCTATGGGACTACACAATACACACTGACAGAACAATCAAAGCCAACCGCCCAGACATTGTTATTAAAGACCACAAACAAAAAACATGCCTCCTTATTGATATGGCAGTCCCTGCAGACTGCAATGTATCTTCGAAGATATTCGAAAAGCTGTCAAAACTCAAGAACCTTGAAATAGAAATCTAAAAAATGTGGCACATGGGAACATCAACAATCCCTGTTGTAGTTGGAGCCTTAGGATTGGTTGGAAAAGATTCCAGTAGACTAATTGAAGGGATCCCTGGAAGTCCATGCCTCAAAGAGATACAAAAAATTATTCTGACAAGTACAGCCCACACTTTACGAAGGGATTTATCTATGTAATTTTTTTTTTTTGCAGGGGAAAGTGTCATGATACCATTTCTAACCTTATGTCCCTGGGCGGGACCTGGAAAGAATTGTGTAAACGCCAGATATCAAAGAAAATAAAAATAATAATAATAATGACAATATTAATGATGAAACGTCTCAAATGTGCATAGATAACTCTCCTACAGTGCCCATTTTTAGACCCCGAAGAGGTGTTGGTAATTAGGTAATTTAACAATATTGTAAATTGGTGTGACACCATGAACATTATAATGAAATACCCAGATATTTTTGCATGAACGGATTCAAGAAACGTTTGACGTATCCGCCGGGCCATTAACTGCATCGCTATTTCTCTGGCAAATGTTCAGATAAGATCCAATCTTTAATTCTACCAGTTCAGACCTTTACAGCTATGCTATGAATTTTGCGGTTCTACGTCCACAGAGTCGAATCATCTAGATTTCCCCCGAAGTACCACTCAGACATCTTCTCCAGCCAACAAGAGCTACTACTCTGCGAAACAAACTAAAATCTTAACCTCTTAAAGCCAATATATCCTCCGCAACTTTGTGGTCTTCACTTTCTTTTATCTCTTATATTTCATAACACTCTACCTCAAATGGCTCTTGAGACTTATATATGATGAACCTTAGTATAAATATATTTTATTTGTTTAGTGCCGTTTTCTTAGATAAGTGACACGCTCATGGCTGTAATATTGGATCACAAAGTGATAATCTCACTCACTACATTCTTAATTAAACGGCAAAACCTAACTTGCAAATAATAACGCCAAATTCCTCATACGTACTCTTTTTTTTATTTTTCTTCCTTCTAATGGTTTCCACTTGAACATATTACTCGGGATCACATTACCCTAATCTGAAGTTCAAATATTGTCCTCTCTTGATTAACCGTTTGCAAGGGTCGTTTACTCACACTAATTTTGCATCCCCGTGAACTCTATTATAGAAACCCGGGTGTTTGTGCTGGTAGTAGCCCATACCGTCGACTGGTTGGTGTTTATAGGTTTGAAAAGGAAAGGAAACAGCCAGCTGCCCGATACTCGTAAAAGCGAAGGTCTCACTTCAAAAGGTTTATCGATAAAAATCGACCGAAACAACATCAACAACAACAAAATGCAGCTGTAGGTTATTGAAACACAAACAATATGAGAAAGAGAGACGCGAGAGTAAACGAAAGAAGAAGGATAACGAAAAGAAAGAAAAAGAGAATAAAAAAGAAAAATGTTTAAAGAAAGAAGTAAAATGGACAGACTCTAATGACAAAAGGAAATATTCAAAAAGAAAGACGGAAAGAGAGATGACAGAATAAACGATTGAAAATAACGAAAAGAAAGAAAGCTCGTGAGAGAAAGTGTTAAGAAAAAAAGAATACAAAATAAAAATTTGAAAAAGAAAGAAAAAAGAAAGGAGAAAAGAAAATTCACAAAAAAAAAGAAGAAGAAATACTGTATTGAAAAACTGAAAATGAAAGAAAGAAAAATAAAGATTAGATGAGAGTAAATAAAGAAAGAAAACAAAGGAGGGGAAAAGAGAAAGGAAAGGTGTGTAAAATAAATAAAGAATCTCGCAAAAAATCCTTCCTAATATTGTCTAAAAATCTGAGAGTAAATTACCATTATTCTATGAAGCAACCAAACTATTCCCTCGTTTTTGTTTTATCTATTATTAAGTACCAACTTTTTTAATCAAATTCAACCCCAAGCAAGGTAGTAAAGCCGCTGAGACACAAGAGGTTACTGAGTATAAAAGAGTTAAAATTAAGAACGATTGCTAAGAAATGAGGACAGAGGAAGAGTAATCAGGATTGCAGTAGATAGCGATTGACATGGCATTTAAACTTTTACAGATTAAAGCTGGCTTGAAAGCATGGATCCAGGAGTGAGTTCCACAAACGAGAAGAGCTAGAAAAGAAACGATTAGCATAGAAGTTACGGATACATCTAGCCAGCTAAACTGTAAATTGGTGTGACCTCGTCGCCAGTTTATTACAGCGCTGAAATTCAAAGTGTCTAGGCACCATAACGTAGAGCATATCTGAACAGTTACCATGAAAGTATTTATTGAAAAGACACTGAGAGGCAACATTACGGCGGTGGGAAAATGACTGAAGCCGAGACGCCCGATCAGGGCCAATAATATTGTTGATTCTTCCTTGGATTTTATCAATAAACCCAAGAGAATTAGGAGTTAGTACCAGACCATATTTGGCTGCAATATTTTAAGTATGGACGAATGGTAAATTTATAGATATTTAAGATTGATATTGGAGAGAAAAATTGTCTCGCCCGACATAGTGAACCGACTTTCTTAGCAGCTGGGCTAGGTGCAGTGAGTCACTATCCTGGAGGTTAGCATCAGCCATGCTGATGGGAGGCAGAGAGGAGTCTCTTAGATAATTAATAGAGAGCAGTTTAGTTTCGGAGGCGTTACAATTAACAAGCCATTCTTTGATAAATTATCGGAATAAATATAAGTGAAGAAAAAAGTTTAAATATTTGAAATTCTTCAGATACACCCCCGAGAGGAAAGAAGAGGAATGAACAGAAATTTAGTCGAATCGAGGAATTTGGGAGCAAATGGTGTGCGTAACTTGCATAAGAGTTGCTGAAAGAGCAGAAGAAAATCGCTTTGATTAGACACGACGCAAACACCAGACATAATACCGAATTCCCTTTGCTTATACGAAAGAAAATAAAGATTTCATAGACCAGATGCCTCTTTTAAATGTTTCGGGTTTCAGTGTCTCTCTTTTTTTTTTCATGTCTTTAAATATTATCATTTGCCAAAAAACTTCGCTGCTTGTAAAGCATTCAAGTGAATTTAGAAAATTATTTCGTTTCAATGTCAGTCAGTCGTATTTTACTTAAACCAATTTTACACCTGAATTGTTTCCCTTGGAAAGACTTTTAAGGTCAGTGCTAAAAAAAATGTGATTCTTTTTTCTTTCTGTAGTAAAAACAGAACCAGTGAATAAAATTATACCAAAGCTTTATTGCACTTTACTCTCACTACTTGTCTACTGACGGGCTGTACAGAGTACTTACTATACCTCCTAGATCTTAAGGGGAGTAACTGATGATTTAACAGTACACTTTCTTTCTTTTTTTGTTTTGTTTTTAGAGGAGGATGGTTCTTAGCGGATCCCATGGTTCTGAAGACACCCGACCAAAAACTGGTATAAAATTGGAAATCCCAGATTAATTTTCCAAACGACAGAATTCAGATTTCA
>OZ038481.1:4557558-4592558 GCA_964036315.1 Acanthosepion esculentum
CTAAAATGGAAGAAGGAAGAGGGTAAAAAGGAAGAAGGAAGAGACTAAAAAGGAAGAAGGTAGGGGCTAAAAAGGAAGAAGGAAGAGACTAAAATGAAGTAGGTAGGGGCTAAAAAGTAAGAAGGAAGAGGCTAAAAAGGAAGAAGAAAGAGGCTAAAAAGGAAGAAGGAAGAGACTAAAAAGGAAGACTGAAGAGGCTAAAAAGGAAGAAGGAAGAGGTAAAAAGGAAGAAGGAAGAGACTAAAATGAAGTAGGTAGGGGCTAAAAAGGAAGAAGGAAGAGACTAAAAAGGAAGAAGGAAGAGGGTAAAAAGGAAGAAGGAAGAGACTAAAATGAAGTAGGTAGGGGCTAAAAAGTAAGAAGGAAGAGGCTAAAAAGGAAGAAGGAAGAGGTAAAAAGGAAGAAGGAAGAGGCTAAAAAGGAAGGAAGGGGCTAAAAAGTAAGAAGGAAGAGGCTAAAAAGGAAGACTGAAGAGGCTAAAAAGAAAGACTGAAGAGGCTAAAAAGGAAGAAGGAAGAGGTAAAAAGGAAGAAGGAAGAGGTAAAAAGGAAGAAGGAAGAGACTAAAATGGAAGAAGGAAGAGGGTAAAAAGGAAGAAGGAAGAGACTAAAATGAAGTAGGTAGGGGCTAAAAAGTAAGAAGGAAGAGGCTAAAAAGGAAGAAGAAAGAGGCTAAAAAGGAAGGAAGGGGCTAAGAAGTAAGAAGGAAGAGGCTTAAAAGGAAGAAGGAAGAGGCTAAAAAGGAAGACTGAAGAGGCTAAAAAGGAAGAAGGAAGAGGTAAAAAGGAAGAAGGAAGAGACTAAAATGAAGTAGGTAGGGGCTAAAAAGGAAGAAGGAAGAGACTAAAAAGGAAGAAGGAAGAGGGTAAAAAGGAAGAAGGAAGAGACTAAAATGAAGTAGGTAGGGGCTAAAAAGGAAGAAGGAAGAGGCTAAAAAGGAAGAAGGAAGAGGTAAAAAGGAAGAAGGAAGAGGCTAAAAAGGAAGGAAGGGGCTAAAAAGTAAGAAGGAAGAGGCAAAAAAGGAAGAAGGAAGAGGCTAAAAAGGAAGACTGAAGAGGCTAAAAAGGAAGAAGGAAGAGGTAAAAAGGAAGAAGGAAGAGGTAAAAAGGAAGAAGGAAGAGACTAAAATGGAAGAAGGAAGAGGGTAAAAAGGAAGAAGGAAGAGACTAAAATGAAGTAGGTAGGGGCTAAAAAGTAAGAAGGAAGAGGCTAAAAAGGAAGAAGAAAGAGGCTAAAAAGGAAGGAAGGGGCTAAGAAGTAAGAAGGAAGAGGCTAAAAAGGAAGAAGGAAGAGGCTAAAAAGGAAGACTGAAGAGGCTAAAAAGGAAGAAGGAAGAGGTAAAAAGGAAGAAGGAAGAGACTAGAATGAAGTAGGTAGGGGCTAAAAAGGAAGAAGGAAGAGACTAAAAAGGAAGAAGGAAGAGGGTAAAAAGGAAGAAGGAAGAGACTAAAATGAAGTAGGTAGGGGCTAAAAAGGAAGAAGGAAGAGACTAAAAAGGAAGAAGGAAGAGGGTAAAAAGGAAGAAGGAAGAGACTAAAATGAAGTAGGTAGGGGCTAAAAAGTAAGAAGGAAGAGGCTAAAAAGGAAGAAGAAAGAGGCTAAAAAGGAAGGAAGGGGCTAAGAAGTAAGAAGGAAGAGGCTAAAAAGGAAGAAGGAAGAGGCTAAAAAGGAAGACTGAAGAGGCTAAAAAGGAAGAAGGAAGAGGTAAAAAGGAAGAAGGAAGAGACTAAAATGAAGTAGGTAGGGGCTAAAAAGGAAGAAAGAAGGTGCTAAAAAGGAAGATAGAAGGGCCTAAAAAGGAAGGAGGAAGAGACTAAAATGAAGTAGGTAGGGGCTAAAAAGGAAGAAGGAAGGGGCTAAAAAGGAAGATAGAAGGGCCTAAAAAGGAAGGAGGAAGAGACTAAAATGAAGTAGGTAGGGGCTAAAAAGGAAGAAGGAAAGGGCTAAAAAGTAAGAAGGAAGAGGCTAAAAAGGAAGAAGGAAGAGGCTAAAAAGGAAGACTGAAGAGGCTAAAAAGAAAGACTGAAGAGGCTAAAAAGGAAGAAGGAAGAGGTAAAAAGGAAGAAGGAAGAGGTAAAAAGGAAGAAGGAAGAGACTAAAATGGAAGAAGGAAGAGGGTAAAAAGGAAGAAGGAAGAGACTAAAATGAAGTAGGTAGGGGCTAAAAAGTAAGAAGGAAGAGGCTAAAAAGGAAGAAGAAAGAGGCTAAAAAGGAAGGAAGGGGCTAAGAAGTAAGAAGGAAGAGGCTAAAAAGGAAGAAGGAAGAGGCTAAAAAGGAAGACTGAAGAGGCTAAAAAGGAAGAAGGAAGAGGTAAAAAGGAAGAAGGAACAGACTAAAATGAAGTAGGTAGGGGCTAAAAAGGAAGAAGGAAGAGACTAAAAAGGAAGAAGGAATAGGGTAAAAAGGAAGAAGGAAGAGACTAAAATGAAGTAGGTAGGGGCTAAAAAGGAAGAAGGAAGAGACTAAAAAGGAAGAAGGAAGAGGGTAAAAAGGAAGAAGGAAGAGACTAAAATGAAGTAGGTAGGGGCTAAAAAGGAAGAAGGAAGAGACTAAAAAGGAAGAAGGAAGAGGTAAAAAGGAAGAAGGAAGAGGCTAAAAAGGAAGGAAGGGGCTAAAAAGTAAGAAGGAAGAGGCTAAAAAGGAAGAAGGAAGAGGCTAAAAAGGAAGAAGGAAGAGGCTAAAAAGAAAGACTGAAGAGGCTAAAAAGGAAGAAGGAACAGACTAAAATGAAGTAGGTAGGGGCTAAAAAGGAAGAAGGAAGAGACTAAAAAGGAAGAAGGAAGAGGGTAAAAAGGAAGAAGGAAGAGACTAAAATGAAGTAGGTAGGGGCTAAAAAGGAAGAAGGAAGAGACTAAAAAGGAAGAAGGAAGAGGGTAAAAAGGAAGAAGGAAGAGACTAAAATGAAGTAGGTAGGGGCTAAAAAGGAAGAAGGAAGAGACTAAAAAGGAAGAAGGAAGAGGTAAAAAGGAAGAAGGAAGAGGCTAAAAAGGAAGGAAGGGGCTAAAAAGTAAGAAGGAAGAGGCTAAAAAGGAAGAAGGAAGAGGCTAAAAAGGAAGAAGGAAGAGGCTAAAAAGAAAGACTGAAGAGGCTAAAAAGGAAGAAGGAAGAGGTAAAAAGGAAGAAGGAAGAGGTAAAAAGGAAGAAGGAAGAGACTAAAATGGAAGAAGGAAGAGGGTAAAAAGGAAGAAGGAAGAGACTAAAATGAAGTAGGTAGGGGCTAAAAAGTAAGAAGGAAGAGGCTAAAAAGGAAGAAGAAAGAGGCTAAAAAGGAAGAAGGAAGAGACTAAAAAGGAAGACTGAAGAGGCTAAAAAGGAAGAAGGAAGAGGTAAAAAGGAAGAAGGAAGAGACTAAAATGAAGTAGGTAGGGGCTAAAAAGGAAGAAGGAAGAGACTAAAAAGGAAGAAGGAAGAGGGTAAAAAGGAAGAAGGAAGAGACTAAAATGAAGTAGGTAGGGGCTAAAAAGGAAGAAGGAAGAGACTAAAAAGGAAGAAGGAAGAGGGTAAAAAGGAAGAAGGAAGAGACTAAAATGAAGTAGGTAGGGGCTAAAAAGTAAGAAGGAAGAGGCTAAAAAGGAAGAAGGAAGAGGCTAAAAAGGAAGACTGAAGAGGCTAAAAAGAAAGACTGAAGAGGCTAAAAAGGAAGAAGGAAGAGGTAAAAAGGAAGAAGGAATAGGTAAAAAGGAAGAAGGAAGAGACTAAAATGGAAGAAGGAAGAGGGTAAAAAGGAAGAAGGAAGTGACTAAAATGAAGTAGGTAGGGGCTAAAAAGGAAGAAGGAAGAGGCTAAAAAGGAAGAAGAAAGAGGCTAAAAAGGAAGAAGGAAGAGACTAAAAAGGAAGACTGAAGAGGCTAAAAAGGAAGAAGGAAGAGGTAAAAAGGAAGAAGGAAGAGACTAAAATGAAGTAGGTAGGGGCTAAAAAGGAAGAAGGAAGAGACTAAAAAGGAAGAAGGAAGAGGGTAAAAATGAAGAAGGAAGAGACTAAAATTAAGTAGGTAGGGGCTAAAAAGGAAGAAGGAAGAGACTAAAAAGGAAGAAGGAAGAGGTAAAAAGGAAGAAGGAAGAGGTAAAAAGGAAGAAGGAAGAGGCTAAAAAGGAAGGAAGGGGCTAAAAAGTAAGAAGGAAGAGGCTAAAAAGGAAGAAGGAAGAGGCTAAAAAGGAAGAAGGAAGAGGCTAAAAAGAAAGACTGAAGAGGCTAAAAAGGAAGAAGGAACAGACTAAAATGAAGTAGGTAGGGGCTAAAAAGGAAGAAGGAAGAGACTAAAAAGGAAGAAGGAAGAGGGTAAAAAGGAAGAAGGAAGAGACTAAAATGAAGTAGGTAGGGGCTAAAAAGGAAGAAGGAAGAGACTAAAAAGGAAGAAGGAAGAGGGTAAAAAGGAAGAAGGAAGAGACTAAAATGAAGTAGGTAGGGGCTAAAAAGGAAGAAGGAAGAGACTAAAAAGGAAGAAGGAAGAGGTAAAAAGGAAGAAGGAAGAGGCTAAAAAGGAAGGAAGGGGCTAAAAAGTAAGAAGGAAGAGGCTAAAAAGGAAGAAGGAAGAGGCTAAAAAGGAAGAAGGAAGAGGCTAAAAAGAAAGACTGAAGAGGCTAAAAAGGAAGAAGGAAGAGGTAAAAAGGAAGAAGGAAGAGGTAAAAAGGAAGAAGGAAGAGACTAAAATGGAAGAAGGAAGAGGGTAAAAAGGAAGAAGGAAGAGACTAAAATGAAGTAGGTAGGGGCTAAAAAGTAAGAAGGAAGAGGCTAAAAAGGAAGAAGAAAGAGGCTAAAAAGGAAGAAGGAAGAGACTAAAAAGGAAGACTGAAGAGGCTAAAAAGGAAGAAGGAAGAGGTAAAAAGGAAGAAGGAAGAGACTAAAATGAAGTAGGTAGGGGCTAAAAAGGAAGAAGGAAGAGACTAAAAAGGAAGAAGGAAGAGGGTAAAAAGGAAGAAGGAAGAGACTAAAATGAAGTAGGTAGGGGCTAAAAAGGAAGAAGGAAGAGACTAAAAAGGAAGAAGGAAGAGGGTAAAAAGGAAGAAGGAAGAGACTAAAATGAAGTAGGTAGGGGCTAAAAAGTAAGAAGGAAGAGGCTAAAAAGGAAGAAGGAAGAGGCTAAAAAGGAAGACTGAAGAGGCTAAAAAGAAAGACTGAAGAGGCTAAAAAGGAAGAAGGAAGAGGTAAAAAGGAAGAAGGAATAGGTAAAAAGGAAGAAGGAAGAGACTAAAATGGAAGAAGGAAGAGGGTAAAAAGGAAGAAGGAAGTGACTAAAATGAAGTAGGTAGGGGCTAAAAAGGAAGAAGGAAGAGGCTAAAAAGGAAGAAGAAAGAGGCTAAAAAGGAAGAAGGAAGAGACTAAAAAGGAAGACTGAAGAGGCTAAAAAGGAAGAAGGAAGAGGTAAAAAGGAAGAAGGAAGAGACTAAAATGAAGTAGGTAGGGGCTAAAAAGGAAGAAGGAAGAGACTAAAAAGGAAGAAGGAAGAGGGTAAAAATGAAGAAGGAAGAGACTAAAATTAAGTAGGTAGGGGCTAAAAAGGAAGAAGGAAGAGACTAAAAAGGAAGAAGGAAGAGGTAAAAAGGAAGAAGGAAGAGGCTAAAAAGGAAGGAAGGGGCTAAAAAGTAAGAAGGAAGAGGCTAAAAAGGAAGAAGGAAGAGGCTAAAAAGGAAGACTGAAGAGGCTAAAAAGAAAGACTGAAGAGGCTAAAAAGGAAGAAGGAAGAGGTAAAAAGGAAGAAGGAAGAGGTAAAAAGGAAGAAGGAAGAGACTAAAATGGAAGAAGGAAGAGGGTAAAAAGGAAGAAGGAAGAGACTAAAATGAAGTAGGTAGGGGCTAAAAAGTAAGAAGGAAGAGGCTAAAAAGGAAGAAGAAAGAGGCTAAAAAGGAAGGAAGGGGCTAAGAAGTAAGAAGGAAGAGGCTTAAAAGGAAGAAGGAAGAGGCTAAAAAGGAAGACTGAAGAGGCTAAAAAGGAAGAAGGAAGAGGTAAAAAGGAAGAAGGAAGAGACTAAAATGAAGTAGGTAGGGGCTAAAAAGGAAGAAGGAAGAGACTAAAAAGGAAGAAGGAAGAGGGTAAAAAGGAAGAAGGAAGAGACTAAAATGAAGTAGGTAGGGGCTAAAAAGGAAGAAGGAAGAGACTAAAAAGGAAGAAGGAAGAGGGTAAAAAGGAAGAAGGAAGAGACTAAAATGAAGTAGGTAGGGGCTAAAAAGTAAGAAGGAAGAGGCTAAAAAGGAAGAAGGAAGAGGCTAAAAAGGAAGAAGGAAGAGACTAAAAAGGAAGACTGAAGAGGCTAAAAAGGAAGAAGGAAGAGGTAAAAAGGAAGAAGGAAGAGACTAAAATGAAGTAGGTAGGGGCTAAAAAGGAAGAAGGAAGAGACTAAAAAGGAAGAAGGAAGAGGGTAAAAATGAAGAAGGAAGAGACTAAAATGAAGTAGGTAGGGGCTAAAAAGGAAGAAGGAAGAGACTAAAAAGGAAGAAGGAAGAGGTAAAAAGGAAGAAGGAAGAGGCTAAAAAGGAAGGAAGGGGCTAAAAAGTAAGAAGGAAGAGGCTAAAAATGAAGAAGGAAGAGGCTAAAAAGGAAGACTGAAGAGGCTAAAAAGAAAGACTGAAGAGGCTAAAAAGGAAGAAGGAAGAGGTAAAAAGGAAGAAGGAAGAGGTAAAAAGGAAGAAGGAAGAGACTAAAATGGAAGAAGGAAGAGGGTAAAAAGGAAGAAGGAAGAGACTAAAATGAAGTAGGTAGGGGCTAAAAAGTAAGAAGGAAGAGGCTAAAAAGGAAGAAGAAAGAGGCTAAAAAGGAAGAAGGAAGAGACTAAAAAGGAAGACTGAAGAGGCTAAAAAGGAAGAAGGAAGAGGTAAAAAGGAAGAAGGAAGAGACTAAAATGAAGTAGGTAGGGGCTAAAAAGGAAGAAGGAAGAGACTAAAAAGGAAGAAGGAAGAGGGTAAAAATGAAGAAGGAAGAGACTAAAATGAAGTAGGTAGGGGCTAAAAAGGAAGAAGGAAGAGACTAAAAAGGAAGAAGGAAGAGGTAAAAAGGAAGAAGGAAGAGGCTAAAAAGGAAGGAAGGGGCTAAAAAGTAAGAAGGAAGAGGCTAAAAAGGAAGAAGGAAGAGGCTAAAAAGGAAGACTGAAGAGGCTAAAAAGAAAGACTGAAGAGGCTAAAAAGGAAGAAGGAAGAGGTAAAAAGGAAGAAGGAAGAGGTAAAAAGGAAGAAGGAAGAGACTAAAATGGAAGAAGGAAGAGGGTAAAAAGGAAGTAGGAAGAGACTAAAATGAAGTAGGTAGGGGCTAAAAAGTAAGAAGGAAGAGGCTAAAAAGGAAGAAGAAAGAGGCTAAAAAGGAAGGAAGGGGCTAAGAAGTAAGAAGGAAGAGGCTTAAAAGGAAGAAGGAGGAGGCTAAAAAGGAAGACTGAAGAGGCTAAAAAGGAAGAAGGAAGAGGTAAAAAGGAAGAAGGAAGAGACTAAAATGAAGTAGGTAGGGGCTAAAAAGGAAGAAAGAAGGTGCTAAAAAGGAAGATAGAAGGGCCTAAAAAGGAAGGAGGAAGAGACTAAAATGAAGTAGGTAGGGGCTAAAAAGGAAGAAGGAAGGGGCTAAAAAGGAAGATAGAAGGGCCTAAAAAGGAAGGAGGAAGAGACTAAAATGAAGTAGGTAGGGGCTAAAAAGGAAGAAGGAAGGGGCTAAAAAGGAAGATAGAAGGGCCTAAAAAGGAAGGAGGAAGAGACTAAAATGAAGTAGGTAGGGGCTAAAAAGGAAGAAGGAAGGGGCTAAAAAGGAAGATAGAAGGGCCTAAAAAGGAAGGAGGAAGAGACTAAAATGAAGTAGGTAGGGGCTAAAAAGGAAGAAGGAAGGGGCTAAAAAGGAAGATAGAAGGGCCTAAAAAGGAAGGAGGAAGAGACTAAAATGAAGTAGGTAGGGGCTAAAAAGGAAGAAGGAAGGGGCTAAAAAGGAAGATAGAAGGGCCTAAAAAGGAAGGAGGAAGAGACTAAAATGAAGTAGGTAGGGGCTAAAAAGGAAGAAGGAAGGGGCTAAAAAGGAAGATAGAAGGGCCTAAAAAGGAAGGAGGAAGAGACTAAAATGAAGTAGGTAGGGGCTAAAAAGGAAGAAGGAAGGGGCTAAAAAGGAAGATAGAAGGGCCTAAAAAGGAAGAAGGAAGAGACTAAAATGAAGTAGGTAGGGGCTAAAAAGTAAGAAGGAAGAGGTAAAAAGGAAGAAGGAAGAGGCTAAAAAGGAAGGAAGGGGCTAAAAAGTAAGAAGGAAGAGGCTAAAAAGTAAGAAGGAAGAGGCTAAAAAGGAAGAAGGAAGAGGCTAAAAAGAAAGACTGAAGAGGCTAAAAAGGAAGAAGGAAGAGGTAAAAAGGAAGAAGGAAGAGGTAAAAAGGAAGAAGGAAGAGACTAAAATGGAAGAAGGAAGAGGGTAAAAAGGAAGAAGGAAGAGACTAAAATGAAGTAGGTAGGGGCTAAAAAGTAAGAAGGAAGAGGCTAAAAAGGAAGAAGAAAGAGGCTAAAAAGGAAGAAGGAAGAGACTAAAAAGGAAGACTGAAGAGGCTAAAAAGGAAGAAGGAAGAGGTAAAAAGGAAGAAGGAAGAGACTAAAATGAAGTAGGTAGGGGCTAAAAAGGAAGAAGGAAGAGACTAAAAAGGAAGAAGGAAGAGGGTAAAAATGAAGAAGGAAGAGACTAAAATGAAGTAGGTAGGGGCTAAAAAGGAAGAAGGAAGAGACTAAAAAGGAAGAAGGAAGAGGTAAAAAGGAAGAAGGAAGAGGCTAAAAAGGAAGGAAGGGGCTAAAAAGTAAGAAGGAAGAGGCTAAAAAGGAAGAAGGAAGAGGCTAAAAAGGAAGACTGAAGAGGCTAAAAAGAAAGACTGAAGAGGCTAAAAAGGAAGAAGGAAGAGGTAAAAAGGAAGAAGGAAGAGGTAAAAAGGAAGAAGGAAGAGACTAAAATGGAAGAAGGAAGAGGGTAAAAAGGAAGAAGGAAGAGACTAAAATGAAGTAGGTAGGGGCTAAAAAGTAAGAAGGAAGAGGCTAAAAAGGAAGAAGAAAGAGGCTAAAAAGGAAGAAGGAAGAGACTAAAAAGGAAGACTGAAGAGGCTAAAAAGGAAGAAGGAAGAGGTAAAAAGGAAGAAGGAAGAGACTAAAATGAAGTAGGTAGGGGCTAAAAAGGAAGAAGGAAGAGACTAAAAAGGAAGAAGGAAGAGGGTAAAAATGAAGAAGGAAGAGACTAAAATGAAGTAGGTAGGGGCTAAAAAGGAAGAAGGAAGAGACTAAAAAGGAAGAAGGAAGAGGTAAAAAGGAAGAAGGAAGAGGCTAAAAAGGAAGGAAGGGGCTAAAAAGTAAGAAGGAAGAGGCTAAAAAGGAAGAAGGAAGAGGCTAAAAAGGAAGACTGAAGAGGCTAAAAAGAAAGACTGAAGAGGCTAAAAAGGAAGAAGGAAGAGGTAAAAAGGAAGAAGGAAGAGGTAAAAAGGAAGAAGGAAGAGACTAAAATGGAAGAAGGAAGAGGGTAAAAAGGAAGAAGGAAGAGACTAAAATGAAGTAGGTAGGGGCTAAAAAGTAAGAAGGAAGAGGCTAAAAAGGAAGAAGAAAGAGGCTAAAAAGGAAGGAAGGGGCTAAGAAGTAAGAAGGAAGAGGCTTAAAAGGAAGAAGGAAGAGGCTAAAAAGGAAGACTGAAGAGGCTAAAAAGGAAGAAGGAAGAGGTAAAAAGGAAGAAGGAAGAGACTAAAATGAAGTAGGTAGGGGCTAAAAAGGAAGAAAGAAGGTGCTAAAAAGGAAGATAGAAGGGCCTAAAAAGGAAGGAGGAAGAGACTAAAATGAAGTAGGTAGGGGCTAAAAAGGAAGAAGGAAGGGGCTAAAAAGGAAGATAGAAGGGCCTAAAAAGGAAGGAGGAAGAGACTAAAATGAAGTAGGTAGGGGCTAAAAAGGAAGAAGGAAGGGGCTAAAAAGGAAGATAGAAGGGCCTAAAAAGGAAGGAGGAAGAGACTAAAATGAAGTAGGTAGGGGCTAAAAAGGAAGAAGGAAGGGGCTAAAAAGGAAGATAGAAGGGCCTAAAAAGGAAGGAGGAAGAGACTAAAATGAAGTAGGTAGGGGCTAAAAAGGAAGAAGGAAGGGGCTAAAAAGGAAGATAGAAGGGCCTAAAAAGGAAGGAGGAAGAGACTAAAATGAAGTAGGTAGGGGCTAAAAAGGAAGAAGGAAGGGGCTAAAAAGGAAGATAGAAGGGCCTAAAAAGGAAGGAGGAAGAGACTAAAATGAAGTAGGTAGGGGCTAAAAAGGAAGAAGGAAGGGGCTAAAAAGGAAGATAGAAGGGCCTAAAAAGGAAGGAGGAAGAGACTAAAATGAAGTAGGTAGGGGCTAAAAAGGAAGAAGGAAGGGGCTAAAAAGGAAGATAGAAGGGCCTAAAAAGGAAGAAGGAAGAGACTAAAATGAAGTAGGTAGGGGCTAAAAAGGAAGAAGGAAGAGGTAAAAAGGAAGAAGGAAGAGGCTAAAAAGGAAGGAAGGGGCTAAAAAGTAAGAAGGAAGAGGCTAAAAAGGAAGACTGAAGAGGCTAAAAAGAAAGACTGAAGAGGCTAAAAAGGAAGAAGGAAGAGGTAAAAAGGAAGAAGGAAGAGGTAAAAAGGAAGAAGGAAGAGACTAAAATGGAAGAAGGAAGAGGGTAAAAAGGAAGAAGGAAGAGACTAAAATGAAGTAGGTAGGGGCTAAAAAGTAAGAAGGAAGAGGCTAAAAAGGAAGAAGAAAGAGGCTAAAAAGGAAGGAAGGGGCTAAGAAGTAAGAAGGAAGAGGCTTAAAAGGAAGAAGGAAGAGGCTAAAAAGGAAGACTGAAGAGGCTAAAAAGGAAGAAGGAAGAGGTAAAAAGGAAGAAGGAAGAGACTAAAATGAAGTAGGTAGGGGCTAAAAAGGAAGAAGGAAGAGACTAAAAAGGAAGAAGGAAGAGGGTAAAAAGGAAGAAGGAAGAGACTAAAATGAAGTAGGTAGGGGCTAAAAAGGAAGAAGGAAGAGGCTAAAAAGGAAGAAGGAAGAGGTAAAAAGGAAGAAGGAAGAGGCTAAAAAGGAAGGAAGGGGCTAAAAAGTAAGAAGGAAGAGGCAAAAAAGGAAGAAGGAAGAGGCTAAAAAGGAAGGAAGAGGCTAAAAAGGAAGAAGGAAGAGGTAAAAAGGAAGAAGGAAGAGGTAAAAAGGAAGAAGGAAGAGACTAAAATGGAAGAAGGAAGAGGGTAAAAAGGAAGAAGGAAGAGACTAAAATGAAGTAGGTAGGGGCTAAAAAGTAAGAAGGAAGAGGCTAAAAAGGAAGAAGAAAGAGGCTAAAAAGGAAGGAAGGGGCTAAGAAGTAAGAAGGAAGAGGCTAAAAAGGAAGAAGGAAGAGGCTAAAAAGGAAGACTGAAGAGGCTAAAAAGGAAGAAGGAAGAGGTAAAAAGGAAGAAGGAAGAGACTAGAATGAAGTAGGTAGGGGCTAAAAAGGAAGAAGGAAGAGACTAAAAAGGAAGAAGGAAGAGGGTAAAAAGGAAGAAGGAAGAGACTAAAATGAAGTAGGTAGGGGCTAAAAAGGAAGAAGGAAGAGACTAAAAAGGAAGAAGGAAGAGGGTAAAAAGGAAGAAGGAAGAGACTAAAATGAAGTAGGTAGGGGCTAAAAAGTAAGAAGGAAGAGGCTAAAAAGGAAGAAGAAAGAGGCTAAAAAGGAAGGAAGGGGCTAAGAAGTAAGAAGGAAGAGGCTAAAAAGGAAGAAGGAAGAGGCTAAAAAGGAAGACTGAAGAGGCTAAAAAGGAAGAAGGAAGAGGTAAAAAGGAAGAAGGAAGAGACTAAAATGAAGTAGGTAGGGGCTAAAAAGGAAGAAAGAAGGTGCTAAAAAGGAAGATAGAAGGGCCTAAAAAGGAAGGAGGAAGAGACTAAAATGAAGTAGGTAGGGGCTAAAAAGGAAGAAGGAAAGGGCTAAAAAGTAAGAAGGAAGAGGCTAAAAAGGAAGAAGGAAGAGGCTAAAAAGGAAGACTGAAGAGGCTAAAAAGAAAGACTGAAGAGGCTAAAAAGGAAGAAGGAAGAGGTAAAAAGGAAGAAGGAAGAGGTAAAAAGGAAGAAGGAAGAGACTAAAATGGAAGAAGGAAGAGGGTAAAAAGGAAGAAGGAAGAGACTAAAATGAAGTAGGTAGGGGCTAAAAAGTAAGAAGAAAGAGGCTAAAAAGGAAGGAAGGGGCTAAGAAGTAAGAAGGAAGAGGCTTAAAAGGAAGAAGGAAGAGGCTAAAAAGGAAGACTGAAGAGGCTAAAAAGGAAGAAGGAAGAGGTAAAAAGGAAGAAGGAAGAGACTAAAATGAAGTAGGTAGGGGCTAAAAAGGAAGAAGGAAGAGACTAAAAAGGAAGAAGGAAGAGGGTAAAAAGGAAGAAGGAAGAGACTAAAATGAAGTAGGTAGGGGCTAAAAAGGAAGAAGGAAGAGACTAAAAAGGAAGAAGGAAGAGGGTAAAAAGGAAGAAGGAAGAGACTAAAATAAAGTAGGTAGGGGCTAAAAAGTAAGAAGGAAGAGGCTAAAAAGGAAGAAGGAAGAGGCTAAAAAGGAAGAAGGAAGAGACTAAAATGGAAGAAGGAAGAGGGTAAAAAGGAAGAAGGAAGAGACTAAAATGAAGTAGGTAGGGGCTAAAAAGTAAGAAGGAAGAGGCTAAAAAGGAAGAAGAAAGAGGCTAAAAAGAAAGACTGAAGAGGCTAAAAAGGAAGAAGGAAGAGGTAAAAAGGAAGAAGGAAGAGGTAAAAAGGAAGAAGGAAGAGACTAAAATGGAAGAAGGAAGAGGGTAAAAAGGAAGAAGGAAGAGACTAAAATGAAGTAGGTAGGGGCTAAAAAGTAAGAAGGAAGAGGCTAAAAAGGAAGAAGAAAGAGGCTAAAAAGAAAGACTGAAGAGGCTAAAAAGGAAGAAGGAAGAGGTAAAAAGGAAGAAGGAAGAGGTAAAAAGGAAGAAGGAAGAGACTAAAATGGAAGAAGGAAGAGGGTAAAAAGGAAGAAGGAAGAGACTAAAATGAAGTAGGTAGGGGCTAAAAAGTAAGAAGGAAGAGGCTAAAAAGGAAGAAGAAAGAGGCTAAAAAGGAAGGAAGGGGCTAAGAAGTAAGAAGGAAGAGGCTAAAAAGGAAGAAGGAAGAGGCTAAAAAGGAAGAAGGAAGAGGCTAAAAAGGAAGAAGGAAGAGGTAAAAAGGAAGAAGGAAGAGACTAAAATGAAGTAGGTAGGGGCTAAAAAGGAAGAAAGAAGGTGCTAAAAAGGAAGATAGAAGGGCCTAAAAAGGAAGGAGGAAGAGACTAAAATGAAGTAGGTAGGGGCTAAAAAGGAAGAAGGAAGGGGCTAAAAAGGAAGATAGAAGGGCCTAAAAAGGAAGGAGGAAGAGACTAAAATGAAGTAGGTAGGGGCTAAAAAGGAAGAAGGAAAGGGCTAAAAAGTAAGAAGGAAGAGGCTAAAAAGGAAGAAGGAAGAGGCTAAAAAGGAAGACTGAAGAGGCTAAAAAGAAAGACTGAAGAGGCTAAAAAGGAAGAAGGAAGAGGTAAAAAGGAAGAAGGAAGAGGTAAAAAGGAAGAAGGAAGAGACTAAAATGGAAGAAGGAAGAGGGTAAAAAGGAAGAAGGAAGAGACTAAAATGAAGTAGGTAGGGGCTAAAAAGTAAGAAGGAAGAGGCTAAAAAGGAAGAAGAAAGAGGCTAAAAAGGAAGGAAGGGGCTAAGAAGTAAGAAGGAAGAGGCTTAAAAGGAAGAAGGAAGAGGCTAAAAAGGAAGACTGAAGAGGCTAAAAAGGAAGAAGGAAGAGGTAAAAAGGAAGAAGGAAGAGACTAAAATGAAGTAGGTAGGGGCTAAAAAGGAAGAAAGAAGGTGCTAAAAAGGAAGATAGAAGGGCCTAAAAAGGAAGGAGGAAGAGACTAAAATGAAGTAGGTAGGGGCTAAAAAGGAAGAAGGAAGGGGCTAAAAAGGAAGATAGAAGGGCCTAAAAAGGAAGGAGGAAGAGACTAAAATGAAGTAGGTAGGGGCTAAAAAGGAAGAAGGAAAGGGCTAAAAAGTAAGAAGGAAGAGGCTAAAAAGGAAGAAGGAAGAGGCTAAAAAGGAAGACTGAAGAGGCTAAAAAGAAAGACTGAAGAGGCTAAAAAGGAAGAAGGAAGAGGTAAAAAGGAAGAAGGAAGAGGTAAAAAGGAAGAAGGAAGAGACTAAAATGGAAGAAGGAAGAGGGTAAAAAGGAAGAAGGAAGAGACTAAAATGAAGTAGGTAGGGGCTAAAAAGTAAGAAGGAAGAGGCTAAAAAGGAAGAAGAAAGAGGCTAAAAAGGAAGGAAGGGGCTAAGAAGTAAGAAGGAAGAGGCTTAAAAGGAAGAAGGAAGAGGCTAAAAAGGAAGACTGAAGAGGCTAAAAAGGAAGAAGGAAGAGGTAAAAAGGAAGAAGGAAGAGACTAAAATGAAGTAGGTAGGGGCTAAAAAGGAAGAAAGAAGGTGCTAAAAAGGAAGATAGAAGGGCCTAAAAAGGAAGGAGGAAGAGACTAAAATGAAGTAGGTAGGGGCTAAAAAGGAAGAAGGAAGGGGCTAAAAAGGAAGATAGAAGGGCCTAAAAAGGAAGGAGGAAGAGACTAAAATGAAGTAGGTAGGGGCTAAAAAGGAAGAAGGAAAGGGCTAAAAAGTAAGAAGGAAGAGGCTAAAAAGTAAGAAGGAAGAGGCTAAAAAGGAAGAAGGAAGAGGCTAAAAAGGAAGACTGAAGAGGCTAAAAAGAAAGACTGAAGAGGCTAAAAAGGAAGAAGGAAGAGGTAAAAAGGAAGAAGGAAGAGGTAAAAAGGAAGAAGGAAGAGACTAAAATGGAAGAAGGAAGAGGGTAAAAAGGAAGAAGGAAGAGACTAAAATGAAGTAGGTAGGGGCTAAAAAGTAAGAAGGAAGAGGCTAAAAAGGAAGAAGAAAGAGGCTAAAAAGGAAGAAGGAAGAGACTAAAAAGGAAGACTGAAGAGGCTAAAAAGGAAGAAGGAAGAGGTAAAAAGGAAGAAGGAAGAGACTAAAATGAAGTAGGTAGGGGCTAAAAAGGAAGAAGGAAGAGACTAAAAAGGAAGAAGGAAGAGGGTAAAAATGAAGAAGGAAGAGACTAAAATGAAGTAGGTAGGGGCTAAAAAGGAAGAAGGAAGAGACTAAAAAGGAAGAAGGAAGAGGTAAAAAGGAAGAAGGAAGAGGCTAAAAAGGAAGGAAGGGGCTAAAAAGTAAGAAGGAAGAGGCTAAAAAGGAAGAAGGAAGAGGCTAAAAAGGAAGACTGAAGAGGCTAAAAAGAAAGACTGAAGAGGCTAAAAAGGAAGAAGGAAGAGGTAAAAAGGAAGAAGGAAGAGGTAAAAAGGAAGAAGGAAGAGACTAAAATGGAAGAAGGAAGAGGGTAAAAAGGAAGAAGGAAGAGACTAAAATGAAGTAGGTAGGGGCTAAAAAGTAAGAAGGAAGAGGCTAAAAAGGAAGAAGAAAGAGGCTAAAAAGGAAGGAAGGGGCTAAGAAGTAAGAAGGAAGAGGCTTAAAAGGAAGAAGGAAGAGGCTAAAAAGGAAGACTGAAGAGGCTAAAAAGGAAGAAGGAAGAGGTAAAAAGGAAGAAGGAAGAGACTAAAATGAAGTAGGTAGGGGCTAAAAAGGAAGAAAGAAGGTGCTAAAAAGGAAGATAGAAGGGCCTAAAAAGGAAGGAGGAAGAGACTAAAATGAAGTAGGTAGGGGCTAAAAAGGAAGAAGGAAGGGGCTAAAAAGGAAGATAGAAGGGCCTAAAAAGGAAGGAGGAAGAGACTAAAATGAAGTAGGTAGGGGCTAAAAAGGAAGAAGGAAGGGGCTAAAAAGGAAGATAGAAGGGCCTAAAAAGGAAGGAGGAAGAGACTAAAATGAAGTAGGTAGGGGCTAAAAAGGAAGAAGGAAGGGGCTAAAAAGGAAGATAGAAGGGCCTAAAAAGGAAGGAGGAAGAGACTAAAATGAAGTAGGTAGGGGCTAAAAAGGAAGAAGGAAGGGGCTAAAAAGGAAGATAGAAGGGCCTAAAAAGGAAGGAGGAAGAGACTAAAATGAAGTAGGTAGGGGCTAAAAAGGAAGAAGGAAGGGGCTAAAAAGGAAGATAGAAGGGCCTAAAAAGGAAGGAGGAAGAGACTAAAATGAAGTAGGTAGGGGCTAAAAAGGAAGAAGGAAGGGGCTAAAAAGGAAGATAGAAGGGCCTAAAAAGGAAGGAGGAAGAGACTAAAATGAAGTAGGTAGGGGCTAAAAAGGAAGAAGGAAGGGGCTAAAAAGGAAGATAGAAGGGCCTAAAAAGGAAGAAGGAAGAGACTAAAATGAAGTAGGTAGGGGCTAAAAAGTAAGAAGGAAGAGGTAAAAAGGAAGAAGGAAGAGGCTAAAAAGGAAGGAAGGGGCTAAAAAGTATGAAGGAAGAGGCTAAAAAGTAAGAAGGAAGAGGCTAAAAAGGAAGAAGGAAGAGGCTAAAAAGAAAGACTGAAGAGGCTAAAAAGGAAGAAGGAAGAGGTAAAAAGGAAGAAGGAAGAGGTAAAAAGGAAGAAGGAAGAGACTAAAATGGAAGAAGGAAGAGGGTAAAAAGGAAGAAGGAAGAGACTAAAATGAAGTAGGTAGGGGCTAAAAAGGAAGAAGGAAGAGGCTAAAAAGGAAGAAGAAAGAGGCTAAAAAGGAAGAAGGAAGAGACTAAAAAGGAAGACTGAAGAGGCTAAAAAGGAAGAAGGAAGAGGTAAAAAGGAAGAAGGAAGAGACTAAAATGAAGTAGGTAGGGGCTAAAAAGGAAGAAGGAAGAGACTAAAAAGGAAGAAGGAAGAGGGTAAAAATGAAGAAGGAAGAGACTAAAATGAAGTAGGTAGGGGCTAAAAAGGAAGAAGGAAGAGACTAAAAAGGAAGAAGGAAGAGGTAAAAAGGAAGAAGGAAGAGGCTAAAAAGGAAGGAAGGGGCTAAAAAGTAAGAAGGAAGAGGCTAAAAAGGAAGAAGGAAGAGGCTAAAAAGGAAGACTGAAGAGGCTAAAAAGAAAGACTGAAGAGGCTAAAAAGGAAGAAGGAAGAGGTAAAAAGGAAGAAGGAAGAGGTAAAAAGGAAGAAGGAAGAGACTAAAATGGAAGAAGGAAGAGGGTAAAAAGGAAGAAGGAAGAGACTAAAATGAAGTAGGTAGGGGCTAAAAAGGAAGAAGGAAGAGGCTAAAAAGGAAGAAGAAAGAGGCTAAAAAGGAAGAAGGAAGAGACTAAAAAGGAAGACTGAAGAGGCTAAAAAGGAAGAAGGAAGAGGTAAAAAGGAAGAAGGAAGAGACTAAAATGAAGTAGGTAGGGGCTAAAAAGGAAGAAGGAAGAGACTAAAAAGGAAGAAGGAAGAGGGTAAAAATGAAGAAGGAAGAGACTAAAATGAAGTAGGTAGGGGCTAAAAAGGAAGAAGGAAGAGACTAAAAAGGAAGAAGGAAGAGGTAAAAAGGAAGAAGGAAGAGGCTAAAAAGGAAGGAAGGGGCTAAAAAGTAAGAAGGAAGAGGCTAAAAAGGAAGAAGGAAGAGGCTAAAAAGGAAGACTGAAGAGGCTAAAAAGAAAGACTGAAGAGGCTAAAAAGGAAGAAGGAAGAGGTAAAAAGGAAGAAGGAAGAGGTAAAAAGGAAGAAGGAAGAGACTAAAATGGAAGAAGGAAGAGGGTAAAAAGGAAGAAGGAAGAGACTAAAATGAAGTAGGTAGGGGCTAAAAAGTAAGAAGGAAGAGGCTAAAAAGGAAGAAGAAAGAGGCTAAAAAGGAAGAAGGAAGAGACTAAAAAGGAAGACTGAAGAGGCTAAAAAGGAAGAAGGAAGAGGTAAAAAGGAAGAAGGAAGAGACTAAAATGAAGTAGGTAGGGGCTAAAAAGGAAGAAGGAAGAGACTAAAAAGGAAGAAGGAAGAGGGTAAAAATGAAGAAGGAAGAGACTAAAATGAAGTAGGTAGGGGCTAAAAAGGAAGAAGGAAGAGACTAAAAAGGAAGAAGGAAGAGGTAAAAAGGAAGAAGGAAGAGGCTAAAAAGGAAGGAAGGGGCTAAAAAGTAAGAAGGAAGAGGCTAAAAAGGAAGAAGGAAGAGGCTAAAAAGGAAGACTGAAGAGGCTAAAAAGAAAGACTGAAGAGGCTAAAAAGGAAGAAGGAAGAGGTAAAAAGGAAGAAGGAAGAGGTAAAAAGGAAGAAGGAAGAGACTAAAATGGAAGAAGGAAGAGGGTAAAAAGGAAGAAGGAAGAGACTAAAATGAAGTAGGTAGGGGCTAAAAAGTAAGAAGGAAGAGGCTAAAAAGGAAGAAGAAAGAGGCTAAAAAGGAAGGAAGGGGCTAAGAAGTAAGAAGGAAGAGGCTTAAAAGGAAGAAGGAAGAGGCTAAAAAGGAAGACTGAAGAGGCTAAAAAGGAAGAAGGAAGAGGTAAAAAGGAAGAAGGAAGAGACTAAAATGAAGTAGGTAGGGGCTAAAAAGGAAGAAAGAAGGTGCTAAAAAGGAAGATAGAAGGGCCTAAAAAGGAAGGAGGAAGAGACTAAAATGAAGTAGGTAGGGGCTAAAAAGGAAGAAGGAAGGGGCTAAAAAGGAAGATAGAAGGGCCTAAAAAGGAAGGAGGAAGAGACTAAAATGAAGTAGGTAGGGGCTAAAAAGGAAGAAGGAAGGGGCTAAAAAGGAAGATAGAAGGGCCTAAAAAGGAAGGAGGAAGAGACTAAAATGAAGTAGGTAGGGGCTAAAAAGGAAGAAGGAAGGGGCTAAAAAGGAAGATAGAAGGGCCTAAAAAGGAAGGAGGAAGAGACTAAAATGAAGTAGGTAGGGGCTAAAAAGGAAGAAGGAAGGGGCTAAAAAGGAAGATAGAAGGGCCTAAAAAGGAAGGAGGAAGAGACTAAAATGAAGTAGGTAGGGGCTAAAAAGGAAGAAGGAAGGGGCTAAAAAGGAAGATAGAAGGGCCTAAAAAGGAAGGAGGAAGAGACTAAAATGAAGTAGGTAGGGGCTAAAAAGGAAGAAGGAAGGGGCTAAAAAGGAAGATAGAAGGGCCTAAAAAGGAAGGAGGAAGAGACTAAAATGAAGTAGGTAGGGGCTAAAAAGGAAGAAGGAAGGGGCTAAAAAGGAAGATAGAAGGGCCTAAAAAGGAAGAAGGAAGAGACTAAAATGAAGTAGGTAGGGGCTAAAAAGGAAGAAGGAAGAGGTAAAAAGGAAGAAGGAAGAGGCTAAAAAGGAAGGAAGGGGCTAAAAAGTAAGAAGGAAGAGGCTAAAAAGGAAGACTGAAGAGGCTAAAAAGAAAGACTGAAGAGGCTAAAAAGGAAGAAGGAAGAGGTAAAAAGGAAGAAGGAAGAGGTAAAAAGGAAGAAGGAAGAGACTAAAATGGAAGAAGGAAGAGGGTAAAAAGGAAGAAGGAAGAGACTAAAATGAAGTAGGTAGGGGCTAAAAAGTAAGAAGGAAGAGGCTAAAAAGGAAGAAGAAAGAGGCTAAAAAGGAAGGAAGGGGCTAAGAAGTAAGAAGGAAGAGGCTTAAAAGGAAGAAGGAAGAGGCTAAAAAGGAAGACTGAAGAGGCTAAAAAGGAAGAAGGAAGAGGTAAAAAGGAAGAAGGAAGAGACTAAAATGAAGTAGGTAGGGGCTAAAAAGGAAGAAGGAAGAGACTAAAAAGGAAGAAGGAAGAGGGTAAAAAGGAAGAAGGAAGAGACTAAAATGAAGTAGGTAGGGGCTAAAAAGGAAGAAGGAAGAGGCTAAAAAGGAAGAAGGAAGAGGTAAAAAGGAAGAAGGAAGAGGCTAAAAAGGAAGGAAGGGGCTAAAAAGTAAGAAGGAAGAGGCAAAAAAGGAAGAAGGAAGAGGCTAAAAAGGAAGACTGAAGAGGCTAAAAAGGAAGAAGGAAGAGGTAAAAAGGAAGAAGGAAGAGGTAAAAAGGAAGAAGGAAGAGACTAAAATGGAAGAAGGAAGAGGGTAAAAAGGAAGAAGGAAGAGACTAAAATGAAGTAGGTAGGGGCTAAAAAGTAAGAAGGAAGAGGCTAAAAAGGAAGAAGAAAGAGGCTAAAAAGGAAGGAAGGGGCTAAGAAGTAAGAAGGAAGAGGCTAAAAAGGAAGAAGGAAGAGGCTAAAAAGGAAGACTGAAGAGGCTAAAAAGGAAGAAGGAAGAGGTAAAAAGGAAGAAGGAAGAGACTAGAATGAAGTAGGTAGGGGCTAAAAAGGAAGAAGGAAGAGACTAAAAAGGAAGAAGGAAGAGGGTAAAAAGGAAGAAGGAAGAGACTAAAATGAAGTAGGTAGGGGCTAAAAAGGAAGAAGGAAGAGACTAAAAAGGAAGAAGGAAGAGGGTAAAAAGGAAGAAGGAAGAGACTAAAATGAAGTAGGTAGGGGCTAAAAAGTAAGAAGGAAGAGGCTAAAAAGGAAGAAGAAAGAGGCTAAAAAGGAAGGAAGGGGCTAAGAAGTAAGAAGGAAGAGGCTAAAAAGGAAGAAGGAAGAGGCTAAAAAGGAAGACTGAAGAGGCTAAAAAGGAAGAAGGAAGAGGTAAAAAGGAAGAAGGAAGAGACTAAAATGAAGTAGGTAGGGGCTAAAAAGGAAGAAAGAAGGTGCTAAAAAGGAAGATAGAAGGGCCTAAAAAGGAAGGAGGAAGAGACTAAAATGAAGTAGGTAGGGGCTAAAAAGGAAGAAGGAAGGGGCTAAAAAGGAAGATAGAAGGGCCTAAAAAGGAAGGAGGAAGAGACTAAAATGAAGTAGGTAGGGGCTAAAAAGGAAGAAGGAAAGGGCTAAAAAGTAAGAAGGAAGAGGCTAAAAAGGAAGAAGGAAGAGGCTAAAAAGGAAGACTGAAGAGGCTAAAAAGAAAGACTGAAGAGGCTAAAAAGGAAGAAGGAAGAGGTAAAAAGGAAGAAGGAAGAGGTAAAAAGGAAGAAGGAAGAGACTAAAATGGAAGAAGGAAGAGGGTAAAAAGGAAGAAGGAAGAGACTAAAATGAAGTAGGTAGGGGCTAAAAAGTAAGAAGAAAGAGGCTAAAAAGGAAGGAAGGGGCTAAGAAGTAAGAAGGAAGAGGCTTAAAAGAAAGAAGGAAGAGGCTAAAAAGGAAGACTGAAGAGGCTAAAAAGGAAGAAGGAAGAGGTAAAAAGGAAGAAGGAAGAGACTAAAATGAAGTAGGTAGGGGCTAAAAAGGAAGAAGGAAGAGACTAAAAAGGAAGAAGGAAGAGGGTAAAAAGGAAGAAGGAAGAGACTAAAATGAAGTAGGTAGGGGCTAAAAAGGAAGAAGGAAGAGACTAAAAAGGAAGAAGGAAGAGGGTAAAAAGGAAGAAGGAAGAGACTAAAATAAAGTAGGTAGGGGCTAAAAAGTAAGAAGGAAGAGGCTAAAAAGGAAGAAGGAAGAGGCTAAAAAGGAAGAAGGAAGAGACTAAAATGGAAGAAGGAAGAGGGTAAAAAGGAAGAAGGAAGAGACTAAAATGAAGTAGGTAGGGGCTAAAAAGTAAGAAGGAAGAGGCTAAAAAGGAAGAAGAAAGAGGCTAAAAAGAAAGACTGAAGAGGCTAAAAAGGAAGAAGGAAGAGGTAAAAAGGAAGAAGGAAGAGGTAAAAAGGAAGAAGGAAGAGACTAAAATGGAAGAAGGAAGAGGGTAAAAAGGAAGAAGGAAGAGACTAAAATGAAGTAGGTAGGGGCTAAAAAGTAAGAAGGAAGAGGCTAAAAAGGAAGAAGAAAGAGGCTAAAAAGAAAGACTGAAGAGGCTAAAAAGGAAGAAGGAAGAGGTAAAAAGGAAGAAGGAAGAGGTAAAAAGGAAGAAGGAAGAGACTAAAATGGAAGAAGGAAGAGGGTAAAAAGGAAGAAGGAAGAGACTAAAATGAAGTAGGTAGGGGCTAAAAAGTAAGAAGGAAGAGGCTAAAAAGGAAGAAGAAAGAGGCTAAAAAGGAAGGAAGGGGCTAAGAAGTAAGAAGGAAGAGGCTAAAAAGGAAGAAGGAAGAGGCTAAAAAGGAAGAAGGAAGAGGCTAAAAAGGAAGAAGGAAGAGGTAAAAAGGAAGAAGGAAGAGACTAAAATGAAGTAGGTAGGGGCTAAAAAGGAAGAAAGAAGGTGCTAAAAAGGAAGATAGAAGGGCCTAAAAAGGAAGGAGGAAGAGACTAAAATGAAGTAGGTAGGGGCTAAAAAGGAAGAAGGAAGGGGCTAAAAAGGAAGATAGAAGGGCCTAAAAAGGAAGGAGGAAGAGACTAAAATGAAGTAGGTAGGGGCTAAAAAGGAAGAAGGAAAGGGCTAAAAAGTAAGAAGGAAGAGGCTAAAAAGGAAGAAGGAAGAGGCTAAAAAGGAAGACTGAAGAGGCTAAAAAGAAAGACTGAAGAGGCTAAAAAGGAAGAAGGAAGAGGTAAAAAGGAAGAAGGAAGAGGTAAAAAGGAAGAAGGAAGAGACTAAAATGGAAGAAGGAAGAGGGTAAAAAGGAAGAAGGAAGAGACTAAAATGAAGTAGGTAGGGGCTAAAAAGTAAGAAGGAAGAGGCTAAAAAGGAAGAAGAAAGAGGCTAAAAAGGAAGGAAGGGGCTAAGAAGTAAGAAGGAAGAGGCTTAAAAGGAAGAAGGAAGAGGCTAAAAAGGAAGACTGAAGAGGCTAAAAAGGAAGAAGGAAGAGGTAAAAAGGAAGAAGGAAGAGACTAAAATGAAGTAGGTAGGGGCTAAAAAGGAAGAAAGAAGGTGCTAAAAAGGAAGATAGAAGGGCCTAAAAAGGAAGGAGGAAGAGACTAAAATGAAGTAGGTAGGGGCTAAAAAGGAAGAAGGAAGGGGCTAAAAAGGAAGATAGAAGGGCCTAAAAAGGAAGGAGGAAGAGACTAAAATGAAGTAGGTAGGGGCTAAAAAGGAAGAAGGAAAGGGCTAAAAAGTAAGAAGGAAGAGGCTAAAAAGGAAGAAGGAAGAGGCTAAAAAGGAAGACTGAAGAGGCTAAAAAGAAAGACTGAAGAGGCTAAAAAGGAAGAAGGAAGAGGTAAAAAGGAAGAAGGAAGAGGTAAAAAGGAAGAAGGAAGAGACTAAAATGGAAGAAGGAAGAGGGTAAAAAGGAAGAAGGAAGAGACTAAAATGAAGTAGGTAGGGGCTAAAAAGTAAGAAGGAAGAGGCTAAAAAGGAAGAAGAAAGAGGCTAAAAAGGAAGGAAGGGGCTAAGAAGTAAGAAGGAAGAGGCTTAAAAGGAAGAAGGAAGAGGCTAAAAAGGAAGACTGAAGAGGCTAAAAAGGAAGAAGGAAGAGGTAAAAAGGAAGAAGGAAGAGACTAAAATGAAGTAGGTAGGGGCTAAAAAGGAAGAAAGAAGGTGCTAAAAAGGAAGATAGAAGGGCCTAAAAAGGAAGGAGGAAGAGACTAAAATGAAGTAGGTAGGGGCTAAAAAGGAAGAAGGAAGGGGCTAAAAAGGAAGATAGAAGGGCCTAAAAAGGAAGGAGGAAGAGACTAAAATGAAGTAGGTAGGGGCTAAAAAGGAAGAAGGAAAGGGCTAAAAAGTAAGAAGGAAGAGGCTAAAAAGGAAGAAGGAAGAGGCTAAAAAGGAAGACTGAAGAGGCTAAAAAGAAAGACTGAAGAGGCTAAAAAGGAAGAAGGAAGAGGTAAAAAGGAAGAAGGAAGAGGTAAAAAGGAAGAAGGAAGAGACTAAAATGGAAGAAGGAAGAGGGTAAAAAGGAAGAAGGAAGAGACTAAAATGAAGTAGGTAGGGGCTAAAAAGTAAGAAGGAAGAGGCTAAAAAGGAAGAAGAAAGAGGCTAAAAAGGAAGGAAGGGGCTAAGAAGTAAGAAGGAAGAGGCTTAAAAGGAAGAAGGAAGAGGCTAAAAAGGAAGACTGAAGAGGCTAAAAAGGAAGAAGGAAGAGGTAAAAAGGAAGAAGGAAGAGACTAAAATGAAGTAGGTAGGGGCTAAAAAGGAAGAAGGAAGAGACTAAAAAGGAAGAAGGAAGAGGGTAAAAAGGAAGAAGGAAGAGACTAAAATGAAGTAGGTAGGGGCTAAAAAGGAAGAAGGAAGAGACTAAAAAGGAAGAAGGAAGAGGGTAAAAAGGAAGAAGGAAGAGACTAAAATGAAGTAGGTAGGGGCTAAAAAGTAAGAAGGAAGAGGCTAAAAAGGAAGAAGGAAGAGGCTAAAAAGGAAGACTGAAGAGGCTAAAAAGAAAGACTGAAGAGGCTAAAAAGGAAGAAGGAAGAGGTAAAAAGGAAGAAGGAATAGGTAAAAAGGAAGAAGGAAGAGACTAAAATGGAAGAAGGAAGAGGGTAAAAAGGAAGAAGGAAGTGACTAAAATGAAGTAGGTAGGGGCTAAAAAGGAAGAAGGAAGAGACTAAAAAGGAAGAAGGAAGAGGGTAAAAAGGAAGAAGGAAGAGACTAAAATGAAGTAGGTAGGGGCTAAAAAGTAAGAAGGAAGAGGCTAAAAAGGAAGAAGGAAGAGGCTAAAAAGGAAGACTGAAGAGGCTAAAAAGAAAGACTGAAGAGGCTAAAAAGGAAGAAGGAAGAGGTAAAAAGGAAGAAGGAAGAGGTAAAAAGGAAGAAGGAAGAGACTAAAATGGAAGAAGGAAGAGGGTAAAAAGGAAGAAGGAAGAGACTAAAATGAAGTAGGTAGGGGCTAAAAAGTAAGAAGGAAGAGGCTAAAAAGGAAGAAGAAAGAGGCTAAAAAGGAAGGAAGGGGCTAAGAAGTAAGAAGGAAGAGGCTAAAAAGGAAGAAGGAAGAGGCTAAAAAGGAAGACTGAAGAGGCTAAAAAGGAAGAAAGAAAGAGGTAAAAAGGAAGAAGGAAGAGACTAAAATGAAGTAGGTAGGGGCTAAAAAGGAAGAAAGAAGGTGCTAAAAAGGAAGATAGAAGGGCCTAAAAAGGAAGGAGGAAGAGACTAAAATGAAGTAGGTAGGGGCTAAAAAGGAAGAAGGAAGGGGCTAAAAAGGAAGATAGAAGGGCCTAAAAAGGAAGGAGGAAGAGACTAAAATGAAGTAGGTAGGGGCTAAAAAGGAAGAAGGAAGGGGCTAAAAAGGAAGATAGAAGGGCCTAAAAAGGAAGGAGGAAGAGACTAAAATGAAGCAGGTAGGGGCTAAAAAGGAAGAAGGAAGGGGCTAAAAAGGAAGATAGAAGGGCCTAAAAAGGAAGGAGGAAGAGACTAAAATGAAGTAGGTAGGGGCTAAAAAGGAAGAAGGAAAGGGCTAAAAAGGAAGAAGGAAGCGCCTAAAAAGGAAGAAGGAAGAGGCTAAAAAGGAAGGAGGAAGAGACTAAAATGAAGTAGGTAGGGGCTAAAAAGGAAGAAGGAAAGGGCTAAAAAGGAAGAAGGAAGAGGCTAAAAAGGAAGAAGGAAGAGGCTAAAAAGGAAGAAGGAAGAGACTAAAATGAAGTAGGTAGGGGCTAAAAAGGAAGAAGGAAGGCGCTAAAAAGGAAGAAGGAAGGGCCTAAAAAGGAAGGAAGGGGCTAAAAAGTAAGAAGGAAGAGGCTAAAAAGGAAGAAGGAAGAGACTAAAATGAAGAAGGTAGGGGCTAAAAAGGAAGAAGGAAGGTGCTAAAAAGGAAGATAGAAGGGCCTAAAAAGGAAGGAGGAAGAGACTAAAATGAAGTAGGAAGGGGCTAAAAAGGAAGAAGGAAGGGGCTAAAAAGGAAGAAGAAAGAGGCTAAAAAGGAAGAAAGAAGGTGCTAAAAAGGAAGATAGAAGGGCCTAAAAAGGAAGGAGGAAGAGACTAAAATGAAGTAGGTAGGGGCTAAAAAGGAAGAAGGAAGGCGCTAAAAAGGAAGAAGGAAGGGCCTAAAAAGGAAGAAGGAAGAGGCTAAAAAGGAAGAAGGAAGGGGCTAAAAAGGAAGGAGGGGGCTGAAAAGTAAGAAGGAAGAGGCTAAAAAGTAAGAAGGAAGAGGCTAAAAAGGAAGAAGGAAGAGGGTAAAAAGGAAGAAGGAAGAGGCTAAAAAGGAAGAAGGAAGAGACTAAAATGAAGTAGGTAGGGGCTAAAAAGGAAGAAGGAAGGCGCTAAAAAGGAAGAAGGAAGGGCCTAAAAAGGAAGAAGGAAGAGGCTAAAAAGGAAGAAGGAAGGGGCTAAAAAGGAAGGAGGGGGCTAAAATGTAAGAAGGAAGAGGCTAAAAAGTAAGAAGGAAGAGGCTAAAAAGGAAGAAGGAAGAGGGTAAAAAGGAAGAAGGAAGGGGCTAAAAAGGAAGGAGGGGGCTAAAAAGGAAGAAGGAAGGGCCTAAAAAGGAAGAAGGAAGAGGGTAAATAGGAAGAAAGAAGGTGCTAAAAAGGAAGATAGAAGGGCCTAAAAAGGAAGAAGGAAGAGGCTAAAAAGGAAGAAGGAAGGGGCTAAAAAGGAAGGAGGGGGCTAAAAAGGAAGAAGGAAGGGCCTAAAAAGGAAGAAGGAAGAGGCTAAAAAGGAAGAAGGAAGGTGCTAAAAAGGAAGGAGGGGGCTAAAAAGTAAGAAGGAAGAGGCTAAAAAGTAAGAAGGAAGAGGCTAAAAAGGAAGAAGGAAGAGACTAAAATGAAGTAGGTAGGGGCTAAAAAGGAAGAAGGAAGGCGCTAAAAAGGAAGAAGGAAGAGGTAAAAAGGAAGAAGGAAGAGACTAAAATGAAGTAGGTAGGGGCTAAAAAGGAAGAAGGAAGAGACTAAAAAGGAAGAAGGAAGAGGGTAAAAAGGAAGAAGGAAGAGACTAAAATGAAGTAGGTAGGGGCTAAAAAGGAAGAAGGAAGAGGCCAAAAAGTAAGAAGGAAGGTGCTAAAAAGGATAAAGGAAGAGACTAAAATGAAGTAGGTAGGTGCTAAAAAGTAAGGAAGAGGCTAAAAAGGAAGAAGGAAGGGGCTAAAAAGGACGTAGAATTGATATATAAATGGTTAGTGAAAAAGGTTAACATTAAAACGGAAAATAATTCAAATGCAAAGAAAAAAGAAGACGACGAATTCGGGGACAGACGGAAAATAAGCAAAAAAGAACAGAAATGGAAGAAAGAAAAGAAGAAATTAAAAAAAGAAGAAAGGAAGAGCAAAAGGTAAATAAGCAGAAACCAAAATTGAGGAAATCAAAGAAGAACGTGAAAAAGATATAAAAGCAAAGAAAAAAAGAAGTTCAAGGCACAGATGTATAAAGCAAGAAATAGATAAAAAAGGAAGAAAGAAATTTAAGCAAACTAGAAGATAAGAAAAAAACGCGTTAAAAAAAAAAGAAATTTGAAAGCGGTCAGAGGTCGAGAAAGTTCCAGTAAATCTTTAATGCCTCGACAATCAACAGTAACAAAGAACAGAAGTCATTCAAATACTCCCATCTTAATTTTTTGTCCTCTAAGATATTTCAATGATATCCTTATGCTTTTATTTATGCAACGCCACGAGTGGCTTTTTTCAGTGGAAATTTAGTCTGGCCATATTTTTCTGAAATCTGAGCCATACAACTCACTGATCCACCGTCATATTCCCACCGACTCTAATCTCCGCCCTCTTGGTGTTTCGACAGAAAAACAATTTTTATTTTGTACCATGTCACTGAGGGTTTTGACTTAAGCACTGTGTATCATTTGTAGAATGGTGACTTGTCTGCTAAGATACTTGAGTACAGATTTGATAGAACAAAAAAGAAATTAGAAAAGGCGGGGGAAATAAGAAAAGATGGAACTTGATGTTTGAGAGGTTAGTATGTAAAGGAAATATATTTTACAGAAATTATGCTAATCTTGTAAAAGTTTACGGTATCATTTTTCGTTTTTTTTTGTTTTTTGCTTTTCATTCATTATTTCCTTCATTCATCTTTTATTGTTCATTCACTATTTGTCATTCATTCATATTTCGAGTTTTCTTTCTTTTCTTTCATTTCATCCTTTTATTTTACGTGTTTTTTGTTTTATTTTTTTTTGTTTTGTACATTCGCCTCCCCACCACGAAAACCACACTTTTTGTTTCTATATTAGATATTCTTTTTCAACTTAGACCCTGCTCACTTGTTTCCAGCTGTTACATGACTTCTTCCCTTAACTCCTTATGTTTTCCCCGACTGACATCCTCAATCGGCGAATATTTGATGATAATGTAAGTCGGGTGCTCCGAAAGTAATGACTCCTATTTTATTACACTCACCCAGAGAAGTACGTTGGCCGTATAGTAGTACATGTTACATCTTCTAGAAATAATCCATAAGTATTTCTTATTTTATAGGTATTAGCTGAGAAGATGTCTAGCAAAGTGGCGTCTGACATAAATGTGTATATGACGCGATTTGACATATGTGCTATTGACTTCCTCCATATGGAAAAGATTGTAACTGACATGCATAAGGGTACCATGCTTGATGAACGTTTACAGTACCCTACCAATCGATGAGAGAATAAGTGACCACTGTGTGATTAATGCATTCAAACACTGACAACAGCGACGTATAGCCCAGCTGCACTGGTACAATTTCTTATGAACGCGCTATGCAAGTCTTTATTTATTGCTGGTGAAAATGCATCGCTAATTATTGTGATTAAGTCATTTTGAAGCTGAAAACTTTCTCTACCCCAATGTGTTTTTGTGTTTCCTGGACCTGTTTCTTGTTCCCCTGACTTGTACAATAAAAAAAGAGCGAAATACATTTTTTTATATTTTATTCTATGTTAAGAGTATTTTTGAACGATATCTCATTATGGATCAATAGTTAATTAATAAACACGATCGATAATTACTACTCTAAGCTCTGATATAACACAGAGGGCCAAATAGAACATTAGACATTTTCATCATATAAGAGATTCCGGTAGAGTTAGACGATAGTTACTGGAAAAAATATATTCATTATTTTTTAAATTTTTGTTTACATCTCACTATAGATTAAACACTGCGAATTCAAAATAAATATAAAATATAATTAAATATAGATTTTATTTGTTTGGTCTTTTGTTGGTTTTGTATTTTCATTGTAAATTGATCCCAATAACGAAGCCAAAATAAATATGCTGCAAAAAATAAAATAAAATAAAATTCATAAAAAGTGATTAATTGATAGCAATATAAGAACACAATGCAGATTATTAATTTCATTTTAAGAAATGACATATGATGAGCAACATTTGTCTTGGTTTCTGTAGGTCTATCATTTTACATTGATTTTACATATCAAACACGAACTCCTATTAATTTTTATGAAATTTAATTAAAAAGATTATATTCTTTATCCGAATTGCTTACCGTTTTCTTGGCGTATCATGCGACTTTTGAAGATCTAATTTTGAAGCTAATTTTAAGGGGGTCGCATCATACACGAGATATAGAATTAGCGTATATACTGTACTATATATCCATTTGCTGTAATCATATAGGGTAATATATAGTAATATAAAAAAAAATTTAAAAAAATGATTGTTTCTTGTCGCAGTATCTATTGAAGAACTCCACCGAGATTTATTTTAAGGTTAACTACTGCTTGAGTTAAACCATTGCAAATCCTTTTCTGTACAGCTCTAAAAAAATCTGATTTTGAATACAACTGCATTAAATTCAATGCCATTTTGGTTACATTCGTTTCAGAAAATAATGCCATTTTCCCTCAAAGAAGCCCTCTATCTTATTCCTCAAGTGTAAAATGAAAAGAAAATACCGAAAGAATACTAAATTTGCATTCTTAGTAATGTCCATTATCACTTCTACAGATTTTCTTAATGATCTGCCCTATAATTTCCAAATAATAATTATCGGCAACTATCATTAGTTTCATCTTCTACGGTTGTTGCGAGTCTCACTCAAAGTGATGACAAAGTTCGTTTTTCTCTTTCAATGACTTGGTAACATTTGAACCGATGAATTAACGATAATTCATGCTTTACTGCCATCAAGATAACTTGAAGGATATGAACATTCTTCCGTTGTTACTTAATTAAAAAAAATGGTTTCTGACATTATTCTTTCTTGAAAAAATATATTTTCTGAGGATCAAACACAACTAATTTCGTTGTATGTATTTTGGAAGACAATGTAGGCGTAGTCTGAAGAAACAGCAATTTGATGTTCAAAGTAAGAACTGCTAACGAGTAAACTCTACGGAAATGGTTTCTTAAAATTCTATTTGAAGATGATGTAAACACAATGAGTTCGGATGAAGTCTCGACATCATCGAAATTATAGATCATAAAACTGAAAACATCAATTCGTTAACTTTCTCTTGTGACTAGGAAATAAAAACTTTTTGACTTTTTATGAGTCTTCAGGAGGTCAAGTTGCAAGAATTTCCTCCAGAACTCTCCTCAGTATTTTTGCATATTTCAGTGATTCTGTTGTCGGAATGGTTTTAATGAAACCCCTATTTTCAATGATCTCAGAATTTATCCATGGCTTTTCGAGTACAACTGAAAATTTTTAATTCACAATTTTGATTACATCTCTTGCAATGTCCAAAAATATTTCCAATTTTTCACTTTCACTCTGGGCTGCACTGGAACGCCAATGTAACTGAACAGATCTTCTTTTCTTTCATTCAAAGTCACGAAATGTCTACTGAAGCCACAGCAGAAGTGCTGTTTCCTGAGCAAGACAGCCTGACGAAGCCCAATCCTCATCAGGCTGGTTTGAATTCAGAGTTTTCCTTCTCCTAGAGTGGTTACCAACGAAGGTTATAGGGCTAATTATCCATAACTGAGGTGGGAGAAGGATTCATATATTTCCCAAGGGTATTAGCGCGACAGTGAATGTAATGAACTCGACTGGAATCTGAACTCGGCTACCAGATTCCTAAACTTGAACGGCTATCTATTACTTTGCCGTGCTTTCTTTGATTACTATGTGGACATCGGGACTGAATTTGGTGATCTGTTTGGATGACCCAACGTATCGTAGTTTTTTTTGTTCTGCTGTTGTCTTCTCCTTTCTCGTTACATAAGTTGTCTGTGTGATAAAATCAAAGTCGTTAGCACAATGTACGTAAATAACCGTTTATTATTATTATTATTATTATTATTATTATTATTATTATTATTATTATTATTATTTCTATACAAATTGCTCCGTGTCGTGTCTGAATGAATGTAGACCTCTGCGTTTTTCTTAGTGTCCATGATAATTTTCAAAGTACTGCCTCCCTTAGAGACGCTCTGACATGTTCGCCGTTTTCAGAATTCTCTTGGGCTTTATAACAATTCTTCTTCTTCTTCTCCTTCTTCTCCTTCTTCTTCTTCTTCTTCTTCTTCTTCTTCTTCTTCTTCTTCTTCTTCTTCTTCGCTTTTTGAATCCCTGATCAAAGAGACGCAAGAGGAGGAACAAAAGAGCCAATGAAAAGGCAGATAATGAGGTGATTCGATTTGCTGCTGTCCTGTCCCGATCGCCGACATCATTTGGCCGCTATTTCTTTGACAAGTGGATGGCTATTGTCTACGGAGGCAGAGCCAGACGGCAGCTTTAATACAAAACAGATGCTAGAAAGTTCCTACTTTCAACCAATCAACTTTTGAAACAAAACTCTTCACTCACATTTTCAGAACTTTATAAAATATGACTAGATCTCTCCATTACCCATATCCCATATATCGTATATACAATATATATATATATATATATATATATATATATATATATGTATTAATTCTTGCAGACTGTATGATGCTGTCGAGTCCTATGATTTATTAAGCAAAGATTTTCCAGATTTCTTCAATATTATTTAATGACTTAGATTAATTATTTCATAATCAGGAGGCACATTCACACAAGAATCATCTTTTTTATATTAAACTTCTCATATTAGATGTCCTGGGTATGACGATAAACTACGTGCAGCAGCAAGGCCTCTGATCGGGAGATTGGAAATTTTAAGGAGAGTAGAACCATTTCTTAATTTATGTTATTCCCAGTCATGTCCCGGGGTGGTAGCACCTGTTAGCGTCCCAGCCAGTGAACCCCCAAACAAAAACAAAAAGATGAAAGTATAAAAATACATTTTTATACTAAAAATATATATAATACTTTTTTATATAGTAAAATTACCCACAATGTTTTATTATAATAGAATTATCACCAATAGATTTTATAGCAAAATGAGCAACGATACATTTTAAATTGGGTTCAAAATATATTTAGTTGCAGCCATAAAATTGTTTTCAAAATATGTATATTTCTGCATTACATAACCCATAGAGGTCTTGATATGCCGATAAACTGAATCAATCAACCTAATGTCTCATGGTAGATATAGAGGGTAGAGTTGGACAGGGGATTCTGAGTGCAACTACGTGAGCGAATAAACCAGATACGACCGGAGTGAGAAAAGGTATTTACTTAGAATTGTGCAGATATGATAACAAAAGAAAATTTCTTTGAATAGAAAAAGAAAGAAAAATCATTGAGATTTTTAATTTGTAACGGAACAACTTCTTCAAACCAAAATATAGATGTGGTTCTTGGAAACAAAGAAAAGAAGATCTACTGAAAATCTAGAGACCATTCCAGTCATTCACAAGTAAAAAAAAATAAAAACTTTTGACGAAGGGCACCGCCAGGTTTGCAGTCTGGGTCTTAATTTTACTCAACACGGAAAAACTGACCCGATTAGGAGACAGGTAAGATTGACAGATCGATAACTCTTGATTCGGTGGTTGGTTGAGCATGCCCGTTAGTTGGTGAAGAGATACGTCAGGTTGATTCCAATAACGAACCCGACTCCGGCCTGCTAACTAGTGCGATGGTGTGTGTATTTATTCAACGGCGAGCTCAGCATTCATAGACGCCGTGTCAGTTTTTCTGACGGATTTCTTAGAGATGACGGAAATTCTCATGTACTTGCATAATTATAAATAAATAGCTAAAATAAAATTTCAAAATCATTCGTGTATTCTGTGACATAGTAATTCTGAGTCCAAACCCCATTCTCTATAATATGGACGCAGACTCTGTGGAAACAGGGTGAGTAATAACTGAGCAGTTTTAAAGGAACCGGGTGTCCTTAGATATAAACAGAGGAATAAGAACAGTCTAATGTTCAGATGTACTCCCCTCTTTAGCTAGGAATCAGCACGCTACTAACACGGAGTCAAATCACCTTCATGTCCAACTGAAATTCTAAGATTTTTTCCCCCAAAAGATCTGCTCATTTAACGCCAGACTCATTCGTCGATGGTTGAACACTACAAGCTTAACCTTTTCAGTCTAAGGTATATAATCACAAGCAAAGTACTATACCGAATAACAGAATCCACATCACTTGAGAACTATCAACAGTTGCAACAATTAAAAGGGATACCACATGTAAATCAAAGAGAAAATAATGAAGCCTGAGTGTCTTGACAAAGATCATCCTTCTTTGAATCTTATTCACTCGTGCTACAGAATCTCAAAGTACAATACCAAATAACAGAATCCATATCACTCGAGGACTATCAACAATTGACATTCCACACGACTTCGAACAAAATTTAGGAAAATGTTGACTGAGAAACTATTTCAGTTGAAAGATTTGTTAAATTTCAACCGAAAATACCATTGGCTGCTTGGTCAATGAATGCCGAATGTTTCCTTATAAAGAGACGGTTAATATTACCATTACTCTCATGGCATACTGTATCCAGTAACCCTTTATTGTAAGTGGTTCACAAACATTATATTGGGTGAATATTTGTAAATTAGATTAAATAAATTATTGTTTAATTGATTGGTTTTCTACGGCTTATCAACCCTTTTCAGCTTTAGAAAATATTCTTATTTTAGAATTTTGTTTTAGATAAAATGTTTTACTGATACTTATTATTTAACCCTCACCTAGTGGGTGGGGAGAAGAGGTGGTTAATACGTTCCCATTCGCGTAAGTGAATATAACGAACCCGACTGGAATTGGAACTTCGTTCTCCAATTAACGATTCCTTGCCATTATACCATTACATCAACCGCACATCCAGGCTTATAGCCACTGGTATTCCCAAGCGTTCGCCCATCTAGGTACTGACCAGCCTCGACGTTGCTTACCTTCAGTGATCCTACAGAATCTAGTGCTTCGATATTATGCGGCCGTAATCCAGATTAAATAAAAGATCCAGTTATAAATTCCCCGTAGTTTGCACGTTGAAAAGACCGAAGAGAACAACAGTCGAGACGTTTTGATATTAAAAACAAGCATGAGGATATTCGTCCAACTGTAAATAATATACAGGGTATCCTATATGGATATAATCTCTACAAATTAAAAAAAAATTATTACAAAAGCAAATGAACAGACAAATGTGGAAATTGTTACAAACTGAGGCGTGGATATTGAAGTATTTTTTTTAACTACTTCAATACACTTCTGTATAGACAGAATTAATTCCACAAAACACATCAAGACGGCACTTGATTTATTGTCATATTCTCTTCAATTGTGACAATAGTATCAAGGATCTTTTGCTATCGATTTATTTTTGCATTCCTGGCATCCTGTTGATATATATATATATATATATATATATATATATATATATATATATATATATATATATACAAGGTAACCAAAAAAGTTCTCTCCGTTTTTTGATTAGTCATTGAATGAAGTTGAAATATATACGAAATGCGCGTAGCAATTGTTTTCAAATTCGGACAGCCGGAAGTAGGAACATCAGACGTTTTTTTAAAAAAAACACGCGCACCGTGCCCGGCCATCAGTTATAAGCCGGACAGCTGTGAGAAGGATGGAAGTGTCTAGAGATCTCGTTCGGGGCTGTTTGCTTTATGACTTCAAAGTGGGCTTATCAGCAGCTGCATCAAGTCGCCGCTTATGTCAAGCGTTTGGGGATAGTGCTGTGGATGAACGTACTGCAAGGTGTTGGTTTCGAAAATTCAAGTCAGGAGATTTGTCTCTCCATGATAAGCCTCGCAGTGGACGACCACAGGTCTTGAATGACGGAGTCCTGAAGGCGGCCATTGAAGAAGACAGTAGTGGTGAACTTGCAAGACAGTTCAACGTTTCCGATGAAACAGTTAGACTTCATCTGCACCACCTAGGTAAGACGTACACTGAGCAAGTGAGTTCTGCAAACGCTGTTGGAGGTTCACAAGGGACAACGAGTGGCAGCCTGCGTATCGTTGCTTTCTCGCCACCGTACAGCATCCTTATTCAATCGAGTGGTTACCAGTGATAAAAAGTGGGTTCTGTACGAAACTTCCAAGCATTCCAGACATTGGTTGTCTCCTCAGGATGCTGTCCCTCACACCGCAAGACCGCCTATGCACCCACGCAAGATTATGCTTTGTGTCTGGTGGACAGGTCGTCAAGTGGTTCATTATGAACTGCTACCAACAGGCCAAACGGTCACTGGAGACCTATAATCGCAGGAATTGAAACAT
>OZ038481.1:4597558-4615058 GCA_964036315.1 Acanthosepion esculentum
GCACAAATAAATAAACAACGCCAGTAATTGAGATAGAAAAATAAGTGTATTAAACGTAAGAATACAGACTTGAAGTGAAGATTAGTAGTCCAGGAATGCGGGTTAGTAGAAAGTATATGTACAAGTCTCTGTAAGTGAAGCCGTAATTCTCTCTCTCTCTCTTTCTCTCTCTCTCTCTCTCTCTCTCTCTCTCTCTCTCTCTCTCTCTCCTGTGTACTGTCTCCGTATCTCTCACCCTAACTCAACGTATCTCAACCCGCAGGTATTCTCTCTGTTAGTATAAGTAAACTTTGGACGAGTCCATCTTGTGTAAAAGGGGTCTGCCCCACAACAATATATATGTATATATATATATATATATATATATATATATATATATATGCATACATGTATATGGATACGTTTGTATGTGTGTGTGTGCGCGCTTGTGTGTGCGAGAGAGAAAGAGAGAGAGAAAGACAGAGGCTGAGAAGATATAAAGGCATTTCTCTCTTGTATATGTGTATTGACATATGTTGATGAACCATTTTTGAAAAAGTAAGATTGAAATTTAATCCGAGCACAAAACACAAAATAATTTAACATATCAGACATGGTAGGATATTTTATTAAACGTATCAATTACAATTCGCCGAGCTTATTCGGCATAACATATATTTAACCCTGACCAATTATTTACTTTATTCAACATGAAGCGTTTGAAAATAATATCGCTTAAACATTGCCAACATCTTTCCCACATCAGATTTTTGTAAGGGCCAACTGCTAATCCGACTTATATTCGGGCGGGGCCTTGGAGTTTTATTTACCCAGAGTGTCATGAGTAAAATATATATTTATAGCTGAGACTATTATAAATATTTCCAAGATGACATTGATTAGCTTATATTTCTAAGGAAGATGCTGATTGAATTTTCTTGAATTAATGTAAGTATTTGCCAACGAACGACAAAGATCTGTTTAAACATAGAGGGCAAGTTCGTTTATTACTACTAGAATAATCCGGGATATTTACTGGGAACAAGCCACCTGCATACGGATAGAAAAATGGCTCGAGCAATGCACAAAAAGAATGCGTGAGGAATGTCTAAGATCTGTCTTCTCCCCTGACTTATTAAACAGAGAGGCCATATTAAGAGTGATGTGACAAAGGGTGAAAAAGATGTGGTTCTACAGAAGGATGCTGAGAATACCATGGACGGAGCGTGTGACTAACAAAGACGTTTTAATGAAAATTGGAACAAAAATTACACTTTTTCTTAGAATTAAAAAAAGACATTTCTAATTTCTGTGACATATTATGAGGAAAGAAGGCTTGGAAAATTAACAAACGTACGGAATGTAAGAAGAAAACTGTGAGTAGCCTACCAAACGAACTTATGTAAATGAATGGCAGGACAAGAACTGTAATAGTAAGGGGATAAACATTACTTAGTGCTAAAAAGTATAGGAAGTTGTGGAGAGAAATAATAATCCACACACTGAAAGGACAGAGGAAGATTATAATAAGTTTACAGGCTATTAACATATTCTGTGATATGACGAATAGATTTTTTTAAAACATCAACATTTTGATTTACGCTCATGATAACTGTTGTGGATTCCGGGAATGGAATCCTGCACAAATAAATAAACAACGCCAGTAATTGAGATAGAAAAATAAGTGTATTAAACGTAAGAATACAGACTTGAAGTGAAGATTAGTAGTCCAGGAATTCGGGTTAGTAGAAAGTATATGTACAAGTCTCTGTAAGTGAAGCCGTAATTATCTCTCTTTCTCTCTCTGTGGACTCTCGTATAACTCTCTGTGAACACCCTGTGGACTGTCTCCGTATCTCTCACCCTGACTCAACGTATCTCAACCCGCAGGTATTCTCTCTGTCAGTATAAGTAAACTTTGAACGAGTCCATCTTGTGTAAAAGGGGTCTGCTCCACAACAATAACCTAATTAAAATGAAACTAATTTTAAGAGAAAACAGATTAAGGTGATAATGCCTTTAAAGTGGATTAACTTCGGAATAATCCATTGTAAGTTTATATCCATGATCATGCAACCTGTCTCCTTTCCTTACAAAACTACTGCCGCTACGATGTGTAAATAAGTAAAAGTAATAGCCATAAAATGCGTTAAAAATCTGTTGGTTACGTTATATATACCTTTCAGCCATCTATATCAGACTCTGAGAAACTTTTTAGAAACTTTTGTTCCATCTACAAGAGAACTTACACACCATTTATTACAACAGAATAACAAAAATAACCCTTAACAGTGGCTAATAGATTAGCTGAAAACGTTCAGAATCAACAAAATTGTAGACATCGTTTGCACTCATTAAGTTCAGAAAAGAGAACACTTGTACGGCGAGCCAAAAAACATAATAAAAAACGAAAGAAATGTACCTAGTCAGACATGTTCAACTATATATATATATATATATGTGTGTGTGTGTGTGTGTGTGTGTGTGTGATCATTTATTCGAAAATTCTAACATAAAAATGTTATAAAATCACTACAAAAATAGCCATTTTGTTTCAACACTTCAAGTGATGGTGTTGAATTTTGATACGACACCAGAAGTCTTGAAACAAAATGGCTATTTTTGTAGTGATTTTATAACATTTTTATGTTAGAATTTTCGAATAAAGGATTATATATGCTCTACTCTGTATTGAGCACTCTTTTAAGAATAATATTTGTTGGTTATTGGAATTTATTCCGTATACACCAATCCTATACTTGAGTATATCTATCTATCTATCTATATATATATATATATATATATATATATATATATATATATATATATATATATACGTATGTATGTATTTGGTTAAGCGATTGACTAAATGCATAAAACTCCTTAATATGAAAAATGTCCGATAAATGTGGCCGTACCAAGAGTTTAGCACTGGCAATGCAGGTATCTCACTCTAAGAATCAATGGAAGATGAGGGCCCACACTAAGGGCGATCAAAGAGCTCAAATTTCCCAACGTTGGAGCAAGTTAATGGTGATTAAAACAGATCTCAACGGTTGAATGAGGGGACGAAGAGGCCGACACATGACGGACATGCTGCAAAAGGTGCTACTCGAAATCATAACCGAGCTAGCGTCTGTTGCAGTTCCATAACTGGAATGTCTCATTCTATATGTGCCGTACGTCATCATGAAGTCAAGTGTGTGGGTCGCTTGCTGGCAAATTGAGGTCCACCTTACACAAATTCACGTCATCGACACGTTTTTCTACTCAGATTTGCTTTCACATCTAACCAACTCTTGCAAAACCAAAAGGAGAGAGGGAACTGGTGGCGGAAGCAGGTTTTGGAATATTACATTGCCATGAACGGATAAGGTGTGGTGATCGGTTCTTCCATGCAAGAATTGGTCTACTTAGTCATCAAAGCCATCATCAGGTAGGAGAAGTGGAATTTTAACGCTTTATATACGAGATATAATCATTACCGGCTACCAAAGTGCTCAATTCATAGCGAAGAGCTTTTAATGATAACTAGAAGTAGTCGACAAAGTTCCTTTCTTCCAAAGTGCTCAACCTACAAGAGGGCACGTGCATAGTCTTTCAAAGACAGACTGTTTCGCTGTATCACAGTTCATCAGTGTGGATAGACATGCGCTTGCTTCAAGCCGGGATTGAAACCCGATTGGTTTGACATTAGAAAGAGAGAGAGATGGAGGGGAATAGACATGGAAGTGTGAGAAAGTATTATGCTTAGCAGGACAGCAAAACGAAACGGTAAACCTAGTTAGAATTTCAGTTGAATTACCACTAATTAACTTGACAAAGGCATGAATACATTTCTCCCTGTACTTTATTCGATCACTAAGCAAACTGAATGTTGTATAAAAAGACTGACTAACCTTGCACCTCTTATTGAAACCTGGACTTATCCATCCGCTATGAATAGAACGTCTGCTCATGGAGGGTGACAAAAAGTGGGTCGTAAAGGCGTAGCGCTTTCTAGTCGCATGATTGTCGCACTAAAATACTGTATTCACAATCCATGTTCTCATGTGATTAAAACCTTCTTCACTCAACCTTTTGTATCTAGTGTTTTCCTAATAGTCTTACTAACCAGCAACTAAGGGCGTTATACGGACTTTATAACACTGAAAAAGTATATTTTGTCGCTAACCTGCCACTATTTGTATGAATAGGTAAGTGATATGGAAAACAATTCTCTCATAACTAAGTTACTGTCGAAGACTTTCAAGCCGTTGACAGTCCTGATAATTAATTATATCTCAATTGGCAAAGAGCCAGATCGCGTTTAGATGTTGTACTCCCAGTTAGTGAGTTTACATATCACATAACCTTTTATATTCCAGGATAATTTCTTTTATTTTCATTTACATGTGCTTGCGAGACATTGATGACAGAAAAAATAATCTTTTAGCAAACGTGATTATAGAAACTTTGAAGAATAGCATACATTTCATCGCTTCTTTTTTTTTATTTAATCATAAAGAAATGCATTATTTCTTAAAAGCACGATATATTTTCTTTTTCAACAATAATCTATAAGTCAACATGAAGTTTGAACCATCGATAGGAATGATAAGTAATTCTGGTCGAAAGTACAAGGCATTTTGAAGAGAGGTGAACAATTTTTCACGCACAAAGACATCCATAAGCAAATGATATTTTTTAAAAGATAAAGCATTTATTCAGTTAAGTAGAAAAGAATAATCCTTACAAAAAATATTACAGAAATCATAATCCCCGACGCGGAATATTTTAGAGTCTGGAGAAAATATCAAACGAATCTGAATGAAAAGAAGACGACAACGGTTAGATTAAAAGAAAATGGCGCCATATTTGTTTCTTTATTTAATATATTTCTTTTCTTAAGCGAATGTTGTTTGGTTCGTTTTTTTTTGTTTTTTGTTTTTTTCCAAACAACATAACTTTTAAATCATACAATAGATTGAAAAGAAAAAAAGCAGAAGGTAGATGAAAAAAAAGAAAAGAAAAAGAGACTTGCTGACGGGTTACAGTTAAAAGATGACGAGATTGAAGAGTAGAGAATCCAGATGAAGGAAGAAGGCGGACATCGGATAAGAGGAAAAATTAAACTGAAGAAGAAAAAACACAAATTAGCGAGAAAGATCTGAAGGAGAATAACTTGAAGAAATCAAATAAAAACAAAGAAAAAGTGTGATAATTAAAAAGAAGAATTTATTGAGGGTTTCAGTGTGAAACGTTCAGAACGAAAATGTTTGTATATATTTTTCAGAAGGCTTCAAAGTACGACACAAAACTATGTTGCTTCAATTTGTGAACGATATGGGTCGGAGTGGGTATAGAATCAACTAATGATACGACATTTTACTTTCTGTGTGGTATTATGAAAGAGTGACAAAGAATAGAAAATCCCAAAAAGGGAAAAAAAATAGAGGCTGATGACAAACGGAGGTATGACTATGAAAACAGTGACCTGAATGGAAGTAGGCAAGTGTAGCAATTTCGAAATATAAGTGATGTAAAAAAATAACAATGGGAAAAACAATGAAGAAAATTAAACTAATTCTAATTTGAAAGCAAAACCTATTAAGAATTATTAAACCAAATTAAAGAAAAGAAAAATTATATTGGGATTGAGTCTAGCGGATTGAATTTAGAGGATTAAATAATATTGCATGCAACAATATATATATATATATATATATATATAGAGAGAGAGAGAGATAGATAGATAGATAGATAGATAGAGATATAGATATAGTAAAGATAATAAATAGGTTAGTATATAATCCTAGTAATATAAAATATTAAAACTAATCCACAAAAAGAGATCACTGTAATTATTATTACAGAGCAAATAATTAGTACATAAAAATAATAAAATGCCAAATTACCTCATATGGGGAATAGACTTATTTCAATCGTCAGTTGAAATAAGCTAATTCCCCATATGAGGTAATTTGGGATTTTATTGTTTTATATGAACGCTTTAAAATCCCTGTCTACGAACAGTGATATTACCATATCTCCTTCGGATAAAGGTGGAGGTGTCGTGGTCATGGACACCGCTGCGTACAACCAGAAAATGTTGGACTTGCTCAATGACAGAGACACGTATGAACAGATCTCTCCTCTACAGGTTTCTAAAAATCTTAAAGAATTCAATGTCCTATAAGAGTCTGATTCGTAATGAAGATAAGATTTGGCTTTCCCTTATTAATTACCACCCCACCATCCCTAAAATCTACGGGCTCCCCAAAAACCATAAACCTGACATTACTCTAAGGCCCATTATTTCGGGCAGAGGCTCAGCCCCTCATAACATTGCTAGGTTTCTAACTAAATTTCTCACCCCAATTCTGGGCACCATAAGTGACGCGCATGTAAAGAATTCAGGGGCTCTTCTCAATAAGTTAAGCAATATTGACATAAGAAACAAATCCCTAGCCAGCTTAGACGTTAAATCCCTATTCACTAATGTACCTGTGGATAAATGCATTAAACTGTTAGAGAACCACCTTAAGAAAACTGATTTTAAGCTACCTATCCCCATCTCAAAATGCATCAAATTATGCACCCTATGCACATCTCATTATTACTTCCAGCATAACGATATCTATTACATATATATATATATATATATATATATATATATATATATATATATATATATATATATATATATACATATATATATATATACATATATATATACATATATATATATATATATATATATATATATATATATATATATATATATATATATATATATATATATAAATGGACAAAGTCCGACAATTATTTTAAGACATTTTTATATTTATACATTGAGAGAATCGTGGAAGATTGTTGTTTGAGAGTCATTGAAGATTGCAGTTTAAAAACAGTAAAATCGACCTTGCTAAGCGAACGAAACCTTTGTGGCTCAATTGGTTAAAGCACATCAGGCTATATGACAGTTCCGTACAGGATGCAGGTTCGATTCCTGACGGAGGACGTATATTTTCTATGAACATTTCTCGGACATTCAGGCCGGTAAATGTTATTAATTCTGTTTATTATAAAGGGCATTTACTTAAATATTTGTATTTATAAAAAAGAATGTATAAACATAAAAATGTCTTTATATATGAGTAAAAGATCAAATATGGAACGGGATCCAATAGAATAAGATAAACAGGGAACTTAAATAAACATAACATGTTTCATATCGATCGCATGAATTTAAACGATTTAATAGATTAGCTACTATGTCTCACCCTTTTACTGTTGAACTAGCGAAATGGAACCATAAGTTCTGATTCTCATAATTTATTTTCCCGCACTTCTCGTCTGTGTATGTCTTTTCAGATTTCTTGATTCTCTGGACCAACGTCCAATTATAAAATAAATTAAATGCATCGGAATTTGTTATCTTCTGGCTTCCCGAAACCTGTTCTTCTTTTGTCCTTTCTACTCACGAAAATCTTCTCTTCCACTTCTTATAAACGCCTGTATTGGGCTGAACTTATTAGAGGTATATATTAATATGAATAAAGAGAGAGAGGGAACAGAAGAACAGACAGAAAGTGTGCGTACAGTAATGAGCACTAAATAGTGATTGTTAACTCTACGCCTCAAGTAATATTCCTTTAGAAAGTATAACAATCTTAAAATTGCTTAAGGCTTCAAAGTGGGAATCGACATGCTGTGTTGATTCCTATGCCAAACTGTCTTTACTGAAATGTTATTCGTTCTGAACCGGCATCTCGGCTTCAGTCTTCTTATCTCCCCAGCTATGGGTAAATAGCAGGACAGACCGGGTTCTATAGCCTTGGATGGCAACTTGTCTAACGCAGAAAGAAATGGCAACCTACTGCAGCAGAAAAAATATGCCTCGTCAGTCATGTATCGAAAGACGATCGCCTATGCGTGTATCGCGCAGGCCACATAACTGACTGAGACTCTTCTTTTCTCCCCAGCTATGGGTAAATAGCAGGACAAATCGTGATCTATAGTCTTGGATGGCAACTGGTTTACCGCCATAATGTAGCTTCGCTGTGCATTTTCTATAAATAAATTGTTCTGTGGAGCTTTCCTCTATGGTACCTAGACTTTAAGAACGGTACTAGATTGGCAGCTAGATCTCATTATTTTACATATGAAATTCCTTGATGTAACAACCGTAAGTTCTATGCTAACATTTTCTTCCGGTTTCCTCCTTTCAACAAAATTTAAAATCAATGCAAATCGGCATATCTTCAGTCTTCTTAATTTCATTCCTTTCATTGTTCTCTTTTCTTAATAATTTATTATTCGCAAAAAAAACTCACTGAACATAGCATCTTAGGGGCTTTATCGCCTTGTTTGGTGTGAAATTATTCATATATATATATATATATATATATATATATATATATATATATCTGTATGAAGAAATATAGTCTTAAAGTGTGCTATATTTATGGGATAAAGTGTTCAATATCAGAGATAGAGCGTGTGTAAATATAAATGTGGACATGGAAGTCAGCACTTAGAGGCGACAGTCTGTTTTATGCTAGTGCAATCGTCAGGCAACTGCTATGTCTGACGATTGCACTAGCATGAAACAGACTGCCGCCTCTAAGTGCTGACTTCCATGTCCACTTTTATATATATATATATATATATATATATATATATATATATATATATATATATATATATATATAAATATATATATATATATATATTTACTTTACGAAAAACTAGGTAATCCGTATGGGTAGACCCAAGGTGGATAAAATCCACAGAGGTCAATGTAAATCAGAGCTAATAATTTAAATAAAAATAAAAATAGACCACTTTAAGGTTCCATGTAATAAATTATTTCACCACAGCCCTTTTAAAGGACTGCGGATCATCAGACTTTACTTCCAAAGGTTGAAACGAAAAATGAAAAGAAATTTACACATTTTTGACGGGCAGTACTAAGCATATGTAAATTAACGAAGTGAGGAAATGAGTGGGGAGAGAGACATGATTGAGTTAGATGTAAAATTTCTATTCTTTCAAATTTAATATTGTTTGAGGAAGTCAAGACATTGACACATTAAATCGGTTAACTTAACGGAAGTTATATATTTATATGGAAGGGGGAGAGGAGAAAAAGGCACAAAGAGAAAAATAGAGAAAGAAGTCATGAGAGAAAGTGTCACTAACTTTCTTTGGAATGAAAGGCCCGAAATGGACGCTGTTTTTATTTGCTTTGAGAGTTCATAAATATTATAATGTTTGATATAAATTTGAATGTTTAAACAGTCTATAAGGAATTTAATTTGATGTTTGTTAGCGATTTAAGTTGTTTTTTTAACTTTATTACAAAGATTTGGGGGATTTGGTAGTAAAGTCTGATGATCCGCGGTCCTTTAAAAGCGCTGTGGTGAAATAATTTATTACATGGAACCTTAAAGTGGCCTGTTTTTATTTTTATTTAAATATATATATTAATTTCGGTCTGATGAGGCAACTATTAAAGATTTAGCCATCAAAATAAATTTATTACCGAATTCTTCGATGATGTGTTAAGTTTTTTTTCTTCTTGATGTATATCATATTTCTCTGTATATAAATACACTGCACACTCTATATGGATCTATCTGTGTAATATTTTATATTAAAACGGCCTACTTAAATTATCCTAACCATTTACGGATTTGATACATATATATATATATATATATATATATATATATATATATATATATATATATATATATATATACATATATAATTAAGTAATTCTTTGAGTCTGAAAGAAACCTCAACGGAATGCAGAAAGCACTGAACGGTCGTTTCGTCCTATATTTGGGACTCATCAGCAGTGCGCATCCACTACCGAGAATTGAAACCCGGACAGTTAGGTTATCAAGCAAACGTCATGTTCAACAGGCCTCGGTGACGAAGATATAGCAAATCAGACTCAATATTACTTAATTATAATTATCAAATCCTCCTAACAATTTCTATCATATATATATATATATATATATATATATATATATATATATATATATATATATATATATATATATATATATATATATATATACCAACGTGGAGTTAAATGTTTTCTTTGCGGTCTCTAATCACGATGTCAGGGCGATTAGTAATCGGATCTGGGTGGTGTTTATACCAATTGCTTACAGTTTCCTTTCCTTAAGTGTTGCATATTTTCCAGTGCAGATATTGACCCACTCTGTCCTGCTGTGTTTTATATTCAATGGATGCAAATACCGCGTAACTTGATACAAGGTGGTGAATTATTTTTGGATATTTATCACAGAAGCTGCATTTTGGATTATCATTATTAGTATTAGTATTATTATTAGTATTAGTATTATTATTATTAGTAGTAGTATATAATGAACCCCATGCATGTTACAGCCTTCTGAGGTTTATGAGGTCAATGCTCGAGAGGCCTCGATTACAGGAGAAGCTTAGACAGTCGCTGGTGTCCCAGCCTTAAGGAACCCCTTCTTTATATGTTACTGTTATGCTCTTTGATTTGTTAAGGTACCTGTGTTGTAGATTCTACGCGTCTATGTCGCCCAGTGGGCTTTCTTTTTTCCCATCTGATGGCGGTTCACAGCTGATGATGCTCCTTTGCAACCTGTCATTGTATCTCTTCAGTTGGGTTCTATTTTCTCCGAGGACTCTTTATTAAATTAATGGAAGAACTAATCTTCTTCGAAGATAGAAACTTCAAATTGATGTATTTTAGACCTCCTGAATCTCAATATTGGGAGAATAAATTCCAAGCATTTTTATGGTTTTCCATTACTTACGCGCTTCTTTCTGGTGTCAATGATTCTTGTTGTTGGCGATTTTCCGGTGCGGAAGCACATTGAATGACGAGCCCTTAGAGAACATGGTCACCGCTTTATAGATGATTAATATTGGCTAGCTTTTAATCTGTTTTAATAATAGACTTTAAATTATATTTCGTGTCAGCCTTGAAGAACGACAAGGATCGAGATAGATAGATAGATAGATAGATAGATAGATAGATAGATAGATAGATAGATAGATAGATAGATAGATAGATGGATAATGAACAAACCGAGATAGATAGATAGATAGATAGATAGATAGATAGATAGATAGATAGATAGATAGATACAGATAGAGAGAGAGAGATTTGTAAAGATTTACAGACAGATAGATAGATAGATAGATAGATAGATAGATATGAACAGACTGGAAGAGATAGATAGATAGATAGATAGATAGATAGATAGATAGATAGATAGATAGATAGATAGATAGATAGATAGCATAAACATGTAAAGACGAACTTAAATAGACAATACAAAAATTAAATAGATTCTATGAGATACACTTATCGATCTAATGAAATTGGTAGATGGGAACAGAGATTGTTTGATAAACGGACAAAAAGATTTTTTAGAGTTATTTAAGCAGACAAAGATATTTTCTATAAAGAAAATATCCCTGATTATTTAGACTTAATTAATTGAACAATGATCATCTACGTCTTTTCCCGTGACTCTAAAAAGCGTCAAAAACGTTAACTTTAAATATCTTTTTATATAGACATCTTTTCTGTTAATATACACCTACTTTCTTCAACCTGAATAAATCGTAGCATGGCATGTTTTGTGTACTGCAAAGAAAAGGATACTGGGTTTTATAATATCGATATAAATACATAATATATATATATACATACATATATATACGCATATATATATATATATATATATATATATATATATATATATATATATATATATATATATATATATAGTTATTATTATTGTTATTCGTAGATAATAAATTGTTTTGCAGAGGAATTTCTGAACTATTCTTTCTGTTCGAATTTATTTCATTTCTTATCTATTTTTATTACAGCTGGAGGAAAAAGTCTTCTCCAAGTCTCCATATTTTTGGGATATCAATGAAATGAATCTGATTTTGTTGGAATTCCGACGCAGGAGATGCGACATTGCTTTCTCGGCACAGACAATCTGATTACCCGATGTGCGGAGAAGTCACAGCGTGTAAAAGTTATTTAGCGACTAGGAGATTCATACTAATGACAATCTGCGAAAAAAAAACTCAGCAAGTGTTTTGTATAATCTAGCAGGCATGTTTTTTTTCTTCCTTATAGTGAAGCAATTTTACCAAGAGAATGAGAAGGCAAAAAAATGAAATAGTGTTGTTCAACGCCTGGTGTTGAGAAGAATTTTACAAATGGTGTAAGGATAGCGATAAAAAAAAAAGGCAGACGACAATCTATGAGGCACAGCATCAAGCATCCAAAACGATTCAAACCAGCGGGTTTCCTAAGAATGATTTATAAGGGGCGTTACCATTTATTTGACTCGAGACAAAGGTAAATTTTGTTTTTTACATTTGGTATGAATTGAGGTAAAAATTACCCAGTCGCCGCGTCATGTGAGGTCAAGACGTCAGGTCGCTTCACTCACTCTCTCTCTCTCTCTCTCTCTCTCTCTCTCTCTCTCTCTCTCTCTCTCTCTGAAAGGTTCTGCTATGAAGTAGTAATATCCAAGGAAAAAGTCCTTCTATACTTTATACCCTGCTTTACCGAAGACAAGACAGGTAGGGGAACAGATGTCGGTTATATAAAGCTTCTACTTTCCGGCCTTTCACACTAGAAAAACAGAGAAAATCAATAATTTCGCAAGTTCAAACATTACATTTCAAGAAGAAATATAAAAACGATTTGCATCAGGAATTTTTTAGATGTTCCCACTTTTTCATTAATACTCTGTCAAGGCCATTTTTCTCTGATAATTTCGTTGTGTTCCATTTTCACTAAACAGACAGTCTAGGATATTTTTCAGCGTGCTGCAGAATCTGACAAAAGATTAAGGTTTAAAGGCTGTTTACTGGCAACACCCTGGGGAAATTTCCTAAGCCCCCTCGTCATTTCGCCTTTTAGAGAATCCTCAGACAATAAACCGAGCCTTCACACGAAGGAGAGGTACTGCCTGATGAGAGGACCCTGGGGTTCGGGCTTAATATTTTGGGTATAGTTCCAAAATATATTATAAATAAATTAAATAATTTGCTTAAACCATGATGTCACTTGCAAAGACTGTGACCATGTCAAGCCAAACATCTTTCTCTTAATTTCTCTCAAGTAGTAAATACAATCTCCAGAAGTTGCCACATCATGAAGTGCAATGTGGTTGATCGGTATGTCAAATCTAAACGGATTATTTAAGGTCAGTATTGCTTTATTATATAATTATTCCTTTGATCCGGTAACTGATAATCCGGCACGGCTCTGGAACCAGTAGTACCAGAAAATCGGTGGTTTTACCTGTATTTGCGAAGAGAACATGATTTCGTTGAAAAATGAGTAGAGGGTTTTCATTTGCTTCCGTCGCAGTTGTGAATATAGAGTTGTCCTTTAACAAGAGAACGGTATGCTTCTGCTATTTCACTTGGCAAAAGAGAGAAATTAATAGATTCATGCCTTTCTGAAGATCTCGTGAAAGGGTGTATTCCACTGAGTAGGGTTCGAGTTCAAATTCCAGTCGACTCCATCACATTCATTTATGTCCTAATAACCATAGAAAGGTATGAATCCTCTTTTTCTCCCCCCACTTCTCAGATATAGCTGAATAGCAAAACAGACCGGGTTCTATAGCCTTGGATGGCAAATAGTCTACCGCAGAAAGAAATGGCTACCTACTGCGGGAGAAAAATTCCGCCTCGTCAGTCATGTAACGATAGATGATCGCCTAAGCGTGTATCCCGCACGGCACATAACTGACTGACACTATTCTTCTCTCTCCAGCTGTGGGTAAATAGCAGGACAGACCGGGTTCTATAGACATGGATTGCAACTGGTCTAACGCAGAATGAAATGGCAACCTACTGCGGCAGAAACATCTGCCTCGTCAGTCATGTATCGAAAGATGATTGCCTAAGCGTGTATCCCGCAGGGCACATAACTGAGTGAGGGTGGACTCTGAACTTGACTTAATATTTCCACTTTCCACGTCGATAGCCGTTTCGCCACTCACATTCGCAAGACATTTTATGGAAGGTGAATCATTTTGATTTCTCTGGAATCATTTTGTACCCCCTTTGCACGCACATTGATTAAACATTTCGTTTTAAGATGTTATCAAAGAACTCAAAATATCGTATCAGTCACGTCCATTAAGGACGTTTCAGATTCCTTTGCGACTCGAAGGAAACCTTATATTCTTCCAATTAATGAACATTGTTGAATTGTGGCCATTACTAACATTTCAATTTTCACATAATCTGTCTCACTGCAAAAGTACATTTTCATTCACGCACGATTGTATTCTGTGCGATTTTTCTTTTATGAAATTCTATTGCCTATATATGTAATTATTGATTCCAAAATAGGCGGGAACTGCCCAGACCTCACTTTCCAGTTTTGATGGGGCTTTAGAACTCTGCCGATTCTCGAAACCTCAATATCTGCTCCGTTTTGTACTTCAACGTAAACAAAGAAGTTTTTATTTTATCTAATGAATTAAATCCGACATATTTTAATTTGATTTACTTAAACGTTATTAGGACTTCCGATTAAAGAACTATTTCCTGCTTTGTTTAATTGATAGTCCCACGTGACCGAATCTGTTAAGCACGTTATATCTAATGACAGTTCACCATAAGGGATGGATGCAGGTTCAAATCCTGCCGGATGACGCATATGTTCTGACAAGATTTCTCGAATATTTTATACACACTCCCAAAGAACTAAAAGATAATATACAATTAACACACGCATCCCCCTCCCAGCAACTAATAAAACTGTCAAAATGACCAATAAGGGAATTCAGCGATTCATGAACCTCCCAAGCCTTTCTCAAAAACACAACTTAAAAGAGGCCATTTGATCAACACAAGGGCCGGCCAAAATTAACGATAAAAAACAATGAAAACTACAAATAAAGTTCATTTTCTTCATAAACATTCAACCCTGTAGTTCCCTGCTACTAACAAGTAGAATTTCTTTCTCTTATGTTTTTCTTCCTGCTGATGGCGGAAACTAGTCGAGAAACCTAATTGAAATAATAAAACAAAAATATTAATATACAAGCCAGTGCCTCTGAAAATTTTTATTTTTTAATATTTTTTTATTGTTCAAAACATATATATATATATATATATATATATATATATGTGTGTGTGTGTATATACATATATATATATATATATATATATATATATATAATATTAGTGGTAAATATACACATACATATGCAATCATATATCTAAAATATATAGATATATATACATACATACATACATACATACATACATATACATACATATATATATATGCATAAAAAATAATTCCAAGAGGATAGAACTCAATGTCCAGGACAGAGTAAGGATATAATAAAAGGCTTAAGCACTAATATTAGTGTTTAAGACTTTTTAATATATATATATATATATATATATATATATATATATATATATATATATATATATATATATATATATATATATATATATTGGTATAATATCAATTATTCAAAAATTAGATGACAAAAATCTTTTTATATATTTTTCATGGTTTTTTCTAAGTTGACATATGTGAATGCATTAATCACAAAACTTCATGTAATCCTCGTCACAACTATATACTGAATAATGTTTTTTGAACTGGGATGAATTTTAAATCCATCGGTCGTTAAAGACTTTAGTACAAGACTTACTAATCTTTTGGCTGTAGAGATTGATAAAGGTTGTTTTTACCTCTTACCTTTTTTTGTTCCCCAAATTAATGGTCCCATGATGCCTACTATCAATGGGAAGGTGCGTAGCTGAACAGGCTTTTCCGCTTTGTTTTATTGGTGTGTTTACATGACTTTATATGCGAGAATATAAAATGAAGAGTATTAGATAATAATAAAAATAATAATAATAAAAATTGATTCATTTCTCGTATTGTTTCCTTTAAGCATTAATCTTTTTTTCGAGTGAAAGTATAATTTTCATTCATGAAATGTTATAGCCAATCATATTTGATTATTGCTTGAGTCGATTAACGAGGAGTTTAGATATTGTTAGAAATTAAAAAAGAGAGCGAAAAGAGTGTGAGAAAAGAGAGAGCGAAATGAGAGAGAAAGTAGAAGAGAGAAAAAGAGAGAGAAAAAGAGAGAGAAAAAGAGAGAGAGAAAAAGAGAGAGAAAGAGTGAAAAAAATGCGAGTGAAAAAGGAGAGAGAAGACGTAGACAAAGAAAAAAGAGATGGGTAAAACAAGAGAACGAAAGAGAGGGAGAGAAAAAGAGAGAGCAAAAATAGAGAGAAAGAAGAATAGAGAAAAAAGAGAAAGACAGAAAAGAGACAGAAAGAGTGAGAGAAAAAGAGAGAGTAAAAAGGGAGAGAAGACGGAGTGAGAGAGAGAAAAGAGAGAGAGGAAAAGGACAGAAAGATTGAGAAAAAGAGAGAGTAAAAAGAGAGAGAGAGAAGACGGAGTAAGAGAGAAAAAAGAGAGAGTAAGTAAGAAAGAGAGAGAAAGAATGGGGGAGTTGGAAGAGGAAGAGAGAAAAAAACAGCGAGAAAAAATCGAGAGAGAAAAGAGTGAGAGAAAAAGGAGAGAGCAAAAGAAAGAAAGAAGACAGAGACAGAAAAATAGAGAAGGAAAGACAGTAAAAGTGAGAGAGAGGAAAAAGAGAGAAAAATGGAGAGAAGGAGATTGTCATAAATATTATCTTAGTCTGCCACAAAACATCTATAACTGAGCGCCAGCAACTGAAACATGATTTTTACGAGATTTAAAATAAAAGTCCCAAACCAGAGATTGTAACCCGACAGTGAATTTGGATATTTGCGGAAGCAAAATCATTATTGGCCTGACTGTAAGCTCTTTTTGTTTTAATAAATCTATTTCCCTGTTTCAGAAAGTGGAGTATGACAAGGATGCGTTATCTCATTTGATTTATTTAACCAATGACAATGAGACAATCCATATTGATACTAGAAAACCTACGATAATTAGTGAATATAGCCAGAACAACATAAGCTACGCAGATGACTTTTTTGATAGCAAATCAAGAAATGGAAAGCCTTTTTAGGACAAAATGGTCGACAAGGACAAGTGGAAACGAGTGTCCTTTAACTATAAGTATACTGAATGCCTAGATGTCAGCAAAAGAGGAGGACCAATTTGAAGCGAAATGCATTGGGGATGTTAAAAATGTACTTGATCTTGATATGAAGGTGCATAGAAATAGCAAAACTGTGTCAGGGTCGGAAAATGTCTTTTGGAAATAAAGCAAAGTGTGCTTGACTGCTGTGTAATATCAAATTACCGATACGGAAGGAAATATTTGATAACCTTCTCACTAATAAAGAAACCTGAATCGATGAAGGATGAAAATACTCTGGACAGGACATGTGAATAGGAAAGGAGTTACCTATTGAAGAATAGTCAAGAGTCACGGACAGATTTGAATGAACATTCTACCAATGTTTGGTGAGAATTACATGAACATAGAATGCAACATGT
>OZ038481.1:4620058-4730058 GCA_964036315.1 Acanthosepion esculentum
AGAAACATGAAATATCAAAATATATATCTTATGGTGTTTTCAGTTCTGGTGTTTCGCCGGCTGCAGATATTGTGCTGGTTGTAAGAAACAGACTTGAGATTCGAGATGACATCGATATATGGCAGTATTTAAATACACGTCCTGGTAAAAGAAAGAAACACTATGTAATTCCCATTGGCAGAAATTCAGAAATCAATGCCTGCAGTGCCGTAAAAGAACGATAGGTTTATAAAGAGTGTTTCATTAAGAGAGATCAAAATCAGTAGTAAATTAAATCAGTGTTATTGGTGAAAATTTATTTATTTCTCTGTTGAATCATGTTATTTAAGTCATGGCAATTATGTGTGAATAATAATATCGCCCAAATTTCATACAAAAAGTAGATTAGTAAAGTTAATAATATAAAATAGCGAAATCCCTTCGCCAACAATATTTTAAAGGTGCATTAACATAAAAATCACACGATGAATGTTATGATTCTTGTTTTTAAAAATTATAAGCTGTATAAGATCTTTCTTTAATACGCAAGTACTTTCAACTGTACATTCAGTCATCTTCTGGCATGGAAATTATTTTGATTTTTTGGTAAAATTTAGGTAGCATCCGAGACGAAAAATTATAATGCAAATCGAATTTTTTTTTTAATGTGTTAACGAATAACAAACAAACTTTTGGAGCTTACAGTCGCAACGCTAAGGTTGAAGTTTTTTTGAAAGTTTAAGAGAATGCGTTTTTTACTAATATGGTAATTTGAGAATGTTTTTGATGTGGGAGTTTATCAGTCAATGTGGCAGGAATTTTCAATAAATAGAGTAATGTCTCAGTTGTTATCCCGAATATTTGCACGTCGGATCAGTTATTTTAAATGACATATGTGGGGCAGTTTAATTGATATTACAATGAATTATTCATACAAAAAGTAGATTAGTAAAGTTAATGATATAAAATGGCGAAATCCCTTTGCTAACAAAATTCTAAAGGTGCATTAACCTACAAATCCCTCAATGAATGTTATGATTCTTGTTTTTAAAAGTTAAATGCTGTATAAGGTCTTTGTTTAATACGCAAGTACTTTCAACTGTACATTCAGTCATCTTCAGGCATGGAAATTATTTTGTTTTTGGTAAAATTCAGGTAGCATCCGAGATATATATATATATATTTGTGTGTGTGTGTGCTTGTGTGTGCGCGCGCGTGTATTGTTTACCTGTACATTAATTTAATGTTAATTGATGATTACATTATATTTGCTGGAAGTTTTTCTGTTGTGGTGAACCGGCTGGTGAACACATATTGTACGCTTTTCAAGGAGAGCATCTAGGCATATTTACAGGAAATTTCATCCAAAAACATAAAATGACCAAAAAAATAAAATAAAAATTACTGCGATTCCTACTGCACCTCCACACTAGTAGGATAGTTCCTTGTCTACCGCCCCTCCTACAAAAGCGCCATTAATATTCTCTGTCGGCATCACTCTTGGTCAAGACCCCAGTCCAACTTTCGCCTGTCTAAATGTATGTTTTCGACAATCTCTTTCTCTTTAATATTTTTTTTATTTTTTAAATATTTCATGTTAACATTTTTATTCCTTTAATTTCCTTTACATTTCTGTCTTAAACCTTGCTTTGAGGCAAGTATGTAAGTATATATATATATATATATATATATATATATATATATATATATATATATATATATATTATGCTCTATTTTCCATAATAAAGCATAATTTGTTGTTAAAAAATCCACATTACAACCAAAAACGTTTGTGGTTTCTCTCTTCTTTTTAATATACACACTTTTCTCTTGTTGGAACTACTATAAGATCTTCACCCTATAGATATATATATATATATATATATATATATATATATATATATATATATATATATATATATATATATAGTTAAGTGGTAAGGATAATCCAAGTATGTATTTTTAATATAAAATGTTAAAAAGATGAGCACAATAACAGTAATATACTCATTTGGAAAAGAAGTCTCTAGACTTAACAAATGTCTCGACTCCCAAAAAGCCATTCCTGTGCTCGTTTTTAGGAATATCAACCCAGAATTCTCCTATATACTTCTTTCTTTTTATGTGCCATGTCCTTTCATGACGTAGGCGATCATGGCTCTCCACCTCCCTCTATCTCTTGCAGCTCTCAACAAGTTCCTTTCAATCTGCTTCCTTCCCCCCAGACCCCCAGATTACTCTGTCCTTTTTTCTAAATTCGTCGCCTTGTAGCTCATCATGAAATCATACAAATATGCAGCAGTAAAAAACAAACAAACATTATCAACCTAATTCCGTCACTTTTCAAACTTTGGCCATAAGTGCAAAGTGCAGAATATTTTTTAAGGGCTTTTTAGATGGACTGCAAAAGTTTCAGCAGTTAATCACATGCAATGACAATGAATTTGAGATTAGGTAAAAAAACATATGGCAAAATTTATATTCAATCAATAATAATATTATTATTATTATTATTATTATTATTATTATTATTATTAATAATAATAATAATAATAATAATAATAATAATAATAATAATAATAATGGGGAACATCAACAATCCCCGTTGTAGTTGGAGCCCTCGGATTGGTTTGAAAAGATTCCAGTAGACTAATTGAAAGAATCCCTGGAAGCCCATGCCTTAAAGAAATAAAAAAATTATTCTCATGAGTACAGACCACACCTTACGAAGGGCTTTGTTCATATAAACATTTTTTTTCTTTTTTGCAGTGGAAAACGTCATGATGCCATTTCTAACCTTAGGTCCCTGAGCGGGACCCGGAAAGAAATCAGTGCACATCAGAAATCAAAGGAAATAAAATAATAATAATAATAATAATAATAATAATAATAATAATAATAATAATAATAATAATAATAATAATACTGAAAAAATAACAATTCCAAACGCTAAAACAGTCAAGCTTAACATAAAATCTATAATTTCGTAATGAAAAAATAATGTAATTTTGGTCATTATAGAAAATTTAATTAACGAATTTAACTTAAATATTTCCTCGTCTCTTTTGTTTTGCATATAAGAAAGCCACGAATACAAAATAACTATTATATTGTAGGAATAATATTACATAATTTACATACATATACGTACACCTACACACACTGCTATGTACACACATGCTTTGTACATATGAAAACGCACATATATTTGCTTTTGTATGTGTGTTTTTTATAGATAGATAGATAGATAGATAGATATAGTGTAGTCATTGAAATCAACAACGCATGTTAAAAGCGATTTTCAGACCACGTGCCAATACTATTTTAGCAATCTGTATATATAGGCAACTGGTTAATTAAGAGTAGAGGGAAAAAGAAACTAGTCTTTCCTAGTTTTTTTTACTATAGCTAAAAGTTTTAACTTATTTCTAGTCCTAATGTTAGTTTACTATTTTTTTTGTTTATTATTTAAAACGATTATTATTATTATTAGTAGTAGTAGTAGTAGTAGTAGTATTTATTTATATTTTCCTTCTTTTTTCGTTCATTTTTCGGTTCTGTATTTTTACTAAATGTTGGCTTTCCCGACGATCGAGACCCAAGTTCGTACCCTGTCAGAACGCACATTTTCTTTAGTAAGACTCTCGAATGCACGAGACGGTAGACCTAAACATTTTTTTAAAAGACTAGAATGTCTACTCAGACACTTTTAACCACTGAATATAATGTTTAAACTAATATGAATGAAAGGGATCAGTGCAAAAGACACGGGTTCGATCCTGTCTAGATCTGCTTTGTTTAATAAGAAGAAATTGCAATATAAAATGTCAAATAAATTGGAAATTCGCCATCCAAAGTAAACAATTTATTCTAGCCAAATAAACATTGGATCTGGTAGTTATAAACAAGAAACCGAAAAGTCTGTCAGATAGTCTGTGACTGTGCCAGGTGACGAGAAGTTGTCGACGACAGGAAACGAAAGGAACACAAATCTGAAACTCACCCAAAAACTGAAGAATCTTTGTAGAAATGATATTATATTCTGCCCTTGCCTACAATAAATCGTTTGATATTGTGCCAATGACACTAAAATGATGTTGGATGAGATAGATATTCGCCTAACTTACAAAATAGGTTACCTAATTCTTGAAATGAGTTGGAATTTTGAAAAGAATTCATATCACTCGATCTCTATTGAGTTAAGATTTCTTTGAAAAAAATAAACACTGCTGAAAAGAATGCTGGAAATCTGCAATGTTTGGCTGCCACTCAACCATCAACATCAACCAGGTGTCATTTGATGTGTATATGCAAATTTATCAGTTAATAATAAGGTAGCAGTATAACCAGTTGTTATCGGAATACTTGGAACAGTCTAGAAGACCTTAAAATCTTTCTGAGCATCAGAAATAAATGAAAGAATCGGAATAAAGCAGACGACAGTCGGAATCTTCCCAAAAGTCTTGGAATATTTAGGATATCTGCTGTCACTTAACTTACATTGTGAATGTTGCCAATGCTACTGATGTTACCATTATCTTTTGTAATAATTTCATTCCAAGCAAGGCGATAAAACCACTAAGACATAAGGGGTTACTTAGAGTGAAGGAAACTGAGGAAATGTTGCTGGGGAGAACGGACGATAAAAAGAACAGGATTCAAGGAGACAAAAAATGACGATGGACATTGCATTTAAAGTTTTTAAGATCGTAGTAGACAGGAAAGCAAGCTAGAAGAAATTACCAGAGTCGAAAAATGCGAAAGAGAAACTATTAAAACAGAACTTACTGTTATATCTGGGAATTTCAAATGCAAAATAAAAGACCTAACCGCCAATCTAGCACGACGCTTAAATTCATGAATTCGAAATATGTCGGTAGCTCACCAGAACAATTGGTATGAAATTTTTAATAGAAAAGTCACAAGAGAAGCTACAGAGATGAGAAAGTGATTGAAGTCAAGAAGCCAGGTTAGGATTGATAATATTGAAGATAATATTTTGAATATTGTCAAAAATGTTTATGTGCCTAGCAGAAGCAACAGATCAAATGTGGTAACAGCATTCAATGTAGGAAGAACGTGTAGAGTATGAAATAACTATCTTGGCAGTAGACTCAGCAGCAGTTCATTGAGGAACAGATTTGAAAATGATGATTGAAGGCGTGGCCTAATCTTTCTCAATCTCCATTTGGACCTTCAATCTTTGAAAGTAAATTGCGTGGCAAATGTAGTTTCTTTATTGCTTGAACCTCCAGTTCCATTGCGAGACAGTTTAATTTTTTTTTTTTAATACATGAAAGGAAAACGTCTTAAATTGAAAAGCTTTTTTTCAACTTGCCGTAAATTATTAATGCAATGAAATTAAACTTGTTTCCTTGATTATATAAATATTATGCAACGTTGTCCAATAATAATAATTACTTTTAATACAAGAAGTGCGTATACAAAAGTAACGACTATTCCGGGCTATAGGTAATACAATTTTGCCTAAACATTTTCTCATCTTCTTTTATATGCCATGTCACTTCAGGATGTAGGAGATCATGGCTCTCCACTTCTTCTTATTCCTTGTAATTACCACGTTTTCAATATAAGAAATATTAACCTCTTGGAGTTAGTTTCATATATAAGTATCATCATTTTGGTAGCGTTCTGAACAAGACAAGAAAATACGAGACAACTCAATAAAATAGCCGTGAAAACGTTTTCGGTTTGATGGATTTGTTTTGTTTTTTACGGCTTATCAACCTTTTTCAGGTTACAGCCAGAAAATATTGTAAGAATTTTTTGAGATAATAATTAATTACGGATACAATTCCTACTAATTAAGCCATATCTTGGGGAGAAGATATGAATTCATACCTTTCCCAAGTGCATCTGTACGTAAGTGAATATAAAGAACCCGACCGGAATTCAAACTCAGCACGCCGATTTTAAAACAGAATAAAATCTATTAAAAAAAATATTAAATAAGCCTAATTTCAATAATTTCTACCAAAAGCAAACAAAATACAAAAAAAGGGAAATAGATCTAAGAACACACGGAGGTGGTCATTAAAAGATAAGAATACGGATATCTTTCATCCGGGACCTATCTTATTTTTTTTTATAACGCTTCAAGTAGAAAAATTTTTGTCACTGCCAGTTCAAGAAAGACATTTATGTCGCTACCACACAAAAACAGAATATTTAACATCGAGAATGTTTAACGTCAAAAACACAAAGAAATTAATTCATTTTGATAATATGTGGAAATATCAACTCTTTGCCAGAAGAAGGTCGAGAGACCCGAAACACGTGTTGCAAAATTATAAAAAATAAAGCATAATACATATTTGTTTCTAAAAAAAATCCACATTACAACCAAAAACGTTTGCGGTTTCTCTCTTCTTTTTAATATACACACTTTTCACTCGTTGTGACAACTTTAACCTCTTCCCTTTACACACACACACACACATTTAATACATATATATATATATATATATATATATATATATATATATATATATATATATATATATATATAGCAATATTATTTCATTCATCTTCATCCCATATTTCATACATGTTCAGTCAAATTAAGCTTGCCTTCCGATTATTTTTGCTTAGTTCTGGTTATTTAGTGGTACCAAGTGATACCAAATTTGACAAATCTAACTTATCCATCACTTGGCATGCAGTTATCGTTAACAGAGAGTTTCCTGTCCTGATCAGTTGTCATAGCATCATACGTCACATACTTTCGAAGGCGGCCACATCTTAGTGGATTCAAAACACCTCCAGTCCCTTGTCGGTTCTGGACGATGCCGTTTCTTGAAATTCCCATTTCTCACAGTCCAATTCTGTTTTATTTGGAAATTGGTTTCTTTAGAAAATCTTCGCCATGATTTCAAACAACGAAAACAAATGCAAGAATTTCATTTAAGAATTTTTGAAATAGGAAAAACAAAATATTCAAAGAGTGTGAAAAGACTTGCACGGATATTCGAGCTGTAATATCTTCCTTTATAACTAATTTATAACCCCTGTTACAATATATGATAATTAGGTATAGGAATGACTCTCTCACGGCTAATGTGTCACTTGTAGCGGATGCGATACCACCATTTATAAACTGGCAGTTATTAGCAATTTACAATCGTCTTGTGGTACTATATTTATTACATCCACCACCCATAATATTGGTAACTACTATTTCAGGACAGTAGGTGTGTACTAAGTGAGAAATGATAACTGCTTTACCCACTCCCTTCAAAATCGGAGGACTGAGGAGAAAACGGAAAATGAATCCCGATTCTATATGAAATTTTCTTTGGATCAATGAAAACCTTGCATTCACAGAAATTGATCGATGAACTGAGAAGAAAAAGGAAATACATTCTTTTTGAAATGTTTTAAGATTATCAGAAAGCGATATGCATTTAAGGATTAACCAAAAGCACAAGACATTTAGCAACAAATTCGAATAACCATTCCACCTTGAATACTTCAGACAACACTTGCAATCTAAGCGAAACGATCAAGACACAATAATGGCGGCAGCAATTATGAAAATATTATTTCCAGCAAATCTCTTTGGGAGTTGACATTTTTAGCGGTTTTTGGGAAGAACGTTTCAGCGTAGAACCTTCTTGCCAAAAGAACACAATTACTTTGAATATACGCTTTTTAGCGCTAAAGGGCGTCGTCAATGATGTTCTGAATTATGTCATTAGGCAAGTTTCGCGTCTTTCAAACATCATACTACCCTCACTAAGTCGACCGCATCAGAGCTAATCAGTCTTTGATGCTCCCACAAATGGGAAACATCCAAGTGGGAGTGTGTTCCACAAAGTAGCGATTTTTGGGGAAGAATGTTTCGGCGTGGAAGCTTCTTGCCAAAGGAATACAATTACTTTGAATATACGATCTTTACCGCTAGCGGGCGTCGTCAATGATGTTCTGAGTTATGTCATTAGGCAAGTTTCGCGTCTTTGAAACACCATACTACCCTCACCAAGTCGACCCCATCAGAGCTAATCAGTCTTTGATGCTTCCACAAAGTAACGGTTTTTGGGAAGAATGTTTCAGCGTAGAACCTTCTTGACAAAGGAATACATAGAGAATAAGGGTGATTCAACCCTGCGGGCATAGAAAGTTAAAATATCTGAGCTGGTGGCGCTAAAGAATCGAGCATTTCGCAACATTGACAAAGAAATAGCAAGAGAATGGCGGTAGTCGTGCAACTTTACGTTTATCCATTACCAATGTCACTTTGAAAACTTTCTCGTGTTTCTCATGACACTATTCCCAAATAACCAAAGAGCGTATGTACTAAAATTCTATAATTTCTTACTTTACAATCCGATGTTTATCTCACCTAGTTGAATTGAACCTTCTACTTAATATGATCAGTGTTCTATTTATTCAGCTTTACTGCTATTGATTAAAAATCGATTTCGGATTTTTATTCATAACTCGTGACATGCAAGCGCTTAAAAATAATCGAACTATTGATGACCTGAAACAGATTCTATTTCGTGATACGACTTGACTCTTTTAAATAGTGCAACAATGAAGATGGCTTGGCGTCTTCTTTTCAACAATCAACAAATAAGATTGTTTGGGATTTTAAATGAAAACTCTGAATATGAATTAAAAGAAACGAATCTATAAAAAATAAAATACATCTTTTCGTCATGCCAAGCGATTGAATTTATGCAAAGAAAACCCTCATTGATAGATAGACAGACAGACTGACATTAACAAAATGATAATATATATACACGAACACATACACACACACACACACACACACATATATATATATATATATATATATATATATATATATATATATACATACATTGATAGATATTAACAGACTCATATATATATATATATATATATATATATATATATATATATATATATATATATTATAAATTAACTTATTTAAAAATAAGGTTTCATCGCTACACAGGAATTACCATGTTCCAAAAAAGATACTTAGATCTTCAAATTCAATTATATAATTAAATCAAAAGCATTATTTCTGCTTCATCTTAAAGCGAATTTGGAATAATTTATTTTCTGTAAAATAATTCATTCCAAAATTCTCTTCAAGTTGAAACAGAACTAATGCTTTTGATTTAATTTTATAATTTAATTTGAAGTTATTAATTTCTATTTTTGAAACATGGTAATTTCTGTGTAGCGATGAAACCTTATTTTTAAATCAGTTAATTTATAAAATTTATGGTCTGGTAATTTACATTGAGCTCTGTTTTCTTAAATTAAAAATATCAATAAGTACACTTATATCTTACTCTTCTTATTTTACTATAATATATATATATATATTGTACAGGTAATAGATCCGTTGATATAAAATCCCATACGGATCCTAGTATTAACAAATATTCAAAGTGATCCTTAAAATGAGCTCAATGTATTTATCATAACAGAGCATATAAATTACACAACAAAATCCCAAAATACCATATATGGGGGGGTAGATCTATTTCAACTGAAGCACTTCTTGTCGGTTGAAATTGATCTAGTTCCCCATATGAGGCAATTTTGGATTTTGTTGTGTAATGTATATATATATATATAGCGAGAGAGAGAGAGTGAGAGAGACAGACAGACAGACAGACACAGATAGTGTATTAATTTTAATGAATAACTTTTCCAAATTACGAATTATACTTCTCATACAATGTGGAAATTCCGTCTGAAATTCTTCGAATTTATTTAGGAAGAAAACCCCGAAGGAATATAGTGCAAAGTTTCGACTTTCTTAGTTCCTCATCAGGATAAGTAGAGACAATTGGTGAGTTTCGTAGAATGTTGTGTCGTAGACGAGATGTAACGTGTTTTTTCTTTTTTATATATATTTTAGAATGCAAACCTCTGAAGCTATAATTGTTTCCATTTCTTAATGATTATTTTTATTGCATGATTATTGCATCAAGGATTATTTCATTTAACTAGTATTTTAGTATTGCTTGTGAAAAGTTGTCTAATGCTACTATGATTCTTATGCCGCTTATTAATGTGATTTCTGTTGGCGCAATGGTTCGATAGATGGCCGGTGATTATCCGTGAGATTGTTGTTGTGGTATATCCTATGAAAGTTGTTTTGGGTTTTTTATTTACAGAGATATATTCTCCGAGTGAACAAGTATATTCGTAGACGATATTCATCTTATATAATGCTTTGGAATAGGATATATTATTTTTAATAAATTAGTTTTTAGTTACGAATTTTAGTAGTAAATAATATAGTAAATAATGAATCTGATATATTTATTTATATCGATTGGTTTTATATGTCTCTGTGTTTTCGAAATAGATGTTTTGTTTATTAATCCATCAGATTTTTATCACGTTAAGAGTTAATTTTTATGTATATTCATATTTGAGTGCAGTCCCCGTTTATTTTAAACGGTATATTTATTTTCTACCGCCCTGAATTAAATAAAAAGATGTGCCCTCTAACGACGATATCTCTGATAGTTTGCGTTCCGTTTTCATTGTAGGATCCTTTTTTACTTTGCTGTAGTTACCATTGCTAATGAGGTCTTCCAGCTTTCTTGTATAATCTGATTTGTCCATCACTACAGTTGCAGTGCCTTTATCAGCCGGTAGTATGCTCTGTTGGGATCCGATCGCCAGCCTCTCCAGTTTTGTTCTATTAGACCTGGGCGGCTTGGCCCGCTCCAAGATGTGTCTCACCTTGCACCTTAGTTCATCGGCCTGAGCCTGAGGGAAGTTCAAGGCCACCTCCTCTATTCTGGCAATGATGTCCAAAACGGAACGCAAACTGTCACAGATACTAATCAAGAACAAGGATCACTTCGCACTTAAGACGTACAGGCAGTTGTCGCAGCGTTACACCAAGCTACCTCACATATACGGTCTCCCTATGATTCACAAAGACGGTATTCCGCTCAGATTGATTGTTAGTTACGAAGGCTCTGTGTGCCAACCTCTGAGTCGATTCTTTATAGATATAATTGACCATTGACCGGAAAGTCACCTTCATATGTCCGAAACTCCGCCCACATCTACCCAACAAGATGGTGAGCTTGGATGTAGTCAGTTTCTTCACCAAGGTGCCCACAGAGGAGGCACTCTCAGTAGATTGGCCTCTGACTCATTCCTAGAAGAACGGACCAGTATTCCAATAGATAATCTGATGGAGATTTGCGTACACAAATAACACATTTTGGAATGCGATCATCCACATATCGACAGGATGAGGCCTTAGCAATGGGGCTCGCCATTATCACCAGCAATGGCGAATATATACATGGAATACTTTGAGAAAATGGCATTAGAATCTATATCTCTAAAGCCAACTATATGGTAAAAGTACGTAGATGACACCTTCATACTCTAGCGACACCAGGAATATGTTCAGGTTCTACTTGACCATGTGAACTCAATAAGACCTTCGATACAGTTCACGATGGAGAAAGAGAGTAAAAACACACTCCCATTTCTGGATGTTCTATTATCTCGAACAGAGCATGGGTCCAAGACATCCGTATACCGTAAACCGACATTCACCGGACAGTACCTCAATTTCAACTCCCACTCTTCATTCAGCGTAAAGAAAGAGATCGTCCGCTCCTTACAACACCGAGCAAAATTCATACGTGGCGACCCAGAGACATTACATAAAGAATTGGACAGTATAAGTAGTACCCTACAACGTAATAACCACCCTGGGTACATGGCAGAGGCACAAGTAACTGGGATAGGCGGGTGCAACAAGAGAAGGACAACAACACTCAGAAAACAGCCTGCCTTCCTTATGTGAAGAGGTTATCAGAGAAAATACAAAGTATCTGTGGTCTATATAACATCAGGACAACCTTCAAAAGCTTGACGACACTTCGCAGATATCTCTCCCGAGTAAGACCCCCACCCCATAGAGGAGAACATGACTAAAGACTGTGTGTACGCCATCCCGTGCAGCTGCGGAAAGAAATATAAAGAGGCAACTGGCCAACCCCGTACGGTAAGGCTTCAAGAACACCAGAAAGCTGTAACACGAGAGAAGTGGAAAAATCAGGCGTGGCTAACCACATATGGAAAGAGAAAGGAGATCACCGCCTTCTGTGGGATCAGGTTGAAATCATAGACTACGAACATCACTGGAAAATTCGTAAACTTAAGGAATTAGCACATATGCTAGGCCGCAAAAATCTCCTGAGCCAACCAAGCATAGAAATGAATACAATATGGGAACCAGTAATAAGGAGTACCAGAGAAAAGCGATAACAACAAAGTTGCAATATGAGCACTGGTAAAAAAATAGTGGCTAAAGACATTAGGTTTATAATACCCAGAAATTCATACACAGATGTCCTGAAGGCACAGTGGATAAAGGCGTTAGTTAGATCCAGTGTCAGTACCCAAAGAGTGTGAGTTCAATACACGGTTAAGGCAGTGGAGAAGTTGGAGAGGGGAATTAACAGGAGATAACTGATAAGTGACATCCATTAGACATGGCACATGGAACTAGAACAGTCTAACCCAGCGAACGAAATAAAGGTTTCAGTTCGAAATTCCAACCACCTGAAGAAGGCCGGAGCGTAAAACGGCCGAAATGTTGTAATAAAAATGGCGACAAAGTTGAGGACAATAGTCCGAATATTGTAAATAGTGTACATAATACCTCATCTCAGAAATATAGACAGATACTGAAAGGCCGAAACGTTGTAATAAATATGGCGACAAAATGAGGACAATAGTCCGAATAATGTAAATAGTGTACATAATACCTCATCTCAGAAATATAGACAGATACTGAAAGGCCGAAACGTTGTAATAAATATGGCGACAAAATGAGGACAATAGTCCGAATAATGTAAATAGTGTACATAGTGCCTCATCTCAGAAATATAGACAGATACTGAAAATAAGTATGCTGTTTAAAATAAACCCAGCGTCTAGTCAAATATGGGCATCCACTAAAAATAATGTTTTAAGTGATAAATATATTTTTATCACTTCTTTTGTTGTTTTTGTTTTTGCATTTTTCTTTTTTGTAATCGTGCTGTACTTGATTTTCGTAATATAGGCGGGGGGACTGAAAACTTCATAGGCTGACTATGAAGAAGTGGTACTAGAGTAGTGAAATCTTGGATGCATGAATTTCAATTCTTCTTATTACTAACTGCATTGTTTCTTTCCAGGTAAACTAACATCGTGTTGGTTAAAAATGTAATCAACAGTAGATATGACTACGTCATTGCGATATTGATAGTCAGAAGGAGACAAATCAGGAGAATAAGGAGGGCAATAAACTACAATAAAGCCACAGTCATGCATAACTTGCATTGAAAGTAAGGTGCATTATACTGATGAAACAAGACACCTTTCGTCAGTTTTCCAGGGTGTATGGTCTTGAGAACTTTTCGTGACGGTCTTGATAAGTTGGCATCGAATATTTCATTGATATCGTGGCCCTTTTGAAGATAGTCAATAAATACTATGCCTTTTGCTTTGCAAAAATCTGAAGCCATCAGCTTCAAACGTGTGAAACAACCTTGGCTTTCTTTGGTGCCGATCAGTAGGGAGCGGTTTTATAAACCCAGTACTCATTCTGGGTTGGGAAACCAGCTGGATCTGCCTCAGACAATGTTAGATTTTCCCGCAATGTGATCAGCCTGGTACGCTTTTGATCAGCTGTCAGAAGACGTGGCACCCATCGAGCAGGAAGTTTCGTCCTGCCAAGTTCATTTTGCAGAATATTCTCTCGCCGGATATTCTAATAGCATTGACTATATGGTTTATAGTCAATCGCCTGTCATCCATCGCCATGTTGAAAAAACGATCATTGTTTTCCCCGTTGGTGGCAGTTGCAGGACGTCCAAACCTTGGGTCATCATTTTGTCTCCTAAGCTGCCCATATTTCCACTTTCTAGGACATTTTCGACTTGATGTGTGTATAGCTATATATATTTCTACTGTGGTCTTCGTTGAGTGTAACGACTTCGGGCTTTTCAAATATCGCGTATCCATTTAGAAAGACATACGATAAATATAGATGAACATTCAGATACATAAGCATAATACGAGACAAGTATAACGTCTACAGGGGATAAAATTTAAATTATCAGATATATGTATGCCAATTTCCAGTATTTTGAGACCCAAGCTAAAATCTGCTCTCAAAAGACTTCCAACGGATGTCATTAAAAAAATTGCTGATTCTGATCATGGCGTAATTTAGTCCGATCGACGAATCTTTGCCAAAAGCTTTGCTGAGACATTACTTTCAGCTGGGTATGCATGAACGTTCAAGAAATTGACTACTAAAACATATTCTGACCTGAAACCATATCAAGTAGTGAGAAATTTTTAAATAATTTGTTATTTGTTAATTATTGTTGTATTACTATGATCTGGAAATCAAAAGGTACTGTTTTCGAATGAATTTGAGTTGATTCCAGTGGCAGGGTTAACCAACCAGAATATGTTGCAATTGTTGAGAAAGTATATAAGAAATAAGTATCAAGTGTGTCGAACTTCGGGGTTAATATATGTGATAAAGGCGTTAGTTAGATCCAGTGACAGGACACAAAGGTTATGAGTTCAATACCCACTTAAGGCAGTGGACAACTTGGAGGGGAATTAACAGGAGATAACTGAGAACTGACATCCATTAAACATAGTACGTGGAACTAGAAAAGTCTACAAAGGGTTCAGTTCGTCATTCCAACCACCCGAAGAAGGCCGGAGCGTACAACAGCCGAAACGTTGTGAAAAATATGGCGACAAAGATGAGATCAATAGACTGAATTATGTAAATAGTGTAGACTCTATTAGTCAAGCTGATAACTTTTCAGCAACTCTTGATGTCTAATTATTAACTTACATGGAGTTAGACTACATTATTCAAAGATACTCTGCTGACAGATTTTTTAATGGCCGTCTCTTTTTTATTGCAATAATATTTTGTCGATTCATGGCGTAATTTTGTCCGATCGACGAATCTTTGCCAAAAGCATTGCTGAAACATTACTTTCAGCTGGGTATGCATGAACGTTCACGAAATCGACTACTGAAACATGTTCTGATATGAAACCATATAAAGTAGTGATAAGTTTTTAAATAATTTGTTATTTGTTAATTATTGTTATATTACTATGATCTGGAAATCAAACGGGACTGTTTTCGAATGAATCAGAGTTGATTCCAGCGGCATGGTTAACCAACCAGAATATGTTGGAATTGTTGAGGAAGTATAAGAAATAAGTATCAAGTGTGCCGAATTTCGGGTTTAATGTGTGATGTGTAGATCTCCTGGGTTTCGGGCAGTCATCTTGTGAAATTATGTCGGATTAGATAATTACAATTACACTCACATTTCACGCCAGACCGTCAAATGAAGCCAGTTGCATGGTTGACCTGGAATTACCTCCGTCTGCCAAATGCAGAATTACGAGACTTAACACCTATATACCTTATTGCAAACGTGAGAATGAGTATGTTATACATGGATAGATAAACAATCACTATCTGTGTATATTTCAGTGGATAAAATCGTCGGTTGAGGTATTCTAGTGACTTGACCAAAAGGGTTGTGAGTTCAATACCTGGCCACATCAGAGGGAACAAAAACTTGATGAGTTGAGCTACTAAAGAGAATTAAATGAAAGTTAGATGTCCAGAAAAGTCATGGCACGTGGAACTAGAACAATCTACCTCGGTAGAGAACATAAAGTTTCGGTTCAAAATTTCAACGCATATCACGTGAAGAATGCCGGGGTGTACAACGGCCGAGACATCGTGAATGTGACAATTAAATTGAGGACAACAGTCCTAACAATGTAAATAGTGTAAACAATCAATTGGAGCAATTGGGAAAAGTAAATTTCACATATAACTTCTCAAGGGGGCGCTTTACACTTACACTGGCTTTGAGTAACTGACGAAATACTGGAGTTAATAAAATGTAAAGTATTTATGAGTCAAGACTTGTGTTACCCTTTAATGGGTACTCCTTCACTAAATTAGACTCTATTAGTCAAGCTGATAACTTTTCAGCAACACTTGATGTCTAATTCTTAACTTCTTTGGAGTTAGATTACATTACGATACTCTGATGACAGATTTTTTTAATGACCGTCTCTTAATTATTGTAATAATATAATAATATTATAATATTATAATATTATAATATATAATATATTATGATAATATTATAATATATAATATATAATATATTATAATAATATTATAATATATAATATATAATATATAATATGTTATGATAATATTATAATATATAATATATAATATATTATAATAATATTATAATATATAATATATTATAATAATATTATAATATATAATATATAATATATTATAATAATATTATAATATATAATATATAATATATTATGATAATATTATAATATATATTATATAATATATTATGATAATATTATAATATTAATTTGTGTCTGAATGTCTGGGATGCTGAGGTGTTATAATTAGTTACATTATTTACATGCAGACTATTGTCCTCATCTGTGTTGCTATTATCACAATGTTTCGACTGCTGTGCCCTTCGGCCTGCATCAGGTCCTTGTCGGGAAACCTTTATAGAATTTCGAACCGATCACTTTATTTAATATACGGATGTAGGCTATTCTCGTTATTTGCTTAATAAATTATAGAAAAGCGTTGTAGTAGTGGTGATATGGCATATAGTGACCCCATCATCCCTAAAAGGAGGAAATCCTTTCTACCTCGTAAATCTGCAATACTCGCTTGATGCTCAAATCGAACCACATTCTCCGATTCCAGTGGGAAATAATTATTGTCTAGGATACCACTCAATGTAAACCTTGAAAATGGAAATGTTATTTATCAGTCACAAGGCTGGGTATATATGTGATTAGGCATCATTTGGTTTTAACTGCCCGTAAGATATTTCATAGGATCTGCAAAATGGAAAATTTCATAAGATCTGGAAAATGAATCTTGTTCATGCTATGAAGAAACATATAATGAATAATTTTTTTTAACACAGGAAAAGGGAGAAGATTTGATCTCTTGAAATTCCAGGTGTACTTTGAACAGCCATTAGCAAATTGTCCTTAATTTTAAGACTTCATATTGAACAGGATTAAATTTTACTCTTAAAATGCACTGCATCCAACAAATCATGATTTGCAGTGCAAAAATAATGAAATAATAAAAAACAGGATCAGTCAGTCAGTTATATGCTATGCGTGATGCACGCTTAGACGATCATGTATCTTTCGATACATGACTGACGAGGCATATTTTTTCTAACGCAGTAGGCTGCCATTCCTTTCTGTGGTAGACCAGTTGCCATCCAAGGCCATATAACCCGGTCTGTCCTGCTATTTACACATAGCTGCGGGGAGAAAAGAGGTTTCCCAAGGGTATCAGCACGTAAGTAAATGTAATGGATTCGACACAAACAAACTTGGATAGATAGATAGATAGATAGATAGATAGATAGATAGATAGATAGATAGATAGATGTGAACAGACTGAGATGGAAATAGAAAGATAGACAATCTGAAAAGTCATAGATAGATAGATAGATAGAGAGAGAGAGAGAGAAATAGATAGATAGATAGATAGATAGATAGATAGATAGATAGATAGATAGACGTTAAATCCTCCATTTAACCTTATTCTAGTCCACGGTAATTATAATTTATTTTTTGAGAGAGAGCGAATGTTTTGAGAGAAATGTGGTTCTACAGAAGGATGCTGGGAATATCAAGATTTTAGAGAAAATGGAAACAAAAATAACACCAAAACATAACCTCCGGAAGAGGCAACTGAAATTTCTAAGGCACATAATGAGGAAAGAGAGCTTGGAAAATTTGATACACACAGGGCAGATTGAGAGAAACTGAGGAAAACAACGCATAACCTATCCAGCGAGATTGAGTAAATGGAGGGCGGAGCAAAATTTGGGAGCGATAATAAAAAAGAGGTTGTCGAGATCCATAATAGATAGATAGATAGATAGATAGATAGATAGATAGATAGATAGATAGATAGATAGATAGATAGATATTGGAAAAATAGAAAAATCACAATAAAAATGTAAATCGTTAAAGAGAAAAAGTTGAAAAAGAAAAGAACATAATATATAAAAATAGAGAAAGAGATAAGTGGGAGAGTGAATGTGAGATGGGGTCTGGATACTGATAGGGAGTGAGCAAGCAAAGGCAACGCAAAAAAAAAGCAAAAAAGTTGTATGAAGACGAAAAGAAAGGGAAATAAAGTCTGTATGAAAGGGAAGGAGACCGTGAGAAGATCGAAAGAGAGAGTGAAAAAAAAAGAAAGTGATTATGAAAGTCAGTGAAATTGAGAGACTGATTCCAGATATTCTGTTCCAATCTCTCAATATCTTTCATAATGTCTTCTTCTTTCTGCTTGAACAGGGTTCCCTCGCTATCGGGGAAAAATTTGACCGATATTCAACCTTAAATCGGAGACATTCACAACATGCAAGATTCGATTGCAGACAAATTGCAAATGATATGCGTGCAAAATAGGAGTTGAAGCAGGTCTCACAGCGCCGCCCAACCATCAAAGCGCCCCGAGCAATGTTTATTCATTCGATTGAAGTCACGATATTAGAGCAAGACAGAAGTTCGGCTCCTATTCCTATGCACGTGCAAATATTTACCCTGTTCCCCTGGTCGTGGAGATAGTTGCACGTTTCCTATAGGAGGCAGAATCGGGATTCGACCGCGGATAAAATCCCTGGATTTCGTTTACATTATTTATATTAGTTCAGATTCCTGTCCTCGTCCTAATTGCAATATTCACGACGTCTTAGGTGATTGGAGTTTTGAACTGAAACCATTATTTTGACCATATATTGTTCTAGTTCCACGAGCCACGCCTCTTCCGGATGTTTCAGTTAACTCCCTTCAACTCAACTGTCCAAGTTTTTGTTCACCACTACTGTAGCGAGGTATTGAACTCAAAACTCTCTGGGTCAAGTCACTGAATCCAACACTTTTGTCCAGTGTGGCATATGTCCTCGAAGAGACATCGCCAAGTGTATGGATTTGGGGGACTTATAAACTTAATGTTTCAGTCACCGATTTTTACCAGAGCTCATATTGCAAGTTGTTGTTATTACTTTTGTTTAGCTCTCTGTATTACTGGTTCCCATATTGTATTCATTTCTATGCTTGGTCGGCTCAGGAGTTTTTGTGGCCTAGCATATGTGCTGATTACTTATGTTTTTGTATTTTCCAGTGATTTTCTCAGTCTATTAATTGGATCCAATGACTTTACCCAAAGAGTTGTGTGTTCAATACCTGGTTTGGAGAGTTGAGTTAAAGGAAGATAACTGAGAAATTTGGAAGAGGCATGGCACGTGAAACTAGAACAATCTATTCCGGTGGACGAAATAAAGGGTTCAGTTCGAAATTCCATTCATTTGAAGAAAGCTGGAGTGTACAATGGCCGAAACGTTTTGAAAATGTCAATAAAAACAATGTCCGAACAATGTAAATAATTTAAATAATTATGATACCTCGTCTCAGAAATAGAGACAGGTACTGGATTTAGTTGTTGAATGTCATGTAAAGAACACCCTAAAACTGTAAAATCAAAGCCTGTATCATTTGATAATTGCCGAGTAAGCACTGAATTTTCTCAAGTGATGATGAATAGTTGTACTCAAAATGAAACTTCTTACCTTGAACATCGATAAGAACACAGGCTCTAAAGACCACAAGTAGAATTCTTATTCGATTCATCGCCTAAAAATGAAAGAAATATTGTCGGTTCCTTGTACGATTCCAGGAATTAACCGACTCCTCTTCTATCTTTACAAAAGCCAGAGGAGACCAAAAGTAGTGTATTGCTGCCATATCTTGGTTCAAGTTGCCCAATCTGACTGTACAGCTTTCAAAAAGATTTCAAAAGTGCTTACGTCATCTTGTGGGTGATGAATGATTTCCTGAACCACAACATCTTTTCCAAAGATAAAACGTTGCATGCCTATTTCTACTCTCTCGCTAGTTCTATGACAAATATCCCTTAGTTCAATCAGTTTAGGCAGCTATGACCCACCAAGCCACGTAAACAGAGTTGATTCATCCTTATACATCTTCGCATACTATTGCTAAACAGGAAGTTCTGCTCTGACAACTTATTCCAGGGAACCGCTACTTTCTGGAACAGACTCGCAAGAGTATACACTCCCGATCACTACATTCTTGACCTCCTTAAGTCTAAGGTCAATCGGTGTTTATCCTATATATCTTTATAATCTCGTCTTATCTTCACACAGCAACCTTATTCAATAAGGGAATTTTAGACATTGTATTGTGTGAAAATTTACTAGATAAGACAATCTTCCGACTTCAAATCCGCCATTTAACCTTATACTAGTCCACGGTAATTATAATTTATTTTTTGAGAGAGAGAGAATTTTTTGAGAGAAATGTGGTTCTACAGAAGGATGCTGGGAATATCAAGATTTTAGAGAAAATGGAAACAAAAAGAACACTAAAACGTAACATCCGGAAGAAGAAACTGAAATTTCTAACTCACATAATGAGGAAAAAAGCCGTGGAAAATTTGACACCCAGGGCACATTGACTGAAACTGAGGAAAACATCGCATAACCTATCTAACGAGATTGAGTAAATTGATGGCTGAGCAAATTTGGGAGCGATAACAATGAAGAGGTTGTGGAGAGCCATGACCGTCAATGTTACAGCACATAAAAGAAGAATTGATTCCATCATGATTTTAATCGCTTTTCACAGTAAAATTGGGGGAAATGATAGTGTACTCTTTTTTTTTCTTTTCTTTTTTAAACTTTTCACCTTAAGCAAAACAGTAAAGTCTCTAAGACGTACGAGGGTACTGGGTGTGAAAAAAAAATTTGAAAGACATAGATTATTAAGGAGCGAGAACTATAGAAGAGTCATCAGGAAGGGAGTAGATAACGATTGGCATTGCATTTAAAGTTTTGAAGATCAAAGTTGACTGGAGGGCAAGTAACTGGAAGAGAGTTCCACTAGCGAGAAGTGCGAGAAAAGAAAAAGAGAACATTTTAGCAAAGAACTTATGGTTAGGTTTAGCCAATTCAAATGGGAAATGCTGCAAATCTTGTGCTTCGATTAAACTCACAATGTCTAGGTACCCTAGCACATCCGAACAATTACCATGAAAGTATTTATAGGAAAGGCACAGGTAAGCAACTTTATGGCGGTGGGAAAGTGAGTGAAGCCGAGACGCCAGGTGAGGACCAATAATGTTGCTGATTCTTCTTAGGATTTTATCAAGAAACTCTAAATATAGACCAAGAGCGCCGAGCCATGTGTGGCAGCAACATTCTAAACATGGACGAATGGCAGACTTCCCTTCGAAATGAAAACCTTTTCTGCTTTATAAATGAAAATCTAGAATTATCATTGGTTTTACTACGGGAAGTGACGAATGTAAGAAATTATTTTACCTACAATGTACACTCCAGAATTACTGACACATCCTTTTATTATGTTAAGGTTGTTGTGCAAACGTTATTTTTTGAAAATTGGATAATTTTTTTTATTGTGGATGGACGTAGCTTTTCTTTACGTCATCTTTCAAACAAAATTTTTTACCCGCCATCAAAATGCATGTTCATTTACTCACCTCACATCTTATTTACGCACTGGTTTGCGAGGAGGGAGGTTTTATTTTTCTCTGCATGTCGACTTTAACAATAACCACCATCACCATCACCACCACCTGCAAAGCCACCCCGCCAGTCTTCGTGTTTGGATACAGTCAGAATCTAAGGACAGTTACTGAAAATCCGTTAGCGCGTAGTGGGGTGGGTGTGGGTGAATCGATCGATATAAGTCTTTGATACAAAACCAAACGGACCGCGGCCTTCAAAATAGGATATAGACTGTCGATGGAGATGGGGGCAGCTGAGAGTAACCAGTGTTCGATACACAGACATCTGTATAGAAAGTCATAATCAATAATCAATCAATAGCTTAGTTGTCTGGCAAAATCAGATTCAGTTAGTAAAGTTTTAGACAAAGTGTTTCAACTTTTGAGCGAACAATCTTGTTTTTGCCCCCCAAAAAAGAAAAATACATTGATGGCGTCTACATAGAAAACCGTGAAGAACCAGCAGTTTTTTGCATCAAATCACACAGAAAACACACACATACATACGCATGCACATACATAAACATACACGGACACACACACACACACACACATATATATATATATACATATATATATATATATATATATATATATATATATATATATATATATATATATATATATATATTAATGTAAATTTGGGCAACAACCTTTCTTTTAAACATGTTTCGTTGAAGATGACAGACGAAAAAAATTTAATTAATTTTTTATTTAATTTTTCCAGCATCCTTACAATTTTTCTTTTTCATGAGAGTGCAAAAATTGTTCGTATTGTCCATTGTCCGAAGCGCTTTCAGCCTCTTCTGCAGCCATTTTCAAGGGCGTTTGTTTTAGGTGCTGTTAATTTCTCTTCATGGTTTTATTGTTTAAGATGTGTTTCTGTGTTATTTTGAAGATTAGTAGGAGCATTTAGTGCGCGCCTTCGCGTGTTGACCGCGGCTGGAATTTAATGTGTTCAGATTGAAACATATACAGTTGCGGTCAAAATGTTCAGAACAGCATTGTTTTCGTCAGAAAAGTAGGTATAAATTTTTATCAAATTTGTTTTATATTCTATAATTTTCACAGAAAATAAATACGACATTAATTGTTATTATCTGAGATTTTGGTATGATTTGAGAGGATAATACAAAAGTTATGAATGATTTAGTGATTCATTGTCAAGAAGAGCAGTCGATCTTAACGTCTATTCTAACGCAATTTCAATGAAAAAATAAATTGAATAACATATGTAGTTTTTCTTTTCTCCTCAGTAATTTTATAATTTTAAACTTAATAGAGATTAAATTTAGATTTTAAAATTGGTAATTTTTTACTTTTAATTTTAATTGCAAATTTTATCATATAATTTAATACTTATTGGTTAGAATAAATTCTATTGTAGTATAACCCCAAATTTAAAGCTTTTAATAACTATTATAACCTTACATCGTTGTCAAGTTTTTTGAATTCTCGTATACTTGTATTTTGATTGGTCATTCCAGCTTATGTAACAGCGTTTTCCACTTGCGAAGGATCGTTAATTAATTTGAAACTTTAAAACCCTTTATTGTACAATCAACATCATCACTTGATAAGACACTAGAGGCGTTGAAACAAAATGGCTATTTTTGTCGGGATTTTATAACATATTTATGTTATAATCTTTAAATAAATAATTATATCTGCTTTACTCTGTATTGAGCACTCTTTTAAGAATAGTAATTGTTGGTTATTAGAATTTATTCCGCATATACCAATCCTAGACTTTCAACGAAGCGTAAAAAGCCTTCGCGGCGTTCCACATCACCATTCATACAGCGGATGCAGAATATCATTGATGCGAATCCCAGAATGTCCATGAGGGCCATTGCTAGGTTTCTGATGGAACTATCCGTAATGGGGTGCATGGATACATTCAATACAGGCCCTACATGGTTCTAAAAGGGCAGTTCCTGTTAGGGCATACAAAATAATATATATATATATATATATATATATATATATATATATATATATATATATATATGCGTAACCTATTTATGTTGCCACTGTTTGCCGCTATGATACTTTTAAGGGTGGTAAGTAACAAGGACACCCATCCTTTCAACAGGGTCGTCGGTTGAAGGCTGTTGGCTACACGGACACGAGTTAGAAGTAGGTATGAATACATGGATAGACCTTGTATGCATTGGAAAGCTCTATGTAATTTCGCGGTTCTCTGTATCTACTCACAAGTCTGCGGTGTCACAAGACTGGACATTAGTCAAACTGCTTAAATAGCATCACGCCAAACATGTGGTCACCTAATTCACCAGACCAAAATCCTCTTGATTATTACATGTGGTTCGTTTGTTGAACTGGAAAATAATCAAAGTTCTCACGATTAAAATGATTCACTGAAAGGCGCCATTCCCCGAGTAATGCCCGGTATCAATACAGATCATGTGTGGCATGTAGGTCAACTATTCCAGTCCCGCATTGCGAATGGAGGCGGTTACATCGAATAAACATGGTATCTGACCATTACCGCATTAATGGATCAATTTCTGTATCAATACATTTAGTTGCTCTTAACATGGACAACAGACAACGCGTAGGGACAGACACAGAGATGACTGAACAACGTACCAACAGATGGCAGGTACCAACAGACAACGCGTGGGTACAGACACAGAGATGACAGGACAACGTACCAACAGATGACAGGTACCAACAGACAACCCGTGGGGACAAACACAGAGATGACAGGACAACGTACCAACAGATGGCAGGTACCAACAGACAACGTGTGGGGACAAGCACAGAGATGACAGGACAACGTACCAACAGATGGCAGGTACCAACAGACAACGCGTGGGTACAGACACAGAGATGACAGGACAACGTACCAACAGATGACAGGTACCAACAGACAACGCGTGGGGACAAGCACAGAGACGACAGGACAACGTACCAACAGATGGCAGATACCAACAGACAACGCCTGGGGACAAACACAGAGATGACAGGACAACGTAACAACAGATGGCAGGTATGAACAGACAACGCGTGGGCACAAACACAGAGATGACAGGACAACGTGCCAACAGATGGCAGGTACCAACAGACAACCCGTGGGGACAAACACAGAGATTACAGGACAACATACCAACAGATAGCATGTACCAACAGAAAAGGCGTGGAGACAAACACAGAGAGTTTTTCTTTGTGTGTTCGTGTCCACGGTATTGTGCGGTTGTGTTAACGTGTATTTTTTAGTGGGCTTATATCACTTTACCTACTGTTTTAACGTAATGTCTAATATTTGTGTTTAGTATTATGAAAGAACAGATTTTTGTTGGTGATGTTGTTAAACCAATTAATTGTTTCTTTTGGAGCAGGTGTGTGTTTGTGTGCCCGTCCATGTATGTGTCCTCATGCACACACACATACACACAATCACGCACGGATACATCCACCGGCAATTGTATTTTTTTGTGTTCGTGCATGTGCGTCTGTGCGTTTGTGTTTGTGTTAACTGTGTATGTATTTTGTGAGTTGTATTATTTACTTAGCATTCTAATTTATTTTACTGGGTTGTATTATTTAACTTTACTTAGTTTTTTAACGTGTTTTTCACGTTTTTTCTTCGTGTTTGATACTTACGTTTAGTTGCATGAAAGAACGTTTTTATTTGTTGGCGATGTTGTTAAACCAATTAATATTCTTTTGTAGTTTTTCATTGGTTTATATTTAGCATGCTCCTTAAATGTAGTATTGTTTAAACCATTTTAGTTTAGGTTATATTTGTGTTTGTATGTGTTTTGTGTGGGTGGGTATCTATGTGGGCGCTCGTGCATATACACGGATGCACGTATGCTTACACGCCTACACGTGCCTTCACATGTTTATGTGTTCGTAAGTGTGCGTTTGTGTATTAATGTTTGTCTGTATGTTTATATGTGTGTGTGTGTGTGTGTACGTTCGCGCCTCTATATGTGTTCTTTTATATGAATTTAGTGTTTGTGTGTTTTTACATTTTATAAAGATTTTATTTGGGGTAATTTGTGTTTTGTGTGGTTTGTTATCATTTTCTTGATGTTGTAGGTTTTGTGAAGAGCGTTTGGGTGTTTTTTGCTTTTTTATAATGGGTGTAGTTATGGTGATTTCTATTTGGGGTTTTGTGTGTGTTTTGTATGGTACGTTGTTATTTTGTTGGTTATTATTTGTCGATATTGTGGTTACTATAGATGGACTATATTTGGGATTGGTATGGATTAGGCAGTTTGTGATTGGGTTGCATTTTATAAAGCATTTCTTTCTTTTCTTTTTATATTAGTATTTATGTAGCAAAGTAAATGCCTATTTAAATGTCTCAATTTCCCCATTATTTCATTCCTCCTGTTCAATAAGTTGTTTTGATCCTTGAAGTTGATCATTGCTAACTTTTCCTCCAATTTACAGTTTCTGCTGTTGCTAGTATTTGGGGTTGTTTTTTTTCCTATAATTTCCCATTTAATTTTGGTAATGATATTATTTAGTTTCTGGCTCCATATGTAGTTTGATAGTGTTGTGTTGATTTTGTATTTTCACTGTTTTAAATGATATTTGATGATTATTAACTCTTTCTTTAAAGGTTGTTTCTGTAGCTTCATGTAGGTTTTTTTCTTCAGCGTTTGTACTGTTAGTTAGGCATTTGTTGTTAAGTGGGCCATTTTTTATATTTCGACGATTGCATTTGTTGTTGCTTTGCTGATTTGTGTTGTTGTGTTTATTATTTTCTTTATTGGGTAATTTTTAATTGTGTTTGGTTATTATATTTTCTGTGTTCTCCATGCAGGTGTAATTGATTTTTCTGTATTTTTGTTGATGATTTTTGATATTTGGGGAAATGTTTTTCAATTATTTTGAAAATATTTTTCCTATTTTTGTTTTTATCGTATTATTGTAGGGTGGGTTGAACCAGATTATGTTTCTCTTTCTATTATGTTTGCTTTGATTGTCTTCCTTTGCATATTCTACTTTGTTCAGGTAACTGCTATTAATTCTGTTTCATATGTTTTTGTTTTCGGTGAATGTTTTTATGATGCTGGAATTTGCTGATATTCTTTTGTTTATGGATACTGATATGTACTTGAATACATTAGTAGGGTAGATGGAGTTTTTGTTGATGTATATACGGTTGTTGTTTGCTTTTCTGTATGGTTTTCATGTGTTGTTTAAATTGACTGTTATATATCTAAGAAGTTTACTATTTTTATGTTATAGTTTATGTCTATTTTAAATTCTAGTGTGTTGAAGGTTTCTATGGTCTATTTTCTAATTTTTTCTGTAGTTCTCCCGTTGCAATTTCTTACGATTATTATGCTGTCGTCCCTGTATAAGCCTATGTCTTTTTGTTTCATGATGTATGATAATTTATTGATGATGTATATAATTAAGCGTTCACATATTCTACGCCGTCATAGCTGCATACCGTTACGTCAAAGGTACCGTCGATATTGTTTTTATATGTGCTAAGTTTTTGTCCATATTTTCTTGCTGTAGTATAGTACTGAACTTCTCCAGTGTTTGATGATGCTTAGATCTTCGTTTGCAATATTATATTCATGTATTGTTTCGCTAAGTCTAATGCATTGTTTAGTGTGCTTTCATTGATGGATAGGTAAAATCTGTGATGTCTAATTGCTTGAAGGAACAATTTTTGTTTTTTGCTGGTGATATTGCTAAACCAATTAATTGTTTCTTTTGTATTTCTCCATTGGTTTATGCAACTTTGTAAATAATTTTTGTATAATTTGCTTATTTATATTCTCAACATTGTTTTTTGTGGAATTTATTGTCACCATGTTGTTTTATTTAGGAAATTGTCTTTGCCGCCTTTTAGTTTAATAAATGGTTCCACTTTTGGTAATTGCGTTATTCTGTTGTCTAGTTTTAATTTGGCGGCCATGGCTTTTGCTTTTTCGTTTATGTTGTTTTTCCAATTCATTGTTGCTCTTTTTGTAGAATGTGATGAATTCTTTTTCCATTTGTTTCTATGGCTTTCATTGATTTATTATTTTGGACATTTTCCAGTTGTTTTAGAAATGTGTTGTTTGTTATGCTTGATTATAATTTGTTTATTATATCTGTTAGCTCATTTTCAAATGCGATGATGTTCTGCTTTAATGGGTCTTTCGATGACCTAAATCCGAAATCGTTGTAATTGTTGTTGGTATTGTCGTTATAAAATGTTTTCCATCTACTGCGCTTTAAGAAATGTTCGATTTTTTTCGATGTTTCTCATTTTTATTTGTGCATATTTGATGCTGGTATATTTTTTAAAGAATACTTATACGGTATTTGGTCTATGTTGATATAACTTTTTGTCTAGAACAGTAGAATTGGATTTTGTCAGAAAGTGAAATACTTTTTGCTGATAATACTTATATAGCCACAAATCTCCGAAGTAAACAAGAGTTAAGTGAAAAAAAATTTTTTATATATTTATTCTAATAATTCTCTATCTCCATTTTCGATATTGAGCACTCTACCACAAAGAAGAATTAGAATATTAAATCGTATTGGCAAATCACACTTCCATAATGTTTGGTTCCCAGGCTGTATCAACATTTGCTGATACCACGTTGCCAATTACAAATATATACAAGGTTGAACCCAGCCAAGAATCCCTGCCATCCCAAAATTTAATGTACATTTAATCAAATGTTTGAAAGTAAATCAATCCGAGAATTTATACACACACACACAAATATATATATATATATATATATATATATATAGAGAGAGAGAGAGAGAGAGAGAGGTGACTATACTCGTGTCGAAAAAACTTTGAATTCTTGATTTAACAATAGCCAAATCAATCTCGAAGGGAAAAAAGGTTTTAAAAAAGAAAGAGCCAGAAACATGAAAGTCTGTCGAAAATAATCGCACAGATACAGGTTCAAGGCCCAAAGAAAAAAAAACCGATACGAGTAAACAACTAACTAAAGAGCTCGATACAAACGTAGAGCAGACCTAGTCAAACCTAATGAGCCAGACAAACCTACCAAGGTTTCACTTAGGCAGATCGTCAGGGTCAGCTGGCCGTTTTCTTTTGCCTCTTTAGCCAGCTGACCCTGGCGATCTGCCTATGTGAAACCTTGGTAGGTTTGTCTGGCTCATTAGGTTTGACTATATATATATATATATATATATATATATATATATATATATATATATATATATATATGAATAAAGACAAAAGGGAAACTTATCTTACCGACGCATTTAGTCCTCTGATGGACGTTATCACGGCAAATGAGAGGATTTTATTTTGAACAGGTTTTAATTTAAAAGAGCAAAAATTGTGGTTTTTTACCGAAATTTTAAATTTAAGAAACGATCATAAATATTCAACATCTTAAGTACGGGATTTTAATTTATGTGTTAGATGTTAAAGTTATGAATTTATCCATATATATATATATATATATATATATATATATATATATATATATATTGGCTTGGGAAAGTAATAATTCTTTCAGAAATGAAGATATCTATAAAAAAATATCCATGACGCAGATTTATATTTTGATAAGATTCGACAGCGAAAATTTTCCATCAATGTTACTTTCTCTTAATAAGTGTGGCATTCTTCAGATCAAAATTTTAGATGAATTTATTTCTATTTATTTTCGTTGTGTAAAAGTCCCTTTTATATGCATAGATATTTTTTTAATTTTTGCAAGTTTCCACCAATGTACTGCGAGTAACAGTTCCGGTAAATTTCTTTTATAGATACATGTGTTCAGAATGATTATTGCTATGCGTAGTTTTCGTTTTGATAATATTTTGAACAATTTTAGATGTGGTTATAATTATTTTAATGATGTCTAGATTGAATAAATTGTCTTGGATAGTGGATGTGATGGAGTTAGTAGGCATTATTGTATATCTGATTTGGGAAGTTAGGAGTTGTATTATGTGCATGTTTATATTTAGTTTATTAAAATGGTTATTGTTGTTAATTATGTTGTTATCTTTTTTGCAGTTATACTTTGTATGCCTTTCTCTTAGCATTGGGGATGAAATAATAAGGATATTGGAGGTACGTATGTAAATATAAAAGTGAACATTGAAGTCAACACTCAGAGGCGACAGACTGTTTCATACTAGATGCAATCGTCAGGCCAACGATTGCGTCTCGCATGAAACAGTTTGCCGCTTTTGAGTGTTGACTTCAACGTTCACTTTTACATATATATATATATATATATATATATGTGTGTGTGTGTGTGTGTGTGTGTGTGTGTGTGTGTGTGTGTGTAAAAGTGAACATTGAAGTCAACACTCAAAAGCACTGCCCGTCAAAAATGTGAAAATTTCTTTTCATTTTTCGTTTCAACCTTTAGAAGTAAAATCTGATGATCCGCGGTCCTTTAAAATGGCTGCGGTGAAATAATTTATTATATGAAACCTTAAAGTGGTCTGTTTTTATTTAAATTTAAATACATATTGTTGAGTCTTGACTCAATGTTGAATCTCGCCTAATGCATGGAATAATAATGCAACACAAAATGTACTTAGAACAAGAATGTATTATAACAAGAAAGTGTACACAATAAGTACATATAGTATTTCTGTATATTTCTGGGAAGACGTTCCTGGAGAATGTGTTGACTAGTCGCAGTCGATCAGAGTCTCTAGTTGGATCTCGTGATTCCTCTTCCTTCTTCCGGTATCAACCATTATTTATATAGTTGGTAGTCACCTATGCAGATTAGGTGGATCCTACACAACACACACACATATATATATATATATATATATATATATATATATATATATATATATATATATATATATATATATATATATATATATATATATATATATATATATATATATATCCAGGTAAGATGAGAACGAATAGAGTACAATTCCAATGTTCGTAATATTTAGTTTAAAAGAGGGTCTCAATACAAATTAGACCATTATTATCTATTTTGGGATATTACACCGAAAACATGTTAAATATGCAATCCAAGATACAATCCAAAAATACTCTTACAAAATTTGGTGGGGGCGGATTCCTGACAAAACAAGTTTAAATATCCATATAAATATTTTTGCAAAATGCCATCGTTGTACCTCAACGCAGCAACTCAAACCGAAGGATAAAAATGTACTCCGCTTGTTTCAATGCACGCATGTATCCGTCAGATCATTGACTGGCGGACCTTTTTAAATACTCCGTTGAATGGCTTCGCAAACCACCATCGTTTTGGTGTGAGGAATATACCCCCAAAGTTTGTAAAAGTATTTTTGGTACACCCTGCATATATACACTACCCTCTAAACGTTTAAGGTCAGATAATTATTTTTTTTCAAACTCATTAGAAAGAAAATAGTTTTAGGTAAATTTTTATTAAAATTTTATTAAATGTATAACTAAATTCCTTACGTGACATATTTTTATTCTGTAACAAAGCAAAAATATGAAAAATGTTAAATATAAGATTCACCAAAATATCCGCCCTTCGCCTTGATAACTGCTGAGCATCCTCTTGGCATTCTTTCGATCAATAAAAGAAAATATTTACTTGTAATGTTTTACCATTCCTCTTTTAATAGCGTCCACGAGGTTCCTGCACAGCTTGGTTGTCGCTTGTTGACTCTGCGGTCCAATTCATCTCAAACTAATTCGATGAGATTACATTCATGTGATTGTAGTGGCCATTCCATGAGAGTCAAATTATTTTTTTTCAGTTTTCTTCTACAAATAGTTTTTTGGCATAGCTTAGAAGTTTGTTTCGGGTCATTATCTTGCATAGGTACAAATCTATCACCGAGCAGCCGTGCAATGGCGTGTCGCCGTAGAAAAGAGTTATGTCCATGTTGATTCAAGATTCCAGGCACTCGATAAATATCGCCAGCTGTATTGCCTGCAATATATCATCACATTTTCGCCACCATGCTTTAAATTTGTCACAACAAAATCTGTAATCATTCGTTCACTAGTTCTTCACCGCCTCACATACATTCGCCTTTGACATCCAAAGGTCTCAAACTTGGATTCAGAAGACTCGTTTACTTTGATCAACAGTCCAGTTTTTATGTTTTTTCGCCCATATGAGTTGTTTATGTTTATTCGCTGGTCTAAGCAGTGGTTTCCTGGCAGCAAAATGGCCATTGAGACGATCTGTTGTGATTCTTCTCCTAATTGTTAATGCAGACACATTAGCTCCACCGGCTTCATTTACTTCTGCAGCAATTTGACGCTCTGTCAGCATGAATGGTGATTTTGATGAACTTGTGAAGTGTATTTTAGCCGACCTGTCGTTCTTTTTGCCTGTTTCTACATTTCTCATAATAGAGGAACGAACTGCATTTTATGAATCTTTAACTTGTTGGGATATATCTCGAAATCTACAGGACACATGGCACAGTAGATCCAGTGACAGGACCCGAAGAGTGTGAGTTCAATACCCGGTTAAGGCAGTGGAGAACATGCAGAGGGGAATTAACAGGAGATAACTGATAACTGACATCCATTAAACATGGCTTGTAGAACTAGAACAGTCTACCCTAGTGAGCGAAATAAAAGGTTCAGTTCGACATTCCAACCGCCTGAAGAAGACCGGAAATTAAAACGGCCGAAACGATGTAATAAATATTGAGACAAAGATGAGGACAATAGTCCGAATAATGTAAATAGTGTACATAATACCTCATCTCAGAAATATAGACAAAAAATTGAAATTATTATCATTTTCAATAATTGAATCTGAAATACATAATACGCATTATGAGAGATTTAGTGGTGTTTCAAAATAGAGGGCTCTAAAATAATTTAGAGTCAGCCTCCTCACACTCGGAGTACCGGGTAAAGGAGGTACTGCAATAAAAAAAATGTTATTTTATATCGAATATACCCAAAACTTGTGAAATGTGTTGTTTCATGTAATTTTACCCCAAAATTATGTTTATAAAATTGAGCATAAAAGTCGGCTTGGAAACATAATTTTGCAAGTGATCTTGAACATTTTGAGGGTAATGTATATATATATATATATATATATATATATATATATATATATATATATATATATATATATATATATATATATATATATATAGGTGACTGCTGAAAGACCGAATGATATAAAACAAAAATAACTTTTACAAACACATGAGAATTTTGGGGGTAGTAATGGAAATATGTTTAAATTCAGTTACAGAATCTTCTGAAGGTGTGTTCTGGCGATGCCTAGAGCGACGACGGGGAGAAGCGGATGGATCCACGAGGATACCCTGCCGTACAGCTTCCACAGCTGCGTCAGTGCATACTATGTGCTTAGGACCTTTTCCCTTCTCACCGCCGATCCAGTGCTTTCAAACCGGGCCATTAGTTCCCGAATCATATTATCGCTAGGAGATACTCTGACATTAAAATGTGGCCAGTATTTTCTCTAAGTTTGAATAATTGATCTTTCGTTGGAATAGAAAAACATTGGACATCATAAGTAGCCATTTTAATTTCGAAGGGATTGTTTTATGACGTGTATGAATGATTAAATAAGGAACAGGCATGAAAAAAATTTAATTAACATGATTTGCTATTTATTTAGCATATTCCTTTAAGTGCAATTGTGGAGTTGTTTAAATTTAAAAGATCTTTTTAATTTTGATTTAATTGTGAAACGTCACCTGTCCATTTCATCGCATTAGAAGGCATGTATGTATCATGCATGTGTCAAAATAGCAAAACTATAAATTTTATAATACTTGGCTACTTTCAAATTTAATTATATATATATATATATATATTTAAAGACATTTTTATGTTTAACATTCTTTTTATACATACAAGTTTTTAAGTAAATGCTCTGTTTATAAAAAACAGTATTAAACAACATTTACCGGCCTGAATGTGCGAGAAATGTTCATAGAAAATATTCGTCCTTCGTCAGGATTCGAACCTGTATCCTATATGGAACCGTCATATAGCCTGCCGTGCTTTCATGGAATATTGAAGTTTATAAGCAGTAAATTCGACCTCGCAATCGAACGATCCTTTGTGGCCGAGCGGTAAAGCACGTCAGGCTGTATGACGCTTCTCTATAGAATACAGGTTCGAATCCTGTCGACGGACGAATATTTTCTATGAAAATGTCTCGTACGTTCAGACCGGTAACTGTTGTTTAATACTGTTTATACTTGATTTTCAACCTTTCGGTATCTTCAGGCGATTTTGGTCAATTGATTTCCTAATGCTTTATATTTTTAAAATAAATTAATTATATTTTTTTTAATTTATTAGCGCTATATTTTTTTTAAAAATTAAATTAAATTAAATGAATAAGCGCACGACGTGAGCTGTGGTGGAAAGTGAAAAGAAGGAGGCGGTGGAGGAGAAATTGGAAATGTATCGGTGGTGGATTAAAGGAAATACACATACTTTCTTTTCATCCTACTTCATATGAACTCAAAAAGAACCTCTCTCTTCAACGAATCATAATTTCCGATCTTTGATTCAAAAGGTTTTTTTTCGGTCGGGAACTGGTATTACAGCTAATTTTTTCTTGTTGACAAAGGTTGCAAATGTTGAAATTATTGTTGTAAGGTTTTGCTTTTTTGTTTTTTGTTTTTTAATTTTCCTGTTTACAAGAGGATGTTTTTTTATTTTTTTCCTTTAATTTCTATACAATATTGGTTAGTTTAGTAGAATTTCTAAGGCTTTTTAGCTTAACAGATGACTTATGATTGTATCACCTCTTCTTACTTAATTTTTGTGGTTAATAGTTTTTTTATTTTTCAAATACATTGAAATAGGAAATCAATTGACCGAAATCGCCTGAAGATACGGAATCGTTGAGACCAGGGTAGTAGAATCTGATGATCTAATCTTCTATACTTAAAAGCTCTACATGTTACATATTTATCTTTTTCTATGTGCAGTGAGAACTTTTTAATACTATTTCCTAGTATAATTCAACTCTGACCATTAACTGTTTTATTATATATATATATATATATATATATATATATATATATATATATATATATATATATATATATATATATATATATATATACATATATATATATATATATATATATATATTGAGTATATGTAGGCAAAATATTTCCATTCAAAAGGTTTATATGTATATTAATATAAATAAAAATTAATACAATGCATCATCCAATAACATATCAAATTACTTTATCGTAATCAAATGTATTCCAACTATAAATAGAAGAAAAACTTCTAAAAAAGACCCTCATAAACACTAATTCACTGATTTAAGTAAAAAAAAATAAAATTAATTATATGCTATACTAAATTTAATAATCTAACCTAATTTTTATAAACAATTCTTCTCCACCAATTAGCATCTTCCAAAAGGCCAGCATTATATATCAATTTAAATGCCCTTTAGAGGATGTTATCTTTGATAAAAATGTCAATATGTACCTTGGCTTTACTACGACGATACTAACAAAAAGTCTTACTTTTCACTTGGCTGAGCATAGTTCAATAACTCAGCATTTAGAGGAAGGCTCCTTACTAAACTCACAGATTCGACGGTTTCTACTTGAAACTATATCTATAATACATAAAAGCAATAATAAGCAAAAACTAAAGATGGTTGAAGCCCTTTATATAAGCCAGTTAAAGCCCCCAAATAAATAAAATCAACTATGAGTATAGCTACAACGTCCTTAAATGCTTATAAAAATATATATGTATGACCAAAAATGGAAAAGTTAGTTTCCTTATACTGGGGAAAAAAAAACATGTGAACTTAAAACGTTGCCTAAGCACTAAAAATGACCAGTTTAAATGTTTTGATGTACAAAAACACATATACATACTCAAATACAACTTAACCCCCTGAAGATGGTCTCAGATGAGACTGAAAGTATTTGGGGAAATAAAAACTATTTGAAAGAAAATTTTGGTATTTTTCTTAATCAATTTTCTAAGGCTACCAAGAAATTAATCTGTGAACTCGAAAGTGTTACAACAAAAACTAATCGACTTATGTCAAAATTATTTAACCAAACCTGTTTGAATATATATATATATATATATATATATATATATATATATATATATATATATATATATATATATATGGAGAGAGAGAGAGAGAGAGAGATGATTTAGAATACCGTCTAAAACAAATTTCGTATCTTCTCGACTTTCAATGCTAATTTTGAAATTGATTATTTTAATTTCATAACTAAGTTCTGTTATTCTCAAAGTTATCAGTATGTTAGAAATTTATGTGTTAGAAATAAATAGGGGAAATTATTTTGATTCGGCAAATCTACTCTGTTTCTTTCTCACGTAAGAAAAAACACTTTTCCTCTCCCGCAGACACCGCTATTATCAAATTACATATCTGGATTTAAACTAAGTTAGATCATATAATTGTCTTTTAAGTTTAGATTAACGAACTCGAACAGTTTCGAACTAATCGTCGAGATTAATATAAAGATTATCAAAATCTATCATTGAAATCCGAAGACGCACTGAGATAGTAAAATATGCCTTCCAAAAGCTAAGCAAAGTATTAAGAAACAAAAATGTATTGAACTGTCATGTAATGTCTGCGCCCGTTTATGGAAGTGAATGCTGGACAATCTCCTCACAGGTGAAGAAGAGACTTGAACCAACAGGAATGATTCTGAAGATGACATGTGTGCATCGACGAAGTTTTAGAGAAAATAGAAACAAAATGAAACTACAACTTAACATCCGGAAGAGACAGTTGAAATTTATTGTCTCATAATGAGGAAAGAAGGCTTGGAATATCTGATACTCACAAGACAAATTGAAGGCAAATGATGCAGAGGAAAATAACACATAAACTACATTGCAAGCTTGAGTAAATGGATGGTGAAAAACATTTAGGAAAGAAAAGAAAAGACAAAAGGGTAAGATTTAGACACATTAGAGACAATATTTTTCACCATAGTAATAATAAAAAAAGTAACCAATAAAAATATTTGAATAAATTGGCGTTGCAAATGTAAACAAAGAGAAAATGTGAAGAATATTAAGTCCTAAAAATATCTGACATGCACAGATGCCCTTAAGGGCACATGGCCTAATGGATAAAGACATTGTTTAGATCCAGTGACAAGACTAATGTGAGTTCAATACCATACCACAACAGTGAATCAAAAAACTTGAAGAGTTGAGTTAAAGGGAAATAACTGAGACATCCAGAAGCGGCATGGACTTGAACAATGGACTTGAAACTAACCAGTGACAGGGACCCAAAGAGTGTGAGTTCAATACGAAGTTAACCCTAACCCTGCCGGAAACAGGAGATAACCGATGACATCCATTAAACATGGGACTGAACCCTTTATTTTGCACACTGGGGTAGACAGTTCTAGTTCCACGTGCCATGTTTAATGGCTGTCATATAATACCACATCTCAGAAATATAGACAGATACTGAACGGCCGATATCGCGAATATGGCAATGAAGATGAGGCTAACCGTCCGAATAATATAAATAATGCAAGGAAACATAATACTTCATCAGACAGATATTAAGAACATTGGCTAAACGAACCTGACCTCTTCTTTATGTGCTGTGATCTCTCAAGACGTAAACGGTCGTGGCTCTCCACAACTTCCTGTCCCTTGTAATTCTTAATAAATTTTGTCTTTCGGTTATTTCTTCTCGGCCCTGTTCCACCATCTATTTACTCAAGCTAAGTATTCATTGTTTTCCCCTGTCCCTCTTGCCTTCAATCTGTCCTGTGAGTATCAGATTTCCCAAGCTCTCTTTCCTCAGTATGTGCCCTAGCAACCTGAACTGTCTCTTCCTGATGCTTAGTATAAGTTTTTTGTTTTGTTTCCATATTCTCTAAATCTTCGTCGTTGCTCTCATGTCCTGCCCATGGGGCCCTCAGTATCCTTCTGTAGAACCACATTTCTGATGCTTCAAGTCTCTTCTTCATCTTTGAGGATATTTTCCAAAACTAACACCATTCAGGAGGACAGATATTTCATAGCGGTTTCGTATTCTTTTCCTTGTTTCTAGCGATTTTCCTACTTCTCAGTATCCCGCTTAATTTTTTAAAGTCATCTTTGGCTATCCCAACGAGCCTTCGGATTTCATTGTCCCATTTTCAGTCCTCTGTTAAAACACTTCACAGATATTCAAATTTCCCCCACTTATTTTATTTTAGTATTTCTGATTTCTACTTCCCATGTAGGTCTCATCCTTTTGCTAACAACCATTCTGTCTTTTTGAATCTTATGTTTGCTCCTTTCTTGTCGCTTTCCTTTACTTCCTTCTGTAGGAGTTTTTGTAGTTTTCTTTCTGTCTGCTATCAACATAGTGTCATCTGCAAATCTTTTGTTTTAAAAACTGTGGCTGCTAATAATGAATCCTCTTTACTTTGTTTCTGTTTCTTCAAGTCTCTTCTTCATTTTTGAGGAGATTGTCACATAACAATTTAGTATTATTTTCCCTGTTTCTAGCGAAGTTTCTTTTTTATTTCTAGTACGCTGCTTAGCTTTTGGAAGGCATCTTTCGCTATCCCAATACTCCTTCGGATTTCTGTGTCACACTTCCCATATATTTAAATTTCCGCACTTATTTCACTGTGGTATTTCGCATTTGCAATTCGCACTTTGGGCTCGTCTTTTTGCTAACGACAATGCATTCTGTCTTCTTACAGTTTATGTTTAGTCCTTTTTTCTCGCTTTCCTTCGTTACCTTCAGTAGGAGTTTTTTTGCTTTCTTTCTAAGTTTGACATCAACACAGTGTCATCTGCATATCCTATGTTGTTAAAATTTTGGCTGCTAATAATGAATCTTGGTAGGACTTCTACTTCTCTCGGAATCGCCTCGCTGTATAGGTTGAATAAGTCTGGTGAGAAGACACGTCCTTGTCGTACACACCTTTCTATTTTTGTATATCTGCTGAAACCATTTTCTATTCTGTATGCCGGCCGTCTGTTGCCAGTATAGGTTCTTGATTATTCTAATATCCTTCCCAAATATATCAAGCTTACCGAGTAGTCCAATACATCACTTTACGTAGTTTATGAAACACAGGTACACGTCCTACTGAATTACATTTCTCTTTCTTATAAAATTCTGACTATAATTATCGCGTTCCTTGTTCCAGTGACGAACCCTCACTGTTCCTGTCCTATTTCTGATTCTGTTGTGAGCAATATTCCTCAGACTTCGGGTGGGAATTTCCGTTATATAGGCCGATTAGCCCGATTATCGTTTACACCAGGTTTTTTAGGAAAGTGCTATGAAAATAGACCTTCTTATGTCTTCCATTATATCGCCACTGTTATAAAGTTAATTTATTGTTTCTGTAATTCTCTCTATGCAAAAATCGTCAAAACCTGCCCTCATCTATAATACAATTCCGCCTAGCCCTGCCACTTTGTTTCTTTTCAATTTGGCCAGTGCAGGTTCTATTTCAGATTTCAATGCTTCCGGTTAATCAGTAATTTTGTGTATTGACGGTTAATCTCTTTCGTCGTGAAAGTGTTCAACGTGTGTAAAGCATTCTCTCCTTTCAGCCTTTCGTCCTTGAACTATGACAGTCCTCTTCATGAGAATCTCTTTTGTCCTCTTAATTTCCTCATTTCCTTATGCATTTCATCAAAATCAATAAAATTGTAACTAGTTAAAGTTAGTAAATGTGTAAATTAGTTGAAGAAGAACATGGGAAATTATTTTTAAACAGTCAATTTTAGTATCTGTCTATATTTCTGAGATGAGGTATTATGTACACTATTTACATTATTTGGACTATTCTCCTCATCTTTGTCGCCATATTTATTTCAACGTTTCGGCCTTTCAGTATCTGTCTATATTTCTGAGATGAGGTATTATGTACACTATTTACATTATTCGGACTATTGTCCTCATCTTTGTCGCCATATTTATTTCAACGTTTCGGCCTTTCAGTATCTGTCTATATTTCTGAGATGAGGTATTATGTACACTATTTACATTATTCGGACTATTGTCCTCATCTTTGTTGCCATATTTATTACAACGTTTCGGTCTTTCAGTATCTGTCTATATTTCTGAGATGAGGTATTATGTACACTATTTACATTATTCGGACCATTGTCCTCATCTTTGTTGCCATATTTATTGCAACGTTTCGGCCTTTCAGTATCTGTCTATATATCTGAGATGAGGTATTATGTACACTATTTACATTATTTGGACTATTGTCCTCATCTTTGTCGCCATATTTATTACAACGTTTCGGCCTTTCAGTATCTGTCTATATTTCTGAGATGAGGTATTATGTACACTATTTACATTATTCGGACTATTGTCCTCATCTTTGTTGCCATATTTATTACAACGTTTCGGTCTTTCAGTATCTGTCTATATTTCTGAGATGAGGTATTATGTACACTATTTACATTATTCGGACTATTGTCCTCATCTTTGTCGCCATATTTATTACAACGTTTCGGCCTTTCAGTATCTGTCTATATATCTGAGATGAGGTATTATGTACACTATTTACATTATTTGGACTATTGTCCTCATCTTTGTCGCCATATTTATTACAACGTTTAGGCCTTTCAGTATCTGTCTATATTTCTGAGATGAGGTATTATGTACACTATTTACATTATTTGGACTATTGTCCTCATCTTTGTCGCCATATTTATTACAACGTTTAGGCCTTTCAGTATCTGTCTATATTTCTGAGATGAGGTATTATGTACACTATTTACATTATTTGGACTATTGTCCTCATCTTTGTCGCCATATTTATTACAACGTTTCGGTCTTTCAGTATCTGTCTATATTTCTGAGATGAGGTATTATGTACACTATTTACATTATTCGGACCATTGTCCTCATCTTTGTTGCCATATTTATTGCAACGTTTCGGCCTTTCAGTATCTGTCTATATATCTGAGATGAGGTATTATGTACACTATTTACATTATTTGGACTATTGTCCTCATCTTTGTCGCCATATTTATTACAACGTTTAGGCCTTTCAGTATCTGTCTATATTTCTGAGATGAGGTATTATGTACACTATTTACATTATTCGGACTATTGTCCTCATCTTTGTTGCCATATTTATTACAACGTTTCGGTCTTTCAGTATCTGTCTATATTTCTGAGATGAGGTATTATGTACACTATTTACATTATTCGGACTATTGTCCTCATCTTTGTCGCCATATTTATTACAACGTTTCGGCCTTTCAGTATCTGTCTATATTTCTGAGATGAGGTATTATGTACACTATTTACATTATTTGGACTATTCTCCTCATCTTTGTCGCCATATTTATTTCAACGTTTCGGCCTTTCAGTATCTGCCTATATTTCTGAGATGAGGTATTATGTACACTATTTACATTATTCGGACCATTGTCCTCATCTTTGTCGCCATATTTATTAAAACTTTTCGGTCGTTGTACGCTCCGGCCTTCTTCAGGTGGAAAGCACCTCAAAAGTAGAAAGTTGAGAAAAGCAAGGATGCACCTTCTCGCCGGATTTATTCAACTAAAACAGTGAGATGATCCTAACAGGACTAGAAATCTCACCAGGAATTACTTATGGTTGTTCACAAGATGTAAACTAGAGACCTAAAAATAATACAAGTAAAGAAATTTAACTATTATAAAAGACAAAGAAAATTTGATAAAAAAAGGAAAAGTTGCATCGCAGCGAGTGATCGATCTCACGAACTTTTGTAAATGTATGAGAGAACATGAAAATGGGAAGGGCAGTAACAGAACAAACATAGCTTTAAACGAGAAAAATATGAAATTATGGAGAGCCATAATCGCCCACTTCCTGAAAGGATGCGGCAATTTAAGACGTTAATTATAAATCTATACCGTTTTAACGAAATTATATTTACATATTTAGAAATGACAAGCTGAAAATAACACCTTTTTTAAACATTAGAGTAATCATTGCATTTGACATTTTTAAAATTATAAACTATATCAACACATATATAACAAAGAAACAATAACAATTTTAACTTGGAGATGTATTATATGTCATACTCAGGTAATACCAATTTTTCCAAAGTTCATATTAAATATCTGTTGATATTTCTGAGATGAGGTATTGTAATTATTTGCGTTGTTTGGGCTGTTGTCCTCATCTTGATTGCCATATTCACAAAGTTTCGGCCTTCTGCAGATCATTGGAATTTCAAACTTAACCCTCTGTTTCGGCCACATGCCATGGATCTTCTGGATGTCTAAGTTATCACAATTTAACTCAACACCCACAGTTTTTATTTACCACTGCAGTAGCTAGGTATTGAACTCACAACACTTCGGGTCAAAACATTGAATTCAACCAACTCTTATCTACTTGGTCATGTGTACTTGAGTACTTTTAGGACTTTTAAATTTAATGCCTCACTAAGCATTTTTTATTAGTAGCAGTGGTAAATAGTGTTTATTCGATCTAACGAGTAAATGGGTGGAGTGAACATAGACTGAGTAGGAGAGTAATTGGACGAAGATTGTTTCGAAGCACGAAGGTAAATTTTGGAAAGCCATAATCGCTCACGTCCTTAAGGCATACAAAGAAAATAGTGCTCAGCTGCTATGTAATATCAATTCTGACATATGAAAGTAAATGAACAATTTCCTCGCAATTGAAGATCAGAGTTCAGGCGACAGAGACGTGGTTCTACAGAAGGATGCTGAGAACATAGAACAGGTGAGCAACGAGGACGTTTTAAGAAAACTGGAAAGGAAAATCAGCAAAAGACAGCTAAAACTTTGGAGATAAATAAGGGAAGTGAGCTTGAAAAAATTTACACTTACAGGTCATGGTGAATGCCTGAGTGGCAGAGGTAAATAGCGGATATTCGATCCAAAGGGTTACTGGGTGGTGGTACATAAGTAGGAGAATAAGTAGGCAAAAATTGCTTCGAGCTCCGAAGGGAAAATTTCGAGAGCTATAATCGCTCACGTACTTAAGGCATACAGCGTATAAATGAACATTGAATCTTCTTGATAGGATGTTGACGTGAATTTTAGATTAATTCTTTATGATGAATAATATTTTCATTTCTATGAAAGCAGCAGAGATAGTTTGATCTTCTTTTCGGCTACATTTGTAAAGTCACGTATTTTTGTACATCTTTTCAAGCACATCTTTCAGTGCAGCCCAGATGAAAATACATTCACAAAGCCTAAAGTTTTCAGAAAACTGCGTCTTTTCGCAGAAAAAGGACACACCCCTGTCCAAGAAAGTACAATCCAAATTCGTTGTCGCCAAGGCGTACCGAGTACAAAAATTAAACAGAAAGATCAGAAAGTGCTGCACAAGGTCCGTTACCCCCAGTGAAGGCAGTAATCAGCACCAGTCAACACCAGGTGAGTACATCTGAGGAGTCAGTAGTAAACAAGTGTCACAACTTCGCCACAACTAACAGGCGGATCCATACTTGGACATTGCCCGGATCGAGGAAATAGCCTTGAATATCCTTCAAGCTCGTGCGGATGAACTATTATGAAAGGTGAGACAGACACTGGAGAAATCGAAGCCTCCCAAATCAAACATCACGAACCCGGAGAAGCTAACTATCAGAACCTTACAGAGGAATGAAAACACCATCATACTTCTAGCTGACAAAAGCAATGTGACTGTAGTGATAGACAAATCGGAATATACAGAAAAATTGGAAGACCTCATTAAAAATGATAACTACAGTAAAGAAAGAACGAACAATGGAAACAGAACGAAAACTGTTGCAAATCCTAATCAAGAACAAGAACCACTTCCCACTTAAGATATTTGGGTAGTTGTCACAGCGTTACACCAATATACTGTCTCCGCCAAATACACAAAGACGGTATTCCTCTCAAGCTAATTTTTAACTGCCAAGACTTTGTTTGCCACCCTCTTTGTCGCTTTCTTCTAGATATAATTGATTCATTAATTGGAAAGTCTGCTCTATATGTCCGAAGTTCTGCCCACTTTGTTGCAATCAAAGATGCACCGATCCAATCCAATCAGATGGTCATCATGAACGTGATGAGTTTCTCCAACATGGTACCCACAGATGAGGCACTATCAGTAGCCAGGGACAGACTGGCCTCGGACTTATTCCTAGGAGAACGGACCAGTATACTAATAGATAACCTGATAGACATGCTGACTTTCCGTACACAAACAACACACTGAATGGGATCAGGCATATACCGACAGAATGAAGGCTTATCAATGGGCTCACCATTATAACTAGTAATAGCAAACATATGCATGGAATACTTCGAAGAAATGGCATTAGAATCCACATCACTTAAGCCAACCCTATGGCTGATAAACGTAGATGACACCCTCATACTCACAGCAGTTTCATCTTCTTTTAGGCTACATTTATAGAGTCACGTATTTTTGTACATCTTTTCAAGCATATATTTCAGTGCAGACCAGATAAAAATACATTCACAAAGCCTAAAGTTTTCAGAAAACTGCGTCTTGTCCGAGAACCATGGGCGATGTGAACTCAATAAGATCATCGAGACACTTCACAATAGAAAGAGTAAACAATAACAAACTCGCCTTCGTAGATGTACTAATATCTCGAACAGAGCATTGGTTCATGACATCCGCATACTGCAAGCCAACATTCACCGGACAATACCTCAATTTCAACTCCCACCACCCATACAGTGTAAAGAAGGGGACCGTCCGCTGCTTACAACATCGATCAAAAGTCATAAGTGGCGACCCAGAGATATATAATCAAGAAATGGTTAGTATAAGCCGTACCCTACATCGTAACAACTACCCGAGGTACATGGCAGCTGCTCCGCCAAACTGGGACAGAAGTGTACAAGAGGATAACAACACTCAGAAAACAGCTTCGGTTTGCTTCTCCTGTGTAAAGGGATTATTGGAAAAATACTAAAGATCTGTGATCCATATTACCCCAGGGCGACCTTAAAAAGACACCTGTCCCTCCTCATAGAGAAGAACATGACTAAGGAGACTGTGTACGCCATCGGGTGGGGCTATGGGAAGAAATATATAAAAAAAGGAAACAGGTTGCCCACTAAAGGTAAGACTGCAAGAACATCGTAAAGCCGTAACACGAGGGGAAATAGAAACATCAGACGTATCTGACTACATATGGAGGGAAAAGGAAGATTACAAACCCCTGTGGTATGAGGTTCAAATAATAGATAGAGAACATCACTGGAAAATACGAAAACTTAAGGAATCAGCACATATGATAAGCTACAAAAATCTCCTGAGCCGGCCAAGCATAGAAATGAATACAGGATTGGAACCAGTAATACGGAGTACTGGAGAAAAGCAATGAATAACAACAAAAATTTCAATATGAGCTCTGGTAAAAAATTATACTGAGACATTAAATTTATAAGTACCAACAAATCGATGTCCTCAAGGACACTTGGCCCAGTGGATAAAAGCGTTGGTTGATCCAGAAAGAGTTGTGAGTTCAATAAAACTGGTAAAATCTTGGAGAGTTGAGATAATAACTGAGACATCCGAAATAAAGTGGTCAGTTCCAAATTCCAGTCGCTAAGGCCGGAGCTTACAACGGCCGAAAGGTCATGAACCTGGCAACAAATATGAGGACAACAGCCCGATCAATATTAATAACGTAAATAATTCATGTTAATTTTACAAAGGTTTGAATGTCGAGGTTCGAGTTCTACTGAAGCAGGCTCGAATAGTTGAAATACGATAGGAAATGTTGTTTAGCTTGGCAGACAACATCGAGTAAAAGGAAACCAATGAGAAACGAACTCATTACTCAGAATCTATAACAATCAGGGACCCAATTACAAAAATACAGTTGCCTGCCTGGTCTCAAGCATCTTCCTTTCTTAGTTCTTTCGCGGTTCTAATAAAATCCTGCCAGCGTAACGAAAACCCACCGCAAGCATTAATTGCAGCACTATTTGTCTTAATAGAAATCTCAAGTAAGATCATTATTGGGATCTGGAAACTATCCAAAATGGATCCCAGTTGACTTAATAATAGGTTGCTTCGACTTTTTATGCAATCAGGGCTTCAGAATCTTTTTACGCCATTACGGCTTCAGAAATGTTTCCTATGATAACGCGAATTCCAATTGCAATCGGGTTCGTTAAATTCACTTATGTGCAACTACCCCTCAGAAAGGCATCAATCCGCCTGTTCTCCCACAAGCTATGCCTTAATTAGTTGCACTTGTATCAGTAAATCATTATTTTTTTCCCCAAAAATATTACAACCTAAAAATGTTTTTTTAAACATAGAAAAGGTTGATAAGCCGTAAAAATCAGATCATTCGAGAATTCGGAAGTTTATTAAACCCGGATATTTTTATATCAGAATTACAACAAAAACAAAACAACAAAGGTAAAGATACTGGTTTTATTTTTATTACAGAATATCAAATTGTGTAACTATATTGAAAGAAATAATTTGGTAAGAAAAAATTTGATAAATAACATCTGACATTAAAAGAAGGTATAGGAAATTAATAGAGTACCTTATCTTTATGAATAATAATAATAATAATAATAATAATAATAATAATAGTAATAATAATAATAATAATAATAATAATAATAATAATAATAATAATGTCTCCTGTGGTTTATAATGGAGACGTTTTCATTTTGAAAATTCTACCTTCATATTGTGCTTTTCATCCTGTTAGTTTCCTGTCATGATAGCTTTTTCGTACCAAAATTTTGTTCTTCAAAGAATGTCTTTGGATAGCATTATATATCGTCAATAAATACGCCAAATAATTCACAGTACGCCACAAAATAGAAAAGAAACCTGGTCAATAATAGAATTTGGTCTAATAGACTTAATATTAGTTCAGTTGGATTTCTCCAGGGTGATATGATACGGAATATTCAGGAGAAAATGTTGTTGTTTGTTTTTGCTTCAGACGCAGTTTTCTAAAAACTTTAGACTTTGTGAATGTGTTTCTCATCTAGGCTGCACGGAAAGCTGCAAGATGGGCTTGAAAAGAAATAGAAAATATGCGACTCAACAATTGTATGGGAAAAAAAAGATCAAATTATGTTCGCTGATTTCTTAGAAATGAAAAAATCATAAAGAATTAATCTAAAATTCACGTCAAAATCATATCAATCAGATTCAATCTTCATTTATACGCTGTATGCCAAAAGTACGGGAGCGATTATGGCCCTCGAATTTTTCTCTTCGGAGCTTGAAGCCATTTTTGTCTACTTATTCTCTTCCCGATGTTCCGCCTCCCATTAACCCGTTAGATCGACTATCCGCTATGTGCCTCTTCCAATCCGGCTTTCAATATAATCTGTGAGTGACAAATTTTTCAAGCCGTCTTTCCTTATTTATCTGCAAAGTTTTTGTTGTTTTTTTTCTGAGTATAATATTAGCGTGCTTTTTTTTATCCCAGTTTTCTTAAAACTTCATCGTTGCTCACCTGTTCTGTCCATATTCACAGTATCCTTCTGTAGAACCACGTCTCTGTCGCCTGAAATCTGCTCTTCAGCTTTGAAGAAATTATCCATTTTACTTTCATATGGTAAGATTGATATCACATAGCAGTTCAGCACTAACTTCTTTGTTTACAGTGAAATTTGACTGTTTCTTAATACTTTGTTTGCGGAACTTTCGCTATTCCAATGCACATTCGAGTTTCTGTTTCGTATTTTCCATTGTCTTTATAACATTTCATAGATAATAAAATGTATTCCCTGTTTTATCTCCAATTCATAACTGACATCTTGGGCTAAGACTAAGCCGTGATTTCTTCTTCTAAATGCCGGTTTGTCCTTTGCTTTCGTTTTCTTTTACTAACTTGCTGGTTGCCTCAAACTGTCGGAAAAAAGGTGAGATCATCAGTTAGAATATTTCTGTCTATAAAACAAGAAGAAAAAAGGAAATTTTAAATGTTCCAGAACTCAGTACTAAGCGAAAATAAATAGGATGGTTTGAAAACGAAGCCGTCCTGGGTACGACGATAAACTACATTCAACAACAAGTCCTTTGATCAGGAGGTTTGTGGAACCATCTCTTAATTGCTGGTGTCTCCAGGTCCACCCTGACACATTTTGGTAGCACCTATCAGGTTCCCAGCTATGGGCAAATAGTAAATCCCCAAAAGGGATCAAAATACTATGAAAGTATAAAAAATAGTTTTAATACCAGCAATACTTCTTTGAAGAAAAAATTATTCCCTGCAATACATTTTTGGAAAGAAATATTACCAATAATACATTTTTGAAAAAAAAATATTACCTTCAATAAAAATCTTGTCGGCGTTCAATAACCAATTACGGTCTCTGTTGCCTGAAATCTGGTCTTCAGCCGTAAGGAAAGTGTCCATTTTCCTGTTTCTTAATACTTTTTTTACGTTATTCCACTGCCTCTCCATGCTTCAGCTTCATATTTTCATTTGTCTGTATAAAATTTCCCAGATAGTAAAATTTATTTACGTATTTTATCTCCAATTCATTACTCACATCTTTGGCTAACCTTAACCCATGCTCTCTTCTAACAAATGCAAGGTTTTTTTCCTTTCCTTTCACTTTCTTTTCCAACTTTGTCTAGAATCGCCCGAAATTTTCTTTTTCGTCTACAATCAACACGATACAATATCTCATAGTCTGGTGGCGCATTACCTATTGTGTAGTGAGTCAATCCTTGCTGGATGCCTAAAAATAAAAGGGGTCAAAACTCTATGAAAGTATAAGAATAGGTTTTTATACCAGCAATACTTTTTTGGACAAATTATTACCGGCAATACATTTTTGAAGAAAAATCTTTTCCCTGCAATACATTTTGGGAAAAATATTACCAACGAAACATTTATGAAAAGAAATATTACCATCAATAAAAATCTTGTCGGCATTAAATAACCCATTGAGGTTTGAATAGAGTAAAACAAACCAAACCAAACTAAAATCAAAGGCTAGTTTGGCTGCAATATGTTTTTTTTAATTATTATTGATTTGGCAGTTATTTCACTAAAAGAAATGTATTCCTTTATGCTGTGTGATATTTGTTTTTTATTCGTCATAATTTATTCAGTTAGGGCACCCCCCCCCCATCTCACAAATATGGTTCATGGCGCCATTCAAGGCAAAATAGTGCAATGACTTGCCGGTTCCTTTTACACTGAGGATGTTGAGGTTACTCAGTCACTCCTCTGAGAAGTTAAAGGGGCAACATCTTCAAAGCGGCGGGTGCTTTGAATTCAGTGTGTTCCTTCTCCTAAGGTGGTTGCCAATCAAAGCTCCAGTCTGTCCTACTATTTACCCATAGCTGGACGAAAGAAATTCGCAATGGATAAGTGGACAAAATAAACTCAACTTGAATTCGAATTCGACATTAAATTCCTCAGTCCTAGACTCTATCCATTTCTTCACTTATTTTCTTGCCAAATTTAAAAAGCATAACATACATTATAAGTTTCAGGAAGACATCATTATCAAGCAATCAGCTTCTTAGCACTCATCTAATATTACGCTCGAATTGTTCAGCTTGACAAGCCATTCTGAAGTTATGGTGACGAAAAAACGAGCACAGGATGTCATCAGTTTACTCATTTTATGGGACCGAGAAATCAGATTTTTCACTAAGAAGGTTAAGATTATTGTTAGATATGACAAGATAAATATTAAGTCTGCCTTTTTGCGTATGAGAAGTTTGTCGAAATAAAACTGGAGACCGTCGACTTGTCTTGACCAGATTTAAAACAAATTAATACTGACAGCAAGACAGATAAAGGATGTTCGTTATATATATATATATATATATATATATATATATATATATATATATACATATATATATACATATATATATATGTGTGTGTGTTTGTGTGTGTGTTTGTGTGTATGTGTGAGTGAGTGAATGAGTGAGTGAGTGAGTGTGAGTGAGTGAGTGAGAGTGAGAGAGATTTGAAGAACAGTCCGAATAACGAGACAGAATATATAGTAGATAGGTCTTTTTGCATTTAAGCTTGGAATCTACGAAGGTGTATAGCAACGTGATATGGTCACATGCACATGCAAAATAAATTTACCCATGAGCGTACAAACAAAATGACAGATCAATTTTCTTCTTCCTAAATTTGACATTTTTTGTTTCAGTAATGTTTCACATGTTGAAATGAGACATATGTGAAATGTTTCACATGTTGAAATAAGACATATGTGAAATGTTTCCCATGTTGAAATAAGACATGTCAAGAGAGAAATTAAATGGACGATTATTGTCTCTGATTTCTTGTGTTTGCTTTCTTGTTGCAGTTGGGAGTGCAACACTGAGTGACATCTGCCGTTCATGATGTTTACCTACGACGTTCCTTTTCCGTTTTTCGACCATTGCCTTTATTCCTAAACTGATTAGACCTCTCTAGGGGAGCACAGCGTGTTACTGGCGGATGAAACATTACGATGTTTCTATTACGTGAGAAAGAGAGAGATAGAGAGAGACAAAGATAGAGAGAGGAATAGAGTGATAGAGAGAGAGGGGGTAGAAAGATAGAGGGAAGTGGGCGTTAGACACTGATATATTTATATATATATATATATATATATATATATATATATATATATATATATATATATATATGGAGAGAGAGAGGGGGAGATAGAGAGTGAGATAGCGAGATATAGATAGATAGATAGATAGATAGATAGATAGATAGATAGATAAAGAGAGAGGGAGATAGAGAGAGACAAAGATAGAGTGAGGAATAGAGGGATAGAGAGAAAGAGAGGGGGTTAGAAAGATAGATGGAATGAGCGTTAGACACTGATATATATATATATATATATATATATATATATATATATATATATATATATATACAGAGAGAGAGGGGGGAGGGAGATAGCGAGATAGAGAGTGAGATAGCGAGATAGTGATAGATAGATAGATACAGAGAGGGATAAAGAGAGAGGGAGATAGAGAGAAACAAAGATAGATAGAGGAATAGAGGGATAGAGAGAGAGAGGGGGTTTAGATAAAGGGAAGTGAGAGTTAGACACTTATATATATATATATAGAGAGAGAGAGAGAAAGAGCAGATAGCGAGATAGACAGTGAGATAGATTGATAGATAGATAGATAGATAGATAGATAGATAGATAGATAGATAGATAGATAGATAGATAGATAAAGAGAGAGGGAATAGAGAGAGGCAGAAACAGAGAGAGGGATAGAGAGAGATAGAGGGAATGAGATAGAGACAGAGGGGAGGGCATAGAGAGAGAATGATAGAGACAGAGGTAAACAGATATAGAACTGAGCAGAACTAAATTAAACATAAGGCTAGATATCACGAGACCTGAACAACGGAACGAGAACAACTTATTCTCGTATATGGATGACAAGTTCAGTTCGAAATTTCCTGAAAGTTACCAGAATAGACAGACATCTGAAGAAGACCGGAGACACAAACGCCGAAATGTTACCGTAACCATAAGAAAAACTGGACAACAGTCCAAAAGTAAACACTGATAATCCCTTACCCCCAAATTCAGAAACAGATTTTTCAGAACTGTATAAATGGTATTATCATTTTTCAGGGGTGTATAAATAACATTATCTATTCTCTTGGATAATTACAATTTGGGTAATAAACTTACACAGATATATCACAACAGACAATAATATATTTGGTAGATTTAATTCATTTTACGTACCAGAAACGGATTATTGCTGATAAATCTAGACTGGCAGTACTGGTTCTTCCCTTTCTAAACTTGACAGAGACAAAGATCGATCATACTTATTTTTCTACTCTGCATCTTCTTTCCCACTGACACAGCGTCGTAAGCCTTTTCCTAATCTGTCGCCATTTCCATAAAACAAATGTTCTGATATGCTCCATTCATTAGTCCAGCTAATTCAGTTCTTTACAGCTAAGAGACGCCATGTTAAAGTCAGCGCGTCAAATCGGCTTCATTTAAACTTGTTTGCTCCAAATGTAAGAAGAATGTTTGACTTGGACATCTTTTTCATAAGAACTGCTACTTTGTGGAACAGACACGCTGGTGGTTGCTTTACAGAACACTAAAATATTCACTCCGTCAAGTCAAGTGTTAATACTTACCTATTGTTCTTCACCTGAAAATTTTCACTAACTTTGAGAGGATCACGTGGTTTATATTGGGTAACCTTTAGTATTAAAAAAATAAATAAAAATATGAAAATTATCACATCTATTTGTTAATCCTCGTTATCCCCTATCGTCTACAGTAATAACCCACTAAAATGAGTATTTTCCGGATGAATAGGTACAAAACACGACCCTTAGGACGTGTGTGGAATCAGGTTCGTATAAAAACTAAACATGGGTCACGTTTTATTTTATCTATTGTCATTTATTTATTAATATTTTTTTTATTTTTTTAGCGTGGCAAACAAATATCGATAATCCGCGAGTGATTTATTTTCGAGATAAAGTCAAACGAGAGGAAATATACTTGCCCAGCCATCTTCAACCCGTACGAAGCGAATGTGAAGCTAATCGACAAAACCGTGATTATTCCCGTCCGCCATTATTACCGCGCCAATGACATTTATTGACGTTTATTCGATCTTGCCGAATCATTTCAAATTTGCTTTCTCCACAGCTAATTGTCTTCCGACAATTGATATCACGTGCTCCTTTCACTATAGCCGCCAAATCGAGATCCACTATAGAACCTCTTGATGTCAGCAATACAGTTTATAAGATCATGAAGTTACTCTGTATATTTTCACACATCGATTTTTCTGGCACTGACGACCTACTGCGATAAATGTGAACCAAAATGAATAACTTTCTCAGCGAAATCAATGACAGTTTTTTTTTTATCACACACACGAAAGCACACACATCAGGCGGCTTGTGTTGAGGTTACTTTCCGTTCTCTCAACAGACGGAAGGTGACGATTCAGATATATTTAGGGCCAAAAGACCGCAGTATTTATTTATTATTATTCGTAAGTCGTACACAAAACGTAATGAAGGAGAATGAGAAGAAATGACTAAAGTCCAGACAGGATATATGGTCGTTAGCAAAAGTGACGGAGCCCAACATGAAAATTACAAATTGGGGATAGCAAAATCAAACAAGTACAACAATTTAAATGTCTGGGAAGTGTTTTAACAGAAGACAAAAAGTGCGATACGGAAATCCGAAGGTGCCTTGAGATAGCGAAAGATGCCTTCCAAAAGTTAAGAAATTAAATAAGAAACAGAAAGATTTCGTTAGAAAGAAGAGTACTGAAATATTATGTAACATCAGTCCCAGTATATGGTAGGGAATGTCGGAGAATCTCCTCACGTATGAAGAAGAGACTTGAAGCAACATAAATGTGGTACTACAGAAGGATGCTGAGAATTATGTGACTTAGCATGTGAGTTTTAGAGAAAATGGAAACAAAAAGACACTTATACTTAACATCATGAAATGACAGGTGAAATTACTAAGGTACATAATGAGGAAAGATGGCTTAGAAAAATCGATACCCACATGACAACTTGAAGGAAAAAGGGACAGAAGAAAAGAAAGCGTAAGCTGTTTATATTTCTGAGATGTGGTATTATGTACATTAATTACATTATTCGGACTATTGTCCTCATATTTGTTGCCATATTTATTACAACGTTTCGGCCGTTGTACGCTCCGGCCTTCTTCAGGTGGTTGGAATGTCGAACTGAACCCTTTATTTCGCACACTGGGGTAGACTGTTCTAGTTCCACGTGCCATGTTTGGGTCCTGTCACTGGATCTAACCAACGCCTTTATCCACTGTGTGGACGTTGGTTAGATCCAGTGACAGGACCCAAACAGTGTGAGTTCAATACCCGGTTAAGGCAATGGAGAACTTTCAGCGAAAAAATTAACAGTAGATAACTGATAACTGACATCCATTAAAACATGGCACGTGGAACTAGAACAATCTACCCCAGTGAGAGAAATAAAGGGTTCAGTTCGACATTCCAACCACCTGAAGAAGGCCGGAGCGTACAACGGCCGAAACGTTGTAATACATATGGCGACAAAGATGAGGACCATAGTCCGAATAATGTAAATAATGAATGCGTAAGCTGGATGGAGAGTTTGAGTAAATAGTTGACGGGACAAGGTTTGGGAGAGATAACTAAAAGACAAAATTTATTAAGAACCTCAAAAGTCAGGGAATTTTTTTTTTTTTTTTTTAAGCGTATCACCCCAAGCAAGGCTGGCGGCCACTATCACGCATGGGGTTACAGAAGGGTTAGAGGAAGAGCAGATAGGAGGTGTAAAGGAGAGGATGTGGAGAAAGAGAAAGACGGAGGGTCGATCAAGGCAACAGGGTTACAGAAGATTTGGAGCGAGAGCAGATAGGAATGAAAGATGAAAGGATGTGGAGAAGGGAAGTGGATAGATCAAGGCAACTGGAGATGTCGATTGACGCTACACTTAAACCGTTGGAGATTGTATTTGTCAGGGAAACAGTAATAGGGAAGGGAGTTCCATAGGCGAGATCTGCGAGACATGAAGCTATTGAAGTAGAAAAGACGTCTACACCTAACAGTTTCAACGATGAAGGGGTGGGAACGGGATGCCAGCCTCGTAGGACGTTTAAATTCATGAGGCCTAGGGACAAGCGAAAGCAACTCCTCGGAGCAATTACCGTGAAAGTACTTGTAGAAAAGGCAGAGCGATGCCACATCGCGTCTGTGAGAGAGCGACTGCAGACGAGATGACAGATCAGGGCCAATCACATTGCATATCCGTCTCTGGATCTTATCGAGAACCCTGAGGCAACTAGCAGGGGCCCCAGACCATATATGGCAGCAATACTCCATGCAAGGGCGAATGGTCGATTTATAGACTTGGAGGATCGATTCTGGGGAGAAAAATTTCCTAGCTCGGCACAGGGAACCAACTTTTCTTGCGGTGGATGATGCAACTGAAATTATGTAGAGCTATGATCGCTAACGTCCTGAAGTAGCCCCATGTTTGTTATTTTGATCTTAACGTTTAAAACGTTTTGTTTTGTCTCACATTCACATCCCTATCTTTCAGCCCAATCCATTACCTTCTCAGTGCTCTTACTTTCTAATATTCTGTGTTGAATACTATCATTATTTCACAAATTATTTAGATTAGTATCTCCATCTTTGTTATTTTGCTCATAACATAAAATCTGTTTTTTCTAATTTCATTGTTTTGTGTTTCGATTTTTGCAAACTTAATTTACTTAAGAATATTCCTCTATGTCTTTTCAGTCAAACCGTTTCAACGATTATATTTCTCTAATTATGTAATGAAGCGCTATATTATAAATTCTTGCATATCATCATCTCGGATATTTTGGTCTCAACAATTCAATCATTATCTCCTATGGAACCATTACATTTTAAAGTTCTACGATGAATATTACGGGTTACTATCCTCATATTTTTTTTTTACCCCAAAATATGAAATAGACTTCTGGATATCCTTCTTTTATAATCGTCTGTGTCTAGGCATGGTTAATATTTCATAAATAAACTGAACTAGTATCCTCACTGCTGTTATTTTGATCACAGAATTGTCAACTTTTTCCCCTATTGTGGTCGTTTTTATTCTCTGAATTTTTGAGATGCATTATTGTCTTTATACAACGTATTATTTAGATCAATATATTCATCTTTGTCGATTTAGGCATACCTTTCTATGCCAGTTAATTTTCTGTTATTTCTGATATTTTAGTACCGACGTTCTATTGTAAATTATCAAAGTCAGCAAATGTTCGGAGGAAATCCATAAGAGCTACAAATGAGCGAATAGAATTTCAAAGATAACCAAGTGAAAAGAGTTACGTTAAAATCATGTTTATTTCACACTTTAAGCCAATCGTCATAAATGAAAACACATGTAAAGAAAGAAAACTCATTAGGGAAAATGGAAACAAAAATAATGCTGATGCATTTAGCTTTGCATGTAGAGTGCGTCGCCGGATTTGCATTGCAAAAGAAATTTTGATATACTTGCGAAAACTTGCGATCGACAGCTGATTTGCTTTCTGCATTTGTTCGATCAAATTAGAAACATTATTTAAAGATTGTGATCGTTGATAGGCTTACTCTAGAGTCACAGATCTTTGAAAATATTGGCTTAGCAAGCGGGATGCAAAAATTCACACACAGACACACACACACACACACACACACACAAACAATCACATATACATACATATACAGTGACACGCATAAGTATTGGATACATATTATTTTCTGTTATAACTCTAGTTTATGTTCGCCATTTTGCCTGATATTTGGTAAGTAATAACTCGTAAAGTTGTTTTAGTTGTATGTGGAAGGAAAATTAAAAACTCATGGTTGAATCCATTTTTTTATCAAAATTCAAAATTACCCTATGCAAAAGAATTGGATACATGACACTTTTTTCAAATTTCAAATCGAAACTTTGTATTTTAAAAGACTTTAAATATTCACATTTTTGATAGTATTGGAATGTTATCTCTGACCAATCAGAGAAGCACACAATTGTTTACATGATAGTGCTACTAAGCATCTGACTCTTTGATGTGCCTTCTGCAATTCAAGGATTAAAAATGGCAAAAACTAAAGAATTATCCAGAGATATGCGAGATAGAATCATTGAATGTCACAAAGGAGGACAAGGTTACCGAAAAATTAGCAAAGAAATGAATCTAGCACTAAGTACAGTAGGAAATATCATCAGAAAGTATAAGAAGTATGGCGACGGTACAGCAAACCTTCCAAGAAATGGAAGACCGAGAAAAATAAATGAGAATACTTCAAGGTGGATCAGCATAAATGTGCAAAAAAAAAACTCTTCATTACTCGTTCTGAAATTAAAACTGATCTTGAGGGTGCTGGAAGGATACCATTAGCAGAGCTCTATATCGTACAGGCTTTCATTCAAGATCACCAAGAAAAGTGCCTTTACCGAAAACCAAACATGTCAAAGACCGATTAAAGTTTGTCAAAACTTATGAAAAGAAAGGTATGCAGTTTTTGGAAAAGGTAATCTGGTCGGATGAAACGAAAGTTGAACTATTCGGAAATATGTATATATATATACACACACATATATGTGTTTATATATATATATATATATATATATATATATATATATATATATATATATATATATATATATATATATATATATATATATATATATATATATATATATATATATATATATGGCTGAGTGTTTAGAACGTTCGCTTTGTGACCCGGGTTCGAATCTCACCATGGTTGATGTGTCAGGAAGTCGACTTCCTGGTGTTATCGGACGATCCCAGCGTGCAGCACCTTTGTAAAGTACCTGAAAACCATACGAGAAGTTGACCCAAGTCTTGTGAGTGAAATTGGGTAGACGGAATCGATAGCTGTGCTAGCACGAAGTCACAAATAGTGTGCTGGTCACGCTAGATAACGCTGTCTCCCTGTAACTTTGTCCATTTCATAATGTGTAACATGTTTTATCTATATTAAAAACAATATATAAAAACATAAAATGGATAAATTTGAGCATCTCCCAATCACGGTTCTTCCTCAATAACGCGGAAATAACTCAATCTCTTTAATTATAATTCTGCAAGGTCGTATCAATTTATGAAAGTTTTCCACGAATGACAATCATTCCTTCCATACAACAAACGCACATAGAGCACTTTGTCGTGCTGCAGTTGTTAGCAAGCTTGATTTTCGAGATCAGTTACGAATGAGTAGTGAGTTCGATTTTCTCTGGTTGCTCCATACGTTCTGCCTTGTGTCACGTCTAAGCTACGTTTAGCAAAACATTTATTATACCTTGACGGGGTGCAATGGTTAGCAAACTTGTCTCGCTACATCAATTACGACTGGATAATGGATTTGATCCTCATTGGGCGCCCCATGCTTTCGGCCTTCTGCCACGTCTAAGGTATGATTAAAAAATGACCATACAAAAATTTACACTCCTGCTATATTGACCTGTCAAGCCACGAACGGCTCAACAAAATCTGACAAGCGTCCGTGAACTTCTCTGACACCTCACACTCTCTAGTAAGGATTTGTTATAATTATTGTTGTACACTAAATCTCTTCTTTCTTAGGAATATTTTTCTCTGGCTTGATTAATTTCTTTAGACGCTAAAAGTAAGATTTGAAGCAAATCTCTACACTCATTTTTTGTTCACATTAATTATTTTAAATTAAAAATTCCTTTTCTGCCTTAATTTCGCTCTAAGAATGCTTTTTTGTATTGTGTACTTTAAAGGATCCGAATTGAATTTTTTTTGCATGTTGAAAAATTAAAACATTTTCAGTTTCAGCTTTATTAAGAGTCAATTGGTGAGTCATTCTTGAATTTTGTCGTTTCCCTTCTGAAGAAGAATGTTTGGTTTACCGGGATAATTCTATGTTTGAACAATTAGGACTTCAGATACTCACAGTTTATGTCCGTGGAGATACACACAATCCTAAGATATAATTACTAATGTTTCCCCATAAAAAATTAGACCAGCTGCCAACTCTGAGGTAGAGTGAATCTCGCGTGTCCTTACTAATATACAATATAAAATAATCGTGTACTTTGTGATATATTTTCCTCTCTCGTAGAGGTTGCTTTTGGTAATAATCGAGATCTATCACTAGACTCATGATTTAATCTTCCTGTCTCTCATGGCTTGTACCAAAGATAAAGACGCCATCGAAACGCTGTGGATGTTATATGTAAAATACATCGAAGCACTTAATGACGTGAAAGAGATGTTTATAGGTTCTTTTTAAAAAGTAGAAAGGCTACTGTGATAAATATGTGAGGCCCCAAAATGGTGTAATGGTTAGCGGCTCTAAACGATAAAGTGGCGAGCCGAGTTCGAGTTCAAGTTGAGTACGTTACATTCACTTTCGCTCAAATACCCTTGGTAAAAGTATGAATCCATTCTTTCTCCAGCCATACTGCTATGAATACTGCGGTACAAATACGGCAGATTATGGTCCTCCGTCTTGGTTAGCAACCAGCCTAAGAGAAGAGCAACTCTGAATTCAAAATTGATTGGTGCTACCAAATCCATACAGAAAAGCCAAACAGCAACGCATATCGTGTTAAAAGCGGTGACCCCATTCTCATCACGAAATTGAGTGAGTAAGTGAGTGAATGAAACATTATTTCCCTAGGTAGGCTGTTTTCGCTTATATTAAAAAACAGGAAACGTTCCAGATTGAGTGCTTATCGAAAAGCAAATCAGTCGTTAAGATATGAATGTTTGCAATTGTCTCCAGTGCCATACGGGAATGGTGAGTTTCTGGGAGAAAACAATCAAAACGGCGGAGAGCTCTGCTAATTTTGTACCATATCAAAAGAAAAAATGTTGAAAGTTTGACATGTGTAATCTCTTGCCACTAATTTGTTTTTCATTCTCTATAAAATGTTTTGCTGTTAAAAACAATTCTGCCTACCTTTTCATTTTCTTTTTGTTGTTGTTGTTGTTGTTGTTGTTGTTGCTTTATACTTTGATTCCCTTTCCCGCCATGGTTACGAATAGATTCATAAATAAATGTTGTCTCACACTCGTGCTTTCCGCACACACAGGTATAAATGTCTCTCTTTCTTTCTGTCTCTCTCTTTCGCTCTTTCTCTCCATATTTACAGTATCGAGCATAATGATCAGAACGATGTTAAGAAAAAGTCTAAATGTGAAATAACCTTTTATTTTAAAGCTTCAAAGAACATTTTATGAAGGAAAAATAAGGATATAAAGGTAAATTATATAATTCCAAAATATAAAAATCAATAAACTTATTTTGATAAAGTTATAAGAATAATTATATAACATTCGAAAAAAATATGATCAAAATCATCAGATCGATTAAATAAATCCACTATATACTGTATATATATATATATATATATATATATATATATATATATATATATATATATATATATGAGTGCTCAACTGAAATGTATTTTCAAGAGCTAAATTATGTCATTCACAGTACTGTTTCCCTGTATCAGAGCTCCTCAGTGCGACTAGACTTCCGAATGCCTCAAGCCAGGATTGAAACACAACTAATTTGGTATCAGCCAGAGCTATCTTCACTCGGTAGAGTTACACAACTAAATCTAGCGTATTGTTTTTACAAATGTAAACAAATGCCCATCAGCCAAAGTGCTCCAATCATTTTACTGAAGAGCTTTGCATTAGTGCAGGTGGCTGTTGTTTATAGAATTAGCTTATCACTCAACAGTGCTCAATTGAAATGTATTTTCAAGAGCTAAATTATGTCATTCACAGACAGTACTGTTTCGCTGTATCACAGCTCCACAGTGCGACTAGACTTCCGAATGCCTCAAGCCAGGATTGAAACACAACTAATTTGGTGTCAGATATATATATATATATATATACAGTATATAGTGGATATATATATATACATATATATATATATATATATATATATATATATATATATATATATATATATATATATATATGTATATATATATATATATATATATATATATATATATATATATATATATGGTGGAGTAATTGATAGCGGCATGGATTGAGCAATCGAATATATATATGACTTTAAAAATCAATTAAAATACGCGAGCACGGTATCTTCGGGCAATACTTTTAAAATGACCCCTTTAACGCTTTATTTCAAAAAACCCAAAGAACGCTACAAAACTAACTTTCTAAAAATGACGATTGAAAGGCACGACATTAAGTGTAATGGAAAGGAAGGCGAAGAAGAAAAGAAGGTTGAATAAAAAAAACAATGGAAAGGAACAGGGATGTAAGTGTATTGTAGATGTATACAGAAAAGAGACAAAGCAAATATGTAACTTAATTGTTATGGAGGGTGTGGAGGCTAGCATCTGTAAAGAGTAACAGTGGCGTTTTGAATTAGATTTTTTTAACCGGCTTCATATTCACTTAATAATTTTTTTATTTGAAAGCAAGGGCTTAAAATTCCGGATATTTTCTTTGAAAGATTTTGGTGATCAGGGAATGTCATAATTGCTAATTTCTCATGTAGGCATAGTTCGCAAATGCAGGTATAATTGTTCCGGGCAGTCTATATATATTTTAAACTAAAAAAAATAAATACAGAATTGTAAACCAGTTTTGGGGTGTAAATGATCGCTAACAGCAAGTATATATATATATATATATATATATATATATATATTGGGTTAATTTTGACAGCAACTTTTCGTTTATATAAGATTGTTTAAAGATCAGCTAAAATTCTTTGTTAAATATTTTTTTATTAATTTTTCTATAATTTTTCGATGTTTGAGTATGTTAGTGAAAATGTTCGCTTCATTGTATTTTTGCTATTCAGCGTCTGCTGGTTGTCTCCCACTCGGCGATAACCCAGACGTAATAATCTATGGAATTCAAATCAAGACAGCAATGAGGCCACCTGTTCACTACGATATGATATCCATAATTCTCACCCAGACAATGCTCTATCACATGGGCTATGTAAGAGATAGCAGTTTCCCGCTGGAAGACATACACCCACACCCTTACACCCTTAATCAAGGGCTGGAATATCCTGTCTTGTTCACAGGTTCATTTTTTTTTAAATCTGGTTATTTCCGAGTTGCTGTGGGCAGCGTTTCGTGGCAGAAGCACAGTTTTTCCCCTTCATTTCTTTCGCCAGATTGTAAAAATGCCAACTTTCATCTACTGTGGGTCTGAAAAAGAAACAATAATGTTCAAATTTGATGCATGTCACCAAACATTGTGTTAAATTTTCTTCTTTTTATTTGTGTATAAAATACTTAATGTACGTAAAAATTATAATAATATGTTTAAATTACATACATTCTTTTCCTTTTACGTAAGACCTTATTTTGGATTAATTTTCATCCCAACTTTCAAAAAATGTTAGGATATAGCCAACAAAATCTTTTCCATGACATTAATAATTATTTGATTATCTGCATAAGGAATGAGACAGTCGAAAATACATGAACACAAACACAAGGAAACATGAACTTCATACAGTTTTCCCACCGTTTTGTTCCTGATCTACAACATTTTATTTGAATGTCTGAATTTCTAGGATGAGGAGTTATCATTACTTACACTATTTACTTGTGGATTACAGTCCTTATTATTAATCAAATATATGTCTATCCTAGTAACCTATAAGGAATTCTGAACAGGGAAAAGTGTCCCTATCCCACTACACGTATCTAGGGATTACTTTAGTTCTTATTTTTAGTACTACTCAGTTATTGAACGCCCTGTTTCCACCGAATCCAAGTAGACACTGCCCGCCACAGTTTCTTTCTATTTTTATGTGCCGTGTCCCTTCAGAACGTAGACGATCATGGCTCTCCACTTCCCCCTATCCATTGTAGCTCGCAATAATTTTTTTCTCTCTGCCACCTCGACCAGACCACGTTCTGTCATCCACTTAAGCCAGCCAGGTATGTCATACGTTGCTTTCCCTTGACTCTCTTTCCCTCTATCCGGCCTGTGAGTATCAGATTCTCCAAACCCTCCTTTCTCATTACGTGTCCCAGAAATTTCAGCTGCGTCTTCCTGGTGTAAAGTATAAGATTCCTCCTTGTTTTCATCCTCTCCAGAACCTCATTGTTGCTCACACGCTCGGTCCATATTATCCTCAACATCCTTCTGTAGAATCATACCTCCGTTGCCTCGAGTCTCTTCTTCATCTTTGAGGAGACCGTCCAGCATTTGCTGCCGTAAAGGAAAACATATGTCAAGTAGCAGCTCAGTACTCTTTTCTTTGTTATCAAAGACATCCTTCTGTCACACAATACTCTGACCAACTTTTTGAATGCCATCCCAATACGTCTTCGGATCTCAGCGTCGCATTTACTGTCCTCCGTGAAAATACTTCCCAAATATTTAAACTTCCGCACCTGCTTGATTTTGGTGTCCCCGACCTGCAAATCGCATTTTGAGTTCATCCTTTTACTGATAACCATTCATTCTGTCTTCCTGTAGTTTATGCTTAGTCCCTTCTTCTCGCTCTCCTTTGCTGCCTTCTTTAATTTCTTTCCCATATCAGCTATCAGTACTGTGTCATCTGCGTATATTATGTTGTTAAGATCGTGGCCGCCAATGCTGATTGCCTTTTGTCCACTAGGCTATTGTCCGGTGGGGACAATTCTCTGTGGAGAACTTGGGGTTTTAATCTAACCTGCCCACCGATGAGTTCTGCCGTTGTTTGACATGCTTGACTGTACTCATGATGCTGAAGACATCAAATTCTCAACAACAGCAGCAGATGTAACAAAAGAGAAAATCGATAGGAATGGTAAGAACTGTACGAGATACCGTTAGTCATGGGCAGTGGAACGAGAACAGCCTACCCTCGTAGATTAAATAAAGTTCAGAATTCCCTGTAGGTTACCTGGACAAATATATACGTGGTGAAGGGCGGAGGGCACAACGGCCGAAACGTTGTAATAATAACAACAAAATAGTCTGCGTGCAACTAGTGGAAATAATCTTATTTGAAATACAATACAAAATTTTAAAAAACGGACCTTAATGATTGAATTTAACAAAAGTTTTTTTTTCGATGAGTTCTTATTTCTTAAATCTAAACCTGTATAAGCTGATTTCAAATTATCTGTCTATATTTCTGAGATTTATTATAATGTTCACTATTTACATTGCTCGGACAATCATCCTCATCTTTGTTGCCATATTTATCACAACGTTTCGGCCGTTGTACGTTCCGGAATTCTTCAGGTGGCTGAAGAAGGCCGGAGCGTACAACGGCCGAAACGTTGTGATAAATATGGAAACAAAGATGAGGATGATAGTCATAACAATGTAAATAGTGATTTCAAAATGTTTATTCATATAAATTCAGATTGTCATTATTCAAAATAAATGTAATTCCTCGTCACGTTTCGACATTTTTTTAAACAAATGGTTCATTTCGTCATAAAAGTACGATTCCGGTTTTGATGGACGTCGCCTTAATCACTTCAGCCACAGAATTTTCGAAGCTTAAGCAGAGCACACGCTGTACTCGGTCTACCTTCTCTACTTCAGCTATCTACAAATTGTTTGTTTCGATATCTCGTAATATGGATCAGCGTTTATTGAAAGTCATCTTTGAAACGGTCAAATTAATCAGCCAAGAAAGACAATATCAACAAATGATTTGATCTTTTTATGGAATGACAACCATCAAAGTTTCAAATGTAAATTGGAAACTGCTTCTATGCAATGAAAGGAAATTAGATACGAATTTATATGCGAAATAACCAGGAAATTTTATCCTTGTACAAAATAAAAATCAGTTTAATCACATCCCGTTGGAAAAAAATCAATAAATTCACGTGGAGAGCTAAAACCACGAGTTGCTTTGTACAAAAACTATAGTATATTTGCGTATGCTTGAAAGGAAAGGATGATAACGTGACTTTTTCAAGTTGATTATAAGCCACACATTTTATGAAACAGTAGAGTGACTAAATTAATGTACATGATAGGCGTTAGCTTCAATCGAATAAAAATGGTCATTTAGTAGAAGAAAAGTCGAAATACTTACAAGAAGAGCCAATGCGTTAACTTTCGTCGTCTCTGTACTGAAAAAAAATCATGGATTAGTTAGAATTTACTGTGATAATCTGTTTGATATTGTAGAAGCCTGTGAGCCCCAAATTTGAGGACTTTCAAGATTTGAGGATTTTCAACACATCAACATGTAAAATGGATAGCACAAGTGACTCCAAGAGAGATTAATGACATAGGACTCTCCACACGTTGGCGTTCTTTCCACGCTACTTCGAATTCACGGAAAGAAAGGAAGCCGCCATCAATACTCTAAAAGGTGGTAACAGTGGACTTGACAAACCTATTTTCCAGATTAGTAGCACTGACTGTTTTCTCAATAAATACCGAATGTTTCCATATAAGGACAAATTAATATTACCATTACCAATGGCGTTATCATTCGAAGAGTCGACTTCTTATAATTGCCGTTTGGAAAAGTCGTTTCAAAATGTTATAAAAGATTATATGAGACATTGTATCAAATGTTTAAGGCATTAAAATTATGAATAATAACATCCTCTTTATTTGAACATAATGAGAAGAAAAATATGAATTTGTTCTTTTAATTCGTTAACTCATTAGGAATATAATAATATTAATATTAAATTATATTAATGAGTATTGTCGATTGAAACATTAAATATTTTACATTAAATCAATATGCGTAATACGCTAGTCTTTAAAAACGCTTTTTTTCCTTTCATATTCATGACCTAGTATGGCAAAAGGACATTAGTATGTGGTAGCGAGTAAAGATCTAATTTACAACTTTATTGATGAGTTTTCTAAGATTTTATTAAGATTAACGCAAGGTCATAAATTGTTTTACCCAACAAGGAGTTAATTCAGGATATCGTGTTTAGAATAATAACGAGTTAATTATGAAAAATGATTGATTAATTGATATTTTGTCTTTCTTTGTTCTTTTCTTTTAATTTAATGTACTAAGAGGAATTCTCATTTAATATTCTTCAGAGCATTTCGTAGAGACGGAATTCGAGGTCTGTTGGCAAAATAAAAAACTGATTCAAAGTTGCGTGTGGGCGCCACTAACGTTCATTTTGTACTTTTAATCACGGAGAAGGCATGAACTACAATGTTTCATTGACAACAAAATCTGTTTTTATTCTAATACAACGGTAGTTATCAAAAAAAAATCAGTGAGTAAAACAATAGGTAAATCATTTATTAAAATTCTGATTATCCCTATTATGAGCAAATAAAACCAGGTAAATCCAGGATCAAGCTTTATAATCCTTCGGGTTAAAGAATTTAATTTAGAAATTTAGAACCCTTAAACATATTTTACCATTATTATTTTTATTATTTTTCTTTCCTTGTATTTTTGTTGTTTTCGTCCCTAATCAATGGGAACAGTTAACAGAATTGGCAAAACGAGCTGATCGTTTTGCCAATTCTGTTAACTGTTCCCATTGATTGGCAACCAAGCATATGCGATACGACTTTCAATCCTGTTGAAATATACTTCTTTGTTTCTGGTCAATGTTGCTTACCTTATGATTGTAGCATGTAAAAAAGACAAAAACATTATTAATCCTCGAAAACGCAACCAGATTAAGATTAAAGAAAATCAAGAGACGACTTAATAATAAACAGAAACATGAGGATAGACTTGAAAATCAGCATCCCAAAATCTGATTTTTAGTTATTTTCGAACGCAGACGACTGAGACTTTTCAAGCTTAGTTTAGTTCAACAAAAATCAAAAAAACGAAAAATGTCAATCAAAAAAACGAAAAAAGTGATAATCCCATGAGAAACCAGTGACGACACCGAAACCAGGACACCAACAACAGAAGTATTTGCTCTAAGATATGAACGGTGTCGGCAATTAGAACATAGAGTGGGATAGAAAGATCGTGTTGCGTTTATGTTGTAATTGAGAATTCCGTTCTAACCTTGAAAAGCAGCACCGAATTTTCTGAGACACCATTTCTTAGAATCGTTAAGAAACACGCCTCTATTTCAGCCATGCCTTCAATCTATTAATTCAGTAAATCTGATTTCGGCAGTAATTCAGAACTTGGAATAATTGATTCGTAAACCCCGTGCTGTGCCAAATAAGGAAAGCTTATCTGAGATTTCTAACTCGGCTTGAATTTTGACAATTAATACTAATGGGAAATAATCGAGTCTCTTAGCCACCAGGCAAACCACAAGCTGCAGAGTATATTTGTATGAAATAGAAAATAGACTTTAATAAAACCTAGTGATAAACTTGTAGACCTTGAAAATCAGTAATCGTAAACTTTTTAGCTGATTCTTTCATATCTGTCTATATCTCTGAGATGAGGTATTATGATTTCTTGCATTATTTACATTATTCGGGCTGTTATCCTCATCTTCATTGCCATGTTCCCAACGTTTCGGCCGTTGTACTCTCCGGCCTTTATGTCTATGTCTCTCTATATATCTGTCTATATATCTCAGATGAGGTATTATGATTACTTGCATTATTTACATTATTCCGACTGTTATCCTCATCTTCATTGCCATATTCACAACGTTTCGGTCACTATATCTCTGAGATGAGGTATTATGATTACTTGCATTATTTACATTGTTCGGACAGTTATCCTCATCTTCATTGTCATATTCACAACATTTCGGCCATTAGACGAAATATAGGGTTCGGTTCGAAATTCCAATCACCTGAAGAAGACCGGGGCGTACAACGGCCTAAACGTTGTGAATATGGCAATGATGATGAGGGTAACATCCCGAATAATGGAAATAATGCAAGGAATTCTTTCATGATGAGTAATTAATATTGTTATAAACTGATTTATTCAAACTAGTATCTCCCATTTATTTGATATTTTCACAATATTTCGGCTGTTATGGATTTCTTCATGTGTCTTTTGTAGGTTGTAACCTTCCGTTGGGGGTACGGTGGAGTAATGGAGGGCAGCTTGAATTGAGGAATCGGAGAGCTGCGTTCGAATTCCAGTCGAGTTCATTACATTCACTTACCCTTCGAAAAGATATGACTACATCTCTTCTCCTCCCAGTTATGGATAAATACCAGAACAGCCAGGGTTATTTAGCCTTGCGTGGCAACCAGTCTAGCAGAAGTAGAAATCTGAATTCAAACTAGCCTGGAAAATATGGAAAGGGTGGAGACCCAAAGGTAGTTAGTACTATCTGGTATTATATGGCATCCGCTGCGGCCTGCTTTATCTCCCCAGACGTCACTCACTTGTGCGGCCTGGGATTCTAGCTGTAGGAAGAGAGTGTTACTGTAGCTCAGAAAATATATTCTGGCTTTAAATAACCTGCAAAGGATTGATAAGCCGTAGAAAACGATTCAATCAATTGACGAATGGACTTGAGGAAGAGAAATACAAAAAGAAATGCTAGAATGGAATGAACATGTCATTAAACAGGAAAATAATGATGCTGATATTCAGTATAAGAAAGAGACAATTAAAATCCGTATAACATATAAGGAGGAAAGAGGGCATGGAAAAATTGATACTCACAGGACATATAGAAAACAAGGAAGGACACACGGAACTAGGAAATAAATTACTTAACGAGCTCTTGCAAATGGATGTCAGAACAGGCAGGAACATTTATGATGAAAAAACAAATCTTACTAATAGCCAGAAAGGATAGAAAAGTAGTGGAGAGCCATGGCCACCAACGCCCTGAAGGCACACGGTATATAGATGGGGATAATGATGACAATGATTTAAAACAACCTGAACGTTGTCATAAATACACAAGATGAAAAAAAAATGGCGAGTTAGTTCATAATGAAAAATGGCGGAATCAAGAAACTAGATGATCATTTTCTCATCATTTCTTCTGCTTGTTTTTTTTTTCGGGAGGAAAAGTATGGTTAAGATGGATAAAAAATATTTTTATCCTAATATGAGGTTTGGTAAATATGCTTGTTTTGGAGAGGAGGGAGGGAAATATTGATTGCCTATTGATTTTCCATTTCTCCTCCCACGTCGCCTTCTCATGATCTCCATTGCTTGGAATTCGATAAGCGCCAACTGGCAAAAAAAAAGACGATTATTCAGCAGTGTTTCCATTTAGGAAAATAATTAATCATTCATATTCATATGAGAAGATTTTCTATAATTTTCTGTTTGGTTGGTCTCAAGTTTCATCCGTCAAATATTCCATAGCTGGCCAGAATTTAATCTTTGTGGCTCACGGGAATATATATCATCATGTAGAGGTCGACTCTTGAATTCGGGTCAAGAAATCATACTATAATGACATGCCTCACACTAACGTTGACCTCAGGTTTTTTTTTCAGTCCAATCCAACAACAAATTAAGCATTTCTTTTCCGCCTCCCTCCGCAAAAAAAGAACAACTTACGCGAATCTCAGGCCTAACGAACATCTAAAAAATGTATCAGAAATACTCTTCTTCATAGGTTTGCTTGAAACATATGTGAACGAAACTCTTAGACACGTAGACATGGAAGTGTTCAAGTTTCGTTTATTTTTAAGCAACTTTCTTTAGTCTGGCACAAGGCTATGGATTTTCTATGTAATTTTCCATCGATTACATATGTATATTTTTTTGTTTCTAATGTCCGCATTTCATTTAGACTTCCGTGATTCGATTATACAGAGTTTTCCAAACGGATTTAAATGTGCATATGTGAGTAACTACAGGTCCCATGCAAACAAAATTAAATAGGCTTCGTGTTGAATAATAAAAAAGTTTTATCGAAATTTGAACGAGATATTCTCAAGAATGTAGATTTTATAACCGATTTCAATATGCTTAATATGCGTGACACGACACACGTCAAGTCGGTAGTCCAGCTCCTGCCAAACACGTTGTAGCATGCCTTGTGAAACATTTTCTAGCCTCATTGGTTCTCTGCTTTAGTTCCTCTAGCCTTGTAAGACGTCGGGGATAGATAGCTGTCCTGTCACAGAGTCCCATACAAAAGAATCACAAAGTGTCAAGTCAGGTGAATGGGCAGCCATTTCAAGAGCACATTGTCATTATCACTGGCACGCCCATCTTCCCGGTAGATTCTCATTGAGATAAATCTTCACAGACATTTTGTTCGGATCTGAGATCATTTCATCTAGAATTTTCTACAAAATGATGTCAATTTGGTGGGGGGCACCGCGTATTATTAATATCGTTACTGTTATTGTTACACGAAATAATAATACAAGATGTGGAAGGTGTTAGTATGACTGTCAGTCTTGTTTGCAGCGAACTACTATCGGCCCGACTCGATCCGTCTCTCTCTCTCTCTTGAGAGGCGTAGTATACATAGTGTTAGGAAGAGTTCATTCTGTAGTTATAGGTAAGGACCCATAACAGTTACATAGGGTGTATCAGATTTTTTTTCTTTTTTACAGCTTTACTTCAAATCTTATTTCATATGTACATTTAAAGAAAATCTAATATTTCACTATATTATAAATATTATTATTATATATTAGAATGTATCAAAACTATTTTAATTTTTTTTAGATAGATTTTCACTCCAAATCTTATTTTATCTCATAACTTTTGATGACAAAGCATTGTCTTTCTGTTAAAAGCCTTAATTTATTAAGAAAAAATGTCAAAGTCGAGTTTGTTGGTTTCCTACAGGAGGGAGATCTGGTCTACTAGGATTTCCAATCTTCATCATTTGCTGATGCATCAGGGAGTCAGGCAAATGATATCAGGCGGTCATATATTACGAAATTCGGATCGGTTTAAAACATTTTCCTGAGATTTATGGTCATTATCAAACGATATAGAAGAAATACAGTGTTAAGATGTTTTATATTGTCCAACAATTACCGTTTACTGGGAAAAGGGCCGGATCAAAACGGATACGATTTGTTTTTTAAAAAAATCAAGACAACGGAAAACTCTTAACACTAAAAGCTATTATTATACAAAATAAACCACCCACAGTAGATAAAATATCATTCACCACAGGAGATGGTATCATGAAGTGCGTATGATATAATTTATATATATATTAAGACATTTTTATGTTTAACATTCTTTTTATAGATACAAATATTTAAGTAAATGCTCTGTTTATAATAAACAGTATTAAATAACATTTACCGGCCTGAATGTCTGAGAAATTTTCATAGAAAATATTCGTCCTTCAACAGGATTGGAACCTGCATCCTATACGGAGCCGTCATATAGCCTGACGTGCCTTACCGCTCGGCCACAAAGGATCGTTTGGTTGGCCAGGTCGAATTTACTGCTTATAAACTTCAATCTTCCTTGCTGAATCGGTTAAAAGGCACGTCAGGCTATATGACGGTTCCGTATAGCATACAGGTTCGAATCCTGTCGGAGGACGAATATAAAAATGTCTTAAAATAATTGTCGGACTTTGTCCATTTCATAATATATATATATATATATATATATATATATATATATATATATATATGTATATGTATATATATATATATAGGGTGACTGCTGAAAGACCGAATGATATAAAACAAAAATAACTTTTACAAACACATGAGAATTTTGGGGGTAGTAATGGAAATATGTTTAAATTCAGTTACAGAATCTTCTGAAGGTGTGTTCTGGCGATGCCTAGAGCGACGACGGGGAGAAGCGGATGGATCCACGAGGATACCCTGCCGTACAGCTTCCACAGCTGCGTCAGTGCATACTATGTGCTTAGGACCTTTTCCCTTCTCAACGCCGATCCAGTGCTTTCAAACCGGGCCATTAGTTTCCGAATCATGTTATCTCTAGTTACATTTACTTACGTGCTCATACCTCTGTGAAAGGTATGGATCCTCTTCTTCCCTCTAGCTATGAGTAAATAGAGGGACAGGCCGGGTTCTATAGCATTGGATGGCAAATGGTCTACCGAACAAAGAAATGGCAACCTACTGTGGGAAAAAATCTTTCTCGTCATTCATGTATCGAAAGATACATGATCGCCTATGTTTGTATCACGCATGGCACATAACTATCAATTTAACTGTATTAAATAAAAGTATACGTTTGCACACTTAAATCGGATTTTACACTGATTTTAATATCAATTATTATCATCTGAATTTAAATTTAATTGTTTTAGGACGATGTTTGCCGACAGAAAAATTCAATTTCTTTAACAAAAAATATTTTCAAATAAAAATCGCCGTTATATAAAAATAGGATTCGATAAGAATAAATTAATTTAATGATTACTTGATATGGTAAACGTATTGTTTTCTTTAAACTTAAAAAATAGAGGAAGATATAGTTCTTTATAGTGGTTGTCTGTTTTCAGTAAGTGCTTGTATCCAACATCATACCTCTGAAACAAATAGTACAGCTGGATCATATATACAATGGCAGAAATAATTCCCAACATAGACCTCTCACAAATATCTTCATACATAATGAGACATTAAGTGGTAATTCTGGGAGATATTTCTCTCGCAGTATGTATAAAAGAAAGATATGCGGAAAACCTTTTTACGCCAACGCGTTTCGTTCCTTCAGAAAGTTTATCAAGGTAAATGTAGAGATTTTATTTAGGAACATTTATTTAGAAAATGTCTACTTTTGTCGAGGTAAAGTTCCTCATGGAACGAAACGCGTCGGCATAAAATGCTTCCTTCTTGTTATTTCTTTTATTAATACTATTTTTGTAGATACATTTACATTCAACGACAAAATTATTCGTACACCCATCAATTTTGAATATTTTTATCCATTTCTCAGAATCTAATGCCCGGATGATGCCAGGTATTTTAGATGTTAATAAGCAGAAAAAGAGAAAATAAAACTCAATTTTCAGAAAATTAAATTAGGTTAAATGCAACAAATTTGACAGGCGAATTATGCAAAATAGGAAAAGACAAAATTATTCATGCAGTAAAAATATCGTTTTAAATTGATTGATTCGTGTAAGTGTAAGTATAAGTAATTTACATAATTATTTTATCGGCGAAACCTTTTACACTATTTATTCAGTAGAATATTTGTTATATTTCCAGCAAAGAACATTATATTCTTCATAGAGTGTCACCATTGTTATTTTTACGTTAACTATGGAGAAGACGAAGGAGCTTAGTGTTGATTTGAGGCAGAGAATTCTTAACTTCCACAAGTCGGAAAATAGTTATTGCTCTATTTCGAACCGGTTAGCTATCCCTAGATCTATAGTACACTCCATAATAAAGAACTTTAAACAGTTTGGCACGACAGAGAATTTGACTGGGCGTGAAAGGAAAGCCAAATTGTCACCGAGAACTGTGTTAATATAAGTTGATATAAAACTAAGAGTTATTTTGAAAGACATATGCAAAAGTTTGGATACGATGGATATCAGTGTAAGTACTCGCACAATACAACGTTGTTTAAATAGAAAAGGATTTTATGCAAACCGACCACAACGAACCCTTCTTGACAACGCATGTCACATTGTTGCTCGGTTTAATTTTGTCGAAACGTTCTGGGACAAAAAGAAATGCTTTTAGAAACAAGTACTATGGTGTGATGAAACAAAAACTGAGCTTTTTGGACACAATGATATACAGAAGATTTGGTGCAAGAAAGGTGAGGCTTTCCTCCCAAAGAACACAGTGGCAACATTAAAACATGGAGGTGGATCGATGATGTTTTGGGGTTGTTTTGTCTCAAGGGGGAATAGAAAATTAATTGCATTAAAAGGAATAATGAAATCTGAAGACTGTATCAAAATTCTGGATTAAAATTTACAACTATCAGTATTTACATTTGTCGGACTATTGTCCTTATCTTTGTTGCTATATTTGTCACAACGTTTCGGCCGTTGTACGCTCCGGCCTTCTTCAGGTGGTTGGAATTTCGAACCGAACCCTTTATTTCGATCACTGGGGTAGACTGTTCTAGTTCCACGAGCCATGTTTGATGGATGTCAGTTATCAGTTATCTCCTGGTAATTTTCCCTCTGAAAGTTCTCCACTGCCTGAACCGGGTATTGAACTCACACTCTTTGGGTCTGTCACTGGATCTAACCAACGACTTTATCCACTGTACCATGTGTCCTTGAGGACATCTGGGTATGAATTTCTGAGTATTATAAACCTAATTTTTCAGCAACCATTTTTTACCAGTACTCATATTACCAGGAGATAACTGATAACTGACATCCATCAAACATGGCTCGTGGAACTAGAACAGTCTACCCCAGTGATCGAAATAAAGGGTTCGGTTCGAAATTCCAACCACCTGAAGAAGGCCGGAGCGTACAACGGCCGAAACGTTGTGACAAATATAGCAACAAAGATGAGGACAATAGTCCGACTAATGTAAATACTGTACATATTACCTCATCTCAGAAATATAGACAGACTTACAACTATCAGTTTAAAATCTTCATCTAGGTCGGCGATTTACTTACCAGCAAGATAATTATCACAAACATACATCTAAATCAAGGACTGCGTGGCTTCAGAAAAAGAAGTTTACAGTTCTGCCATGACATTTAGTGAGTCCTGACTTGAATCCTATTGAAAATCTATGGCAAGAATTGAAAGTTCGAGTAAATCGTCGGTCTCCAAAAGAAACTTTTGAAAATTAGAATGTGTAACAATTGAAGAATGGAAGAAAATCCCAGAAAAGTCTTGTTTAGATCTCATCAAAAACTTTAGAAAACGATTGCAGCAAAATGAGAGACCATTGGCTATTAATATTGTGAAAATTGTTCATGTTTTACTATTTTTCATACTGTCCAAATAATTTTGACTTTTCCAATTTTGTATAATTCACCTGTCAAATTTATTGTATTTAACCTGTTGTTCTGAATTTAATTTTATATTCCTTTGTTGTGCTTAACATATACATAACTTGGCATCATAAGGACATTAGATTCAGAGATATGGATAAAAATATGCCAAATTAATTGGTGTACGAATAATTTCGTCGTTGGTTGTATTTATATCTGAAATTTCACACAAACACACCCACTCATATATAAACAATATCCACACTGTTAATGTTAAGAAACGCTCCCTATACTTGATACTGGCAATCTTCCTTTATGTATCGAGATAAAGCGAATTTAAAACAATAAATATATATATATATATATATATATATATATATATATATATATATATATATATATATATATATATATATATATATACCCACTGCTAAATTGTGCATTTTTATGTTATCTAAATATTTTGCTTTGCTTTGTTTTATGGCTTATGAACCCCAAAGTATCATTTAATGTCAAAAAGAGTTTTTTTTTTGGGGGGGTGTTTTGTTTTACGCATTGGGGTTAATGCCAGTAATAGTTTTCCAAAAAAATTGCACTAATTATGAAGAAAGCTTCATGAACTTGCAAATCATGTTACGTGGAGACAAAATGATGATTTTAGACGTAGAATAACGAACATTAATTCTTCTAAGAATTCTTTGTCTTGGTGAATTTTTTTTTTTTTTTACCGTTTCTCTTGCTAGCGAAATGTTTTGATCTTCTTCAAACATACAATCTATAAAGACATGTTTATATTTTCGCTCAAAATAAACGGCTTCCAGAAAAGAAACGAATGCAACGAATTCATTATAGAAACTATATTTTCCAATTTTCGATTTGCTAAAACGCTTTTCACTGACATCTTAATGAAACTTAGGAATTAAAACGTATTTATTCGCTGTCCCACTTAGGTTCCAAGTAGAATTCCCACGTGTACGTAGCACTAGTGACAAGGAATTCTCTAGATCCCTTGGCATCTTCCATTTGGGGATACCGCAGGCGCCAGGGATTAAGACTCGTCCCCTTTTAGGAAGGGTTCCTTCCCAGAGAGACGGCACTTAATAGCCGAACACATTCTTCTCTTTCTTTTCAGGATATTGGCGATCATAACTTACCAGAAGGTCATATACCTTGTTGTTTTAAGTAACGTCTTTTCTCTTTAATCTCCATTTTTTTTGTTGGTCTGTCATATAATTAGGTAGGTTACTCTTTGCATTTTCACGAGCCTCCTTCCTTCAATATGTAAGGTTAAGGTTAAGGTTACATTCGAACTTCTTATAACACCGATCAGAGTTCTGGTGGGTCCATATAAATATGTTAGCCTGTTACAGGTGTTTTTCCCAGTATAAATTCTTGATTTTCCCAGGTCCAGGTTGCTCCGTTAAATTTGGCCCGGAACCCACATGATTTTGAGCCAGAATAAGACATCTTTAGCAAATATTTAGAGTGATAGTTAAAGCTACTCTTGTAGTGGAGATTTGTTCTATAATAGCTCATTATATTTTTTTTGGCATTGTGCAAGAATCACCGAGACAAAGCTAACCTGTTCCATTTCTTTTCCTTCCACAAATATATTGTCCTTGTGCCAGAATTAGGCATAATAAAAATATAGTGTGATCTGTCGTAAAGAAATGCTTAACAAGCTATCATTTTAGGCTATTGTTTCTGAGGTTAAAACTCACTAGTGTCCAACTGCTGTGGCCTTGCATCAACAATAACCCAAGGCCTCTGATCTCAGAGGTCAATATTCAAGCTCATTTAAAAGTCAGCATTTCGAATACTGATTTTCAAGGCACACTGGTTCTTTTTAATCCCCATGTAGCACAACAAAATCTCTCTCGTCTTTTGTTTTTTTAGTTCTCTTCCTTAATAATGAAAACCTATAAAATATCCAGCAATTTGTATCACATTTTCAAACAGGAATCAGTCCGTGTGGCCGGACATGAATTATTGAGATTGCGATATCAAAAGAAAGAATTCGACTCATTCCAATTCTTTGAGTTATTGTTGCTGTCGTAGATTCGGCTTATTGCTTCTGAACTTGACCAAAACGATTATGTCTTTTTTTTTAATAAATTTCTTGAGGAACTAACGATTGTTTTCGTTAGAATTGGCCGTTACCCCAATTCTTTCCTTCCGTCTTTCATGTTTTCTTGAGGTTTTTTTTTGAGCTATTTCGACATTTCTTTATTTTCACTCACATTTTCTTTTTGATTAATTTTGCTTGTCTATTATTTCATCGCAACAGCACTTCATTTTTTTTCTGATTTTACCAGCTAAATTTTTATATTTCCGTTTTTGCTTTTGACCTTTTTATTTCTTTACTACTACTGCTACTACTATTACTACTACTGCTACTATTAATACTACAACTACTACTAATACTGCTAATACTATTACTCCTACTAATACTAATACTATTACTACTGATACTATTAATAGTACTACTATTAATACTACTACTTGTTTCTTCTTTTTCTACATTTACCTCATTTGCTTTTTTTTCTCCTTCTCTCTGACTCTTTTTTTCCTTTTTCTTCACTTAGTACAACTCCCACGTGTATCGTTTCTTCTTTTTATCTTCTTCGTCTTCTGCTTTTATTTTTATTTCTTTTGCTCCTTTCAAGTATTTCTTCTTTTCCTTCTTCAACTTGTTTCTTTGCTTCATCTTTTTGTTTTTTTCTTATTCTATTTTTCTTCTTCTTCTTCTCGTCAGAAACATTTATTCCTTTTTTCGATTTCCCTCCTCATGCAGGTTTTTTTTCTTTTTGATACAAAATGCATTCCAAATGAATAGCAAGAAGACATTATTTGCCGATCAAAAAGAAAACCTGGAAAATCGTGCGAACGAAAAAAAAAAATAAAACAAGAATAAAAGAAAACGTCGAAAGATCTGGCCTCAAAAGAGCGCGCGTCCCAAACCGACGCTGACGATCCAATCAGGCCGATGCAAGGAACGCATTCACGCTCCCTCTTGTGAGCATGCGCACTTTACAAGGCTGGCTTTGAATCCGTGAAGATGAAAGAAAGGAGAATTTCTGACAAATCAAATAAAATGGCACAGAAAAAGTGGTTAACCAAAAAAATAAAGGCTTGCTCTGTCAAACTAGAACAAAACTATTTCTCGTGTTATCTTGAAAGCATTTCCAATTTTTTTGCGCACGTCGAGTAGGACGCATTATTTACAAATTATTGATTATTGATACGCAATTTATTTTTATTTTATTTAAAAAATTAAAAACAAGACGACGATGAATGCTTAACGGTTATTGTAATAAGTACTTAAATACTGGTATATCGATCCCTGACAATATCGGAAATCAATTATTTAATTAGCCATTATATAAACATATATATAGATATAAGCATAAAATTCACACACACAAAGAGAAACGAAACGTTTTTAGCAACCCCGGTTTTATAGCGGTTTTCATATGAGGAAACATTCGACATTCATTGACCTAACAGTTAATGTTGAAATTTATAAAGGTTTTGCGCTTAAATCAGTTTGTCAGGAAAATAGATTTCTCAAATCCACTAGCTCTTATAACTCTTTCTAGTACTGATAAACGTTTTCTTCTTAACCTTTTGTTTAAGTTAGTCTGGAAAGTCCAAATCTTGATTATAGCATTATATTCCGTTTTGGTTATATGTTAGTAGTTGCTGCTGTTAAAAATCTTCAAGTGATGTAATCTCTGGTAACAGGCAAAGTTCTTTGCGACTGTGTATCTCCAGTCTATAAGATCTAGTGAAGGATTCTCTTCTTTAAGACCTACAGTGTTTATTCGCTTGAAGTCATTTTCATCATTGATATGAAATAAGGATTGTAGATTGCTGATAGTTCAGACAATTCTGAATGTGCTGCATGCCATCCATATGAGTGTCGAGATCTGACGAGGCTGTTTAAAAACGTGACTCGGGACAATAGCCAAATGTATTAAAGCGTTGATACGTGAGTTCAATCCCTGAGCCGGGCAGTGTGTACTTGGATTCACTGGAAACAGGACGAGCAATAACTGAGCATAATTAAAACAAAAAAACTAGACAAGATATCCCTAAACGCGAGCACTACCCCTGAAGATTAAGTAAAGCATTCAGTTCGGAATTCCCTGTAGGTTACACTGGTCGATATATACCTGATGAAGGCCGGACGCTACAACGACCGAAATGTTGTGAAAATAACAACAAAGATACGCTGGCATCTGGAAGCAAAACAAGGACGCTGTTTTCTATTAGTAAACTTGTTTTGGTATGTGTATTGATTGCTTAAATACCCAACTCTTCAATTATGTGTTTGTACACGCGCTGGGTATCGACAAGGAAGTGAATCATTAGACTGGAGCTCTCGTTTTCGTCTTGTGTTCCTGATGAGGTCGGGATTTTTTTTTATTTGTGAGGAAATGACAACTGAAAAAAAAATAATTAGATTGTGAGCGATGTGACTTTAAGATATTCTAATTCAATACTGATGTTGTATCATTCAACAATAACTTTTAGTCTTTTACAATTTAAAATTTTTTTGTATTTTGTTTCGATATCTCTGCCTTCTTGTATTCGTTCTAAATTTGTTCCTTTGAAACGTTTTCTTTTTCGAAATTACGTCCATTCGTCATTTAGAGAGTTCGATACTTTTTTCTGTTCGGCACTTTGTCCTTCGACAATCTGACCTGAAATGGTTCGGAGTTAATCGGTCTTCAACAGATATATACGACTTTGCGGACCGATATCCTTCGTCTATCAGATTAAGGCATCCATTTGAGTCAGAGCATGGACGACGACCTCTGATTGATGAGAAAAAGAAGTCGCTATTGATTGGATCCTATGCTCCTGTGAGATTAACATAGTAGGTATATAACTTTCTATTTATTTATATGAAGATTATTGCTCTCATTTGTATTGTTGTTAAACACAACGGTTCGACATTTCTGCTCTCCGATCTTCATCAGACGTATGCTGATCTGAGTATCCTACAGGAAGTTTCAAACTGAAGCTTTTGTTTAATTAAATATACTTGAGCATTTATTTCCTCATTGTGGATCGATACGCTTCCTCTAACAGATCAATGCATTCAGTGGAGTCAAAAATTGGAATATGGTTTCTGATGGGTGGTGAGAAAAAGTAATGCTTCCTTTTGATGTGATCATATACTGCTATGAGATCAACATAGTACGTATACATTTTTTATTCGATATTAAGCGATTTCCTGGAGTCGTTTGATGACATTTGCGAAATCATGACACACAGAATGAAAGGCGAACTGTGACGCTAAAAGTTTACTTTCATCGCATGGTGAGCATCTACTTAGTATCGTTCATATATATATATATATATATATATATATATATATATATATATTGTGTATATGTCGGCAGCAATTTTTCATTAATGCATGTTTCATTAAATAATATAGACAAGTTTTGTCTATTTGTTTAAGTAAGTTCCTTTCGTATTGTCTGATAAGCTTAATCACATTATCGTTGAAAGACGAAAGGAAAACACCATATTGACTCATGTTTGAATCCAATCTAAGCTTTCGGCTTACATAAGCCATTATCAAAGATGACAATTTTAATAAATCAAACAACACATATACGAAACCACAATAATGGCCCGCCGTTGCTGTTTGAATAAGCTCAAAGTAACGACAAACTCTTATTTACGAGCCAAGGAAGCGAAAAACGCGTCGTAGTTTATAGCAATGGCTTCCCATACTTAATACTTCTCGTTTTCACTCTCGCTTGGTCATGTGTGACGTCACGAGCTACGACGCGTTTATATATATATATATATATATATATATATATATATATAGATAGATAGATAGATAGATAGATAGATAGATAGATACTGAAATATTCACTATATTATCCACTTCCTAACATCTGACAAAATTAACAAAACAAATTTTTGAATGTGTGTGTGTATTTCGTTAAACTGGTTTCAATACAAGTAGGTTATATTAATAATTAAATACTTCAAAATCTTCATCCTTCCTCCGAAACAAATTTTTTTTATAAAAATGACGTTTACTTTTTAAGTTTAGCTTGTCTGACACGGACAAAGACAGCGGCTCGGATTGAGGAAACGGAGAGTCGAGTTCGAATTTCAGTCGAATCCATTACAATGGGTCACTTACGTGCTAATACCCTTGGAAAAGGTATGAATCCTCTTCATCTCCCCCCAGCTATGGGTAAATAGCAGGACCGGGTTCTATAGCCTTGGATGGCATACTGGTCTACCGCACAAAGAAATGGCAAACTACTGCGGGAAAAAATCTGCCTCGTCAGTCATGTATCGAAAGATACATGATCGCCTAAGTGTGTATCACGCATGGCACATAACTGACTGACCCTCTTCTTCTCTCCCCAGCTATGGGTAGACAGACCGGGTTCTATAGCCTTGGATGGCAACTGGTCTAGGCAGAAAGAAATGGCTACTAACTTGTCGGACACAACTTACTTTATCATTTCTCCACCCATTCATATCTAAGATTTTAATTAAATTCTCTCTTAACAAAATAAATCTGAAAGTAAAGAAGTAAAAAAAATCTATTTGTCATTCAGATTATGATCTTCCGTGAAAAGACGATTGGCGTAACACAATCTTAACTATCAACTCATCAAACCACTTATTTTTATTGTTTCAGACTCGGCTAAGCTCTGTATTTAGACGGTCTTTTTCTATTCTTGATTCTATTCAATAAATTCCCTTAATTTCCCTCGAGCTAAATGTCTTCTCCATTACAACGAATTTATTTTAATATTCTGCATTTTTCCCCAAATAACAGAAATCATTTCCTTTTTGACAAGAATTACTCACGTCTCTTAGTAGCAAATAACGAATAGACATCAGAGAAGACTCAATTTAGAAACGCAGTGATTTCTTCCTATTAAATTGTTTCAAATATTTCTCAGTATTAGAACGAGAAAACTTTTTGTCCAATAAAATCAATATAAGAAAATAAATGTAAAAATCAAAACAATGAATCTCTTCTGCAAATAAACCAGGTGTTGGGACTTGTATTTTTATTCAATGTCTTTTTTCAGTCTTGTTCATTGTCTGAAAGATTCCATAATCACTTGTACAAGTATTACACGGCATCGTGTCATCAATTTTCTCAATCCGACATTATTTCCAGCTTTTTATTTATTGTCTGAAAATTCAACATGACTACTATTCATTATTTCACGAGTATCACCATCTTTGTTGTTTTTAACACGATCTCAGTTCATTGCATTTTTTAGGCGATTCGCAATCAGATGTGATTCATTTTCGTTATTACAGGAATTATTCAGATGAATATCATGATCATTATTCTTTTATCGCTACATTTAGGGAGTTTTATAATGTTTCCTTAAAGCGATATCATGTTTATTATTCATGAACGTACAACTAATTAAAACCACACCAAGGCCCATTTTTATGGCCCATTTTCTGCCATGGCTGGGGTTCTAAATGTCAACAGTTAAAGCCTGAGATAAAAAAATTGTAAACTGGATGCCCCGCTAGTTTCTATCGTGGCAACAAAATCGGATAAAACGTGCAAGAAAATCGACAGAAAAATATGACATGTATATAAAACAAACTGACTCATAATAATCGTCTGAATGTGTGTGTGTTATTTTGACGTGAACTTCATGGCTGCATAGCCAACTATTTAACGACAAAACTTTCCTAATATCTATACTTAAGGGCGCCTGACGTGATGAAAAGCTTAGGAGCATTGGTCGTGCAGTTCGTCCAGACATATTTATCGTTTGGCTCCGCCTTTACCTCTGTGTGTGTGTGTGTGTGTGTGTGTGTGTGTGTGTGTGTGGTTGGTTGAGAAAAAATAAAATCAAGCATTAATATAAAAAAAAAACTTCGGGCAATATGTAGTGTTCTACCAATATGAATATATATATATATATATATATATATATATATATATATATATATATATATATATATATATATATATATATATATATATATATATATATATATATACATATATATATTATTCAAATATTTATGGGTAAAAGTGCTTGATATTAGAGATAGAGCGTATATAAATATAAAAATGGACACTGAGGTTATCACTGCCTCGTACGCAATCTTCAGGCCTGAAAACTGCGTTCCTCCATGAATCAGATTGTCGTCTCTTGCTTTTAACCTCGGTGTCCAATTAATATATATATATATATATATATATATATATATATATATATATATATATATATATATATATAGGGGTTGGACACTACTAAATTTAGGAATAGAATCATACAGCTTCTGGAATTTACAGCTATTCTTCCATTAACACCAGCTCCAGCTCTTTAAGACACGACGGTGGAGAATGGCGGCTCCTAACTTGTCGCTCCAAAATGCACCACAAATGTTCAATAATAGTGTTCTGTTTCATGCCCTTCATACCAATTCTTAACCACTTGAGCGGTATGTATTGGAGCATTATCCTCTTGGAATATGCAGTCACGATAAGTGAAAAAATCTGGGTCATTGGATGAACATGATCTTCCAAAATGTTTAGGTAATCTTTGCTGTTGATTCTACTATGCAGGGCAACTATTTGACTGAGACATTTCCATGATATGGCGGCCCAAACTATCACTGATCCACCTCCATGCTTCACTGTTGGGAGAAGGCAGTCAGGGTTGTAAACTTCTCATAAACTCGCCTTGAAGTTGGGAAAAGAGAAAAACTGAACTCGTCTGAGAATACGACTTGCTTCCATTGGTCTGCAAACCAGGCATTGTGATCTTTGCACTACTTCAACCTTTTCTGAATGTTACGAGTGGAGAGAAGATGTTTTCTTATGGCGGCTCTTCCATGATATGGAGCGTTATGGAGCTCACGACGAACAGTTTCTATAGAAACTGGACTATTCAGATGATTATTCAACTCAGCAATCACTTTGGCCGCAGTATGATTTTTTACCACATTGCGTTTCAATGCACGTCGGTCCCTGTCAGTAAGTTTGCAAGTCCGGCCTGAATTGCTACAGTTGCTAGAAGTTTTGCCCTGTTTCTCAAACTGCACCAGAGTTCTTGATATGGTAGCTCTTGAAAACCAAACAGTTCAGCAACCTTAGTGATCGAGGGTCATGCCAGGCGAGCTCCAACAATTTGCCCTTTTGTGAACTCGGAGAAGTCATGCATTTAGCTTAAATTTTTAATTCTAAAAATAAATAAGACAAAGACAAGTAAATTAGACAAATAAAGGTATTTACAATAGATATAACCTGCAATTACGAATTTTTATTTAAAGTTCTTAATATAATAAGTCTTTGAAATATAGGAGTGGAATTTGCATCTGTTCCAATTATTTTGTCCAACACCTGTATATATATATATATATATATATATATATATATATATATATATATGTATGTGTGTGTGTGTGTGTCTGTGTATACATATATATATATATATATATATATATATATATGTGTGTGTGTGTGTGTGTGTTTGTGTGTGTGTGTGTGTGTACGAAAAGATTTGTGTTTAAATGTCTTTAAACAAAATAGAATTAAATTATTGGAAATTCTTACACTTCATCTATCGACTTTTTGGGCGTCACTCCCCGGATTCTCATTGTTGCTTCCATTGATTTTAATAACATTTAGTGATTCTTGATCCAAGTGATCAATCTTATCTTTAATATTTTTTGTCCAATAAAGACAAAATCCGATTGATTGCTACTGTTTTTTGATTATGGGAGAACGGATGATAGAGGTGCACTGTCGTTACTGTCGCCTGTTCGGTTAGATTAATATATGAAAAGCTTATTTGATATATTTATTAACATCATTTCTATCGATAATTTTTTACCCCTTATTTTTGGCTTTTGTGTTGTGTTACTAGAAATTGATCAGATGAGATGGTATTAAAATGTAGACAAAATATAACAGGAAAACTATCCCTATTGAAATTTGAAGTAAAAAGAAAATGTCTGATATAACATACTCGACTCTTTGAAATAAGGTCCAAGAAATTTGATGCCTGGTGAGAAAATGGAAACATGGCTTTGGCCAAATGTAATTTTCTGCATAGCAAATACAGGATTGGGGAGAAACCCTGCTTATTTTTCTTTCGGTAAAATAATTTCTGCACACTACCAGGAAAAAAGATCTGTCTTCTTGATATGGTTTCTCCACCTAAAACAATGCGGATACACTATCGATGGAATTGGTACCAAAAAAAAAGAATGAAATCAATGCCATTACTTTTGAATGATTCTGAAACATCTTCGGATGATAATAAATCTTTTCAAAGTGGCAGAAATGTTTGCCATCTTTGTTAATCAGCGTTTGGTTTATGAGAAAATCCTACTGACCAATTGCATTCATTCTATTGATTAAAACTTTATTTAAATGAAGCATTAACAATTAGAATCAACTCCCTAACGATATAAATAACGACGGCTACACATCGTTGCATGTGTCTACGAAGTAAGATACTTATTGCCTGGTTTGATCCATCAAAAAATATAACAGAGAAACTGTCACAGCTACGCTATATTTTTACCTACTGAGTTAGTTATACGTCCTCCGGCGTCGTCACTTTTTACAAGGTGGTGAGGCCGTCTGTGATATTTGAGATTATTATGCTGAGAAGTTTTACAAACATTAAATTTTCCTTATCGAATAACGATAAGCAGACGTACACTTCTGTCAGAAAACAATTTTGGCATTAATTTCCAGAACTTGTTGACGTTGCCAACTGATGGCGTTCGTCTTTTCACACAAATTAAAATTGTACAGGTCATACGTTGAAAGGTAATAGTGTTTACTTCATTCAAACAAAGAAATGAAAGAAAAAATTTTATTTACCAAAACAATTCTGATATATTGATTGCTGATGAAGTTTTATCAATAAATAAAAACAAGGGAATCGATTACAGATCTATCTTAAGATTGAAAAGGAAGAAATTATTTGCGAATTGATGATGAATTAAGAAACGGCTACGATCCTTTTATATAATTTTTAGCAAACCCTTTTCGAGAAACTTATTTCGATAAACTTATTGTGATAAACTTAACGCAACAATTTGCTACCATCATCATCATCATCATCATCATCATCATCATCATCATCATCATCATCATCATCATCATCATCATCGGTGCTGTTTTTGAAGGTTCATCGGGATTTCTCCCCACCGGCATGTTTGTAAATAACTTCAATCATTCCTTTTCCAAACCACGCCGTCTTTTTCTAACTCATAAATATACTTCTGATCTTCCAGGTCTTCAGAGTTTTTACAGAGAATGGTGGAATGCTTTTTTTCTTATATCCATTCTTAAATATCTTTTATTCTTACCATCTATATATATATATATATATATATATTAACGAGAAACCATTATCAGATAAGTTGTTATCGAAGATTTAAGAAGAATATCTTTACTCCCATTGAGACAAGTAATGTCGCATTCGCTTTTCCACGAAGACGACATTGAGTATAATATCTATAATTCATATTTGCATTTCATCTGTTAATTCCCACCATTAAAAACTGAAATGCAATTTATCATACGTATTATAAATAATAAACCATATTTTATTTCCAACAAAATGAATTGTCTAATTAAGAAAGCGATGACAGGGGAAGAAGATGGCTGGAAGATATTAAATAAACAAAACAAAGCGAATACAAGGCGAATATAATTTAAACAAAAGATTTGTACCGAAAAGAAATGTAAATAAAAAAATGTCTGTTGCCAAAAGGTAAAAAGATAATTGGAAAATGAAATAAGATAATAAATAAGAGAAATAAAAATAGGGTTGGATTTTAATAAAATTAAATTTGGTCCAAAATAAAATTTAAATATATGAATCGGAGGAAAAATGGAAAATATTTTTAAAAAGTATAAAATAAAGTTTTTACTTCTTTTAAATTAAAAATAAATTATCAATTTAAAATGTTTAAAGAATACAACATTTATGTTATTAATGCTTAGATTTGAAAGAAGCCATTTTACTTCATCACTTCAAAGTTGTTTCGACACACAGCAAATGAGTGTGATTACTTATCTTCAGTAATTTCGCAAATAACTCTCATCAGACCTTTCATAATCTCGGTATCCTTTGCTAACTGATGATCTTCAAAGCTCTTCAAGGTTTGCACGGGGAAGAATGGAGTTTTATTGATAGTTCCTTTAATGTCGTTGTTCAATGGGTATACTATGGTTGTTCGTCCAATGTCTATGAATGTTATTCTTCCAATTGGTGTTGATGACAAAACCATTTCTGTAATATTTGCTGTTTTCACATCTATTAACTTCTACTAATTCCGATATTAACACAAAGTCCTTCATCGATTTAGGTTTCTTGGAGATTAACAGTCATCGATGTTTTAGCTCTCGAAGCCTTAATTCGTTCTATTCATTTTATACAAGTCCTTTAACATTAAATGTCCCGACAGTAAAATCGCTATACACACCTGGGGTGTTTACAAAGCTTTAAATAAGAAGTCGCCACCCTTTAATGGTCGACAACCGCTGAAGTCAATACAGCACTGATAGATTTGGGAGTTGAAATTCAGATTGCTACTAATGGCAAATAATTTTGTTCAGTACCTGATTTTCAGTTCAAATGTTGCATGACAGTCAGTATAGAATTAATTAGTGTTGTGGTAGGATCCACCTAATCTGCATAGGTGACTACCAACTATATAAATAATGGTTGGTACCAGAAGACGAGGAGGAGGAATCACGAGATCCACTAGAGACTCTGATCGACTGCGACTAGTCAACACATTCTCCAGGAACGTCTTCCCAGAAATATACAGAAATACTATATGTACTTATTGTGTACACTTTCTTGTTATAATACATTCTTGTTCTAAGTACATTTTGTGTTGCATTATTATTCCATGCAATAGGCGAGATTCAACAATGAGTCAAGATTCAACAATTAGATTCATAAGTTGATTTCGATAAGCGAATATCAAGAATAAACGCTTTACTCAACTAAAATATTATTTGATGCCAGGATTGAACTCAAGAATAACCTTCACAATTTAGTGAAATGATTTCCTAACTGCTGGTGGCAAACATGTTATTTTTATTTATTTGTGTGTGTATGGGTTTTTTCATCATGCCAGCATATATAACTTTCTTTGATGGATTGGGGGGAAAAACGAAATTAAAGATTTCAAGGCTAATCTCCGTAGGGGATTTGCTATGAACGATAAATAACCTAGCCAGATCAAAGGATATTTAGGGCTTGTGTAGATGGCAAGTGACGGGAAGTGGCTTAACAATTAATGGAACAAAATGGGCGAACCGGGTACATATTCCGGCTGAGAAAGTAGGTGCTGACTTCATAATAATGCCGCTGTGAAAGGTATTTGTTGTGGATTCCGAGATTAAATCCGATATCAATAAATAACAAACGCCAAGAATAGATAAGGAAAAATAATGTATTAACGTAATAATACAAACGGGTAATACGGGTTAGTAGATCCAGGAATGCGTGTTAGTAGCAATAATATATAGAGAGTCTTGGTATTGAAGTATCGTGGTATGACTCCTTACTGAGTCTAGGTGCTCGTGACGGTGACTCTTGTGCTACCCTCCTCTAAAACTACTCTAATACTACTCTGATACAGACTTCTCGACTGTCTTAACATACTCCGGGTATTCACTGGTGGTAGTATATGTATACCTCGATTGAGTCCATTGAAAAGTGGAGACCCCTTAACAGTATTAATCCTTGCTCTCACTGTAGCCATCGGTAAAGAGGACGACAAAATTTGGTTCCCCACCTGTTGATAACAAATCTACGAGACAAACAACTCTGATTTCAAAAGCAGAAAAAGATCCGTTAATCCGAATAGTTCCATTTATTCGGTCAGGTCAATGTTGCTAGCATATAACACAGTATAAGCTATTTCGATAGTTTCGCCTTGCTAAGTAACTCACATTTTTGCCAGGAATGGCATGAAGCCATTTCGATTTTCTAACAGGTTAAGTTTTGAAATGAACTACAGTAAACAATGGAAGGAGGCTTTATTTATTATTTCTGTTTGAAGAAAGTACAAGATGCCCTTCATAATTTCATCAATTTTATTACATGATGGCAGATGCGTCAACCTCGGTATTCGTTCCAAATGATGACAAAATTAAATTGATATTGGATTAATTTTCAGAAATTCTTATAGGATTGATTGTTTTTTTACATTTTATCAATCCTTTGTGAGTTATTTAAAGCCGAAAACTATTTTGGAATGCAAGAATAGTCTTGTTATTGCTTGTGAATATAGCATTAACATTTTTTTTAATAACACTACTTGTAAACAAAAATGGCAGCGTATTAGGAGATCGGAAAAAATAAAAAGTAGCAAATAAAAATATACGGCTTGATAATGACGGTAACCGAAAATCAATCACACTATTTTCAACAAAGACAGTTTTCAGATATTTTTTTACTAATGTTCAGTCAATACAAGGCACAAGAGCCTCTCAAGTTAGAGTGTTGCTGAATAAGGTGTGTGATATGAATGTAAGAGTAGGAAGTGCGGATTATGTGGCGATGGAACGTCGGTAACGATTGACCCATGACTTGAAGAAGTCAAGATTGTTGCGTTTGAGAAAGCTTCTACGTAGGAGTCTGCTCCACAATGCAAAGGTTTTCGGGGGAAAAACCGTCTTAGTTAAATTTTGTCCTTAAAATTGAAATAGAAGGTAGAGGTAGATCGATTCCGTGGACGAAACATTGTGGAATTTAGCTTAATTATTGGAACGAATTTGAAATTATGATGAAGGAAACAGTAGTCAAAATCTTAAACATAATGAGTCAGAATCTCATGACAATAAAAGCATTTATCGCTAAATGCATTTTCTATAATTTTATTCTGTCTTGACAGTAAACTTGGTGTCAAGTTTAAATTTTCGCAAAGTTTCAGATCAAAGCATCAAAGCAGGAATTATCTGGAATGCGTAAAGAAATAATTCGTCATATTCTCTGCAAATAGTATTATACTATCTTACATCACAGAGTTTTCGATATATTATGAAATATATTCCTTATGATTGATATTTCTTTTTTAAATTGCGATATTAATGAATAAAATGTTCTGCTTAGTATCTCAAAACTTTAGCTACAATTTTGACTTGTGATTGATTGTATAATTTTCTCGATTGGAGACGTTATATTCTAAATGCGCAAGGAAAGAACATATACACTTTACCTAGCTTCGCTCTCGTTCATTATGCAACTGCCCATCAAGAACAATGTCTCTTCATGCCCATTTCTTGTTTGCGGAACTTTCTTCCGACTTCTTACTTTTCAGTTAACTTTGATCTTCAAAAGTTTAAATGCAATATCAATCATTACGCCCTTCTTTTATTGTCCTCGCTTTTGATTGATGGCTCATTTTCTCGTGTCCTTTCACCATCAGTAACCCCCTTCGTCTTAGTGGCTTTAAGCTTTTCTTGGGTTGAAATGATTATATATATATATATATATATATATATATATATATATATATATATATGTGTGTGTGTGTGTGTGTGTGTGCGTGCGCGCGCGCATGCGTATGTGTGTGTGCGTATATATATATATATATGTGTATATATATGTGTATATATATGTGTGTGTGTTTGTGTGCGTATATATATATGTGTGTATATATATGTGTGTGTGTTTGTGTGCGTATATATATATATATATATATATATATATATATATATATATTATACTTTACATTTGGAATTAGGATATCTTTGGTAAATGACCATATTCACCTACGAATTTTAATTTTAAAATTCGCAGGATTTTTCAAACTGTTTCTGGTATCGGCTTGCCGAAACCGGAGACAGTTTGAAAAACAGTTTGAAAATTTTTTTAATTAAACTTCGGAGGTGAAAATGATCATTTACTAAAGGTATAGTAATTCCAGTTGTAAAGAGAACTTGCTCTGTTTATTGTGAATAAACATAGACCGCACTTTTGTGAGTCAGTTTTAACATATTCCAAGTTCTATGTTGTGTTAATAGGACTCGCCTGCATTATACCAACGGATTACTACATATATATATATATATATATATATATATATATATATATGAAACATTTCACGATTCCTGACAGATCTTTTATCATCACAGTGAGGGGTATCTCCTAACAAATGTGATTGAAAGAAATAGAAAAAGACTCTAAATGAGTCGGGCTCGAAAAAAAAGAAATTCTAAAATCCTTAAGATGAAATACGTCACAAGTAAACTTTTACCAATTTCTCATATATTTTTCCCAATATTGTTCTTGATATATAAAAATATATGCCGTTATCTCATATATATATATATATATATATATATATATATATATATATATATATATAAAAAATATGAAGAGCTTTTAACTTTAAAAATCAGAAGTTCAATTGAATCCGCTACCTTGGTTTCAACCTTACGGCATCCTCAGGCAATTTTTTCTCAAATTACTATATAATGCTAGCGGATTCAACAGACCTCCTGATTTTTAAATTTACATATATATATATATATATATATATATATATATATATATATATATATATATATATATATATATACATATATATATATATATATGGAGAGAGTGAGAGATAGAAAGAGAGAGACAGATGTTGCATCAGAAATACTTTTATAAAATTTGATTGCGGGTTTCTCACAACTGAAAGTTTAAGGTAGACGCAATTAAGGCTAAAATCCAATATAGAATTAAGAAAAATACTTTTTAAAAATTTTGGGGCGGGTTCCTGACACCAAAGTAAGTTAATATGTCCTTATAAACATATGATCAAACACATCGTCGTACATCAACACAGCAACTCATAACAGATGTTCAAAATGTCCTCCGCTTGCTTCGACACACACATGGGCCCGTCAAATCATTGACTGGCGCGCCCTTTCAAATGCTCTCACTCGAATAGTTTCGGATGTCTCCATGAAACGCTGATGAAGCGTCTCTGTTTAATTGATGTTTGCTGCATAGACAAATTTTTTAGGTATCCCCACAGATAAAAATTCAAATCAGCCCTCCTCTACCTATAAATTTTTCATTGTAGATGTCAGCCAGTGCATCACGACCTATGTAACTAAAATGTGCTGGATCCTCATCATGCATGAACCATATGCGTCTTCGTATTAGCAAGTATACATCCTCTAGCATGTATAGAAGTGTTTTTGAAATAACGTTCCTTTAGACAGTTCCTGTAAACACGCAAAGAGAATATTGACCTATCAACAACAATTCCAGCTCACATATTAAACGTAAACTGATGCTGGTGATTAGCCTCTGTTGTGGCCTGTTTAAGGGCCAGAAAGAAAGACACTGAAGACGAAGGTAGGTTGAACGTGTTTATTGAAATAACAGATATATACAAAGCAAGAGTGTTAGCAAGAAGCAGATAGAAGTGTACGTCCGAACTGTAGGTTAACACTGCGTCTCGTCTGCTCATTCACACACACACACCGGAAGTCTCCCAGGTTAGTATTTATGAAGACGAGGAAGAGTTCATTCTACGGTAGGTGGGTTACTACAATACATAGGGATTCCGATTCGCCCATAAATGTTGGTTGAGTAAATTTCTTATTCCATCTCTTCCTAAATGTTGCCTCATTTGTAAATAAGACGGAAGAGGCAAATCCTGGATCGGCAATAAACCATCAGCAAAGGTTCATCCCTGGTGAGTGATCAGAGGGCGAAAGATCCTGCACATGGATGCAGGAGCTGTTCTTGAAGTACCCTATGAGATTTACAACAGGCTAGGGCCACTTGTCGTCTGCTGATGTCTGAATCGTCCCCCGACAGCCTGTAGAACGTCTTCTTCGTAGTCAGGCGTAAGAGAAGATCTTGGTCTTCCTTGATCTATAGAATGTTATGCTACGGTCCCTCTCTCAGCAACGGGACGATAAACAGCAGCAAAGGTTGGATAACTCGGCTGCCTTCGTGTGGAAACATAATCTGATACGGCCGTGCAGCCACGCATCCATTACCATTTCTTGCGGCAGTATGTAAAAATCATATCTGCCTATTCACGGTATGAATATCCTGCCATTTTTAAACGGGACACTTCTCAGTTAAATCACTACTACACATGTTAAACGTATAAGACAGACTCGCCACAAATTTACACGAATGACAAATTTAACCTAGTCTACATGGAAGCATAGTGCTATATACCGTAAACTTTTCCTTAAACTTAATAAGCCAAAAAACGAAGGATTTGCGGATATAGGTTTAATTGGACATTTGTCCGTGTTTTGGTTTGAGTAAACCCGCTCCCCAAAATTTGTAAAAGTATTTTTCATACACGTGTATATATATATATATATATATGGAGTATTGCTGCCATATATGGTCTGGAGCCCCTTCTGTTTACCTCAAGGTTCTTGATAAGATCCAGAGTGGAGTCTGCAGTCTCTCTCTCACAGACTGTCTCTTTTATAAATACTTCCATGGTAATTGCTCCAATGAGTTGCTATCGTTGGTTCCCAGGCTCCATGAATTCAATCGTCCTACGAGGTTGGCATCCCGTTCCCACCCTTTCACTGTTGAAACTGTTAAATGTAGACGTCTCTTCTACGCCAATAGCTTCATATCTCGCACCTCACGCCTATGGAACGCCCTTCCTCATTCCTGTTTCCCTGATGACTATGATCTCCACCTATTCAAGTGTAACGTCAATCGACATCTCCAGTTGCCTTGATCTATCCTCTATCCTTCTCCACATCCTTTCCTCTAACACTCCTATTTGCTCTCGCTCCAAATCCTCTGTAACCCATTGCGTGCTAGTGGCTTCCAGCCTTGCCTGGGGTGAAAAGCTTATATATATATATATATATATATATATATATATATATATATATATATATATATATATATATATATATGTATATATATATGTATATATACATATATATATATATATATATATATATGTATATATATATGTATATATATATGTATATATATATATACATATATATATATATATACATATATATATATATATACATATACATATATATATACATATACATATATATATACATATATATATATATATATATATATATATATAAAAGTGAACATAGAAGTCAACACTTAGAGGCGACAGTTTGTTTCATGCTAGTGCAATCGTCAGGCAACTAGCTTCATATCTCGCACCTCACTAGTTACCTGACGATTGCACTAGCATGAAACAGACTGTCGCCTCTAAGTGTTGACTTCTATGTTCACTTTTATATTTACACACACTCTATCTCTGATATTGAGCACTTTATCCCATAAATATAGCACACTTTAAGACTATATTTCTTCATATATATATATATATATATATATATATATAAATATATATGAGGCTGGGTCGGTGGTTATCGATAGCTAATAAGTAATGGCTTAAGACAGTTTTACAAGGATAGGGAAGGTGATTTAAAAATTTATTGATGACTACTTCTCGATTGTATGTCATGATCGGAGAATTAATGTAAAAACGATCTGAACTTTACGCTAAAAAGCAAGAAAATTGAAAAAGGCAAAGTCAAAAAACTTATTCATCGACCCCTCGAAAAAGCATTACGATATCAAATTGCACACTTGCATTGGTTTTAAAAAAATCCTTACATCCATCATAAAAACCATTCATTGCAAAAATACATTATTGATTTCGATCATTCATACAAAACCAAAATTGTTTCTTCTTTTCCAAAACATTATTTCTTCTTTTTTTTTTTGCATAATATTGGGGATTCTCTTTTCTATATCTCCACACTTTTAAAATTTCTAGTCTTTAAACTATACAGAAGCAAATAAATTTATCCGCAAATGCATACAACAAAACACAATACGCTTTCAAGATATCACAGGGAAAGACTCATTTTTCAATATTCGACTGCAAGTGTAAAAATTTATTTTAAAGTAAATCCTTCAAACCAGAAAAGTGTAACTTTCACCATAAATTATTTCGAATTTTACTCATTAATTTAATTAATTTCTTTTTATCATCATATGTCTGACGGCTTATAATTAGGCCATGATACTTTACTTTAACAGGCATAATGTTATACAAGCAATTTTTTATACTTTAAAGACGAGCGCCATCTTGAAACATTAAATATTTCTCTATCTTGCCGCATTCAAATAACAAAACATGAACTGAATTATCTGAAACAAATTACGAAAATTTTCTTTTCTATAGAGAAAATTATTTTGTCTTATTAAAATTTACTATTTAACATTTCAATAATGTTTTCACATTTTATGGATTTTTAAAATTTTTAGTCGTCTAATAGAAACTATATTTTACATATATGAGAAAAATAATTATTCTACACGTATTCTCTTTTCAAATAGATGCACTCTCTCTATTGAATTTTAACTTATGCGCATGTACATATATATATATATATATATATATATATATATATATATATATATATATTTGATTTGATTATTACAATTCTTTTTTTAGATTATTCCTTCTCGACTAGCAGCATTTAACGTAATTTTCTAACTAACTGATCAGCCTCTTTGGACTTATTGAGCAGTTTCTTATGTTTGGGTCTCTACATTTTAAGAAAGGGGTGCAGAAAAGAAGATGAGAGAGAGGGTGGGGGAAAAATGAAGAAAGCCTCAATTTAATTCGAAATATCTGTTTGTTCACGTTCCTGTGTGACCTTCCTCACTCTGGAAGGTGAGTGTGTGGGTTTACCATAAAATATTTTATACCTTTCAAAGACGCTATCCACCATAGAGGCAGCCCGTGATTTCTGAACACGTCGATTGAGCAATGAATTCGCCTGTAAAAATGTAAATTAGCTTATTTCTTTAACGACTTAATCTACACATGATTTCTCTTTTTGCAAATACAGAAATATATAAAGGTAGACATTGAAGACAACACCATGCTTCATGATAAACGCAATTGTCAGACAGGGATAACAGTTCACTTGAGGAAAAATACCGGTGGATTATTAAAATTACTCACCCTCAAAAGACATCCCATAGTTACCAGAGAATTGCAATTGATATCATCCAAATGGGGAGGGGAATAAACCCAAAATAAAAGGGAGAAAAATAAAGGAGCCACTGACCATACATATCCATGTGCGTTGTGTTTGTGCTCAACTAATTATACATAGAGTACAGTGATCCATTGTGGGTAGTCTATTGTATTGCATTGTGGGTAGTCCATTGGATTGCATTGAACCTAGTCCATTGTATTGCATTGTGGTTAGACTATTGAATTGCATTGTGGTTAGGCTATTGTATTGCATTGTGGGTAGTCTATTGTATTGCATTGTCGGTAGTCTATTGCATTGTATTGTGGGTAGTCTATGGTATTGCATTGTGGGTAGTCTATTGTATTGCATTGTGGACAGTCTATTCTATTGCATCGTGTGTAGTCTATTGTATTGCATTCTGGCAAGTCTATTGCATTGCACTGCAGATAGTCTATTGTATTGCATTGTGGGTAGTCTATTGTATTGCATTGTGGGTGGCCTATCGTATTGCATTCTGACTATTCTATTGTATTACATTGTGGATAGTTTATTGAATTGCATTGTGGGTAGTAGTCTATTGTATTGCATTCTGGCTAGTCTATTGTATTGCATTGTGGGTAGTCTATTGAAATGCATTCTGGGTAGTCTATTGCATTGCATTGTGGCTAGTCCATTGTATTGCCTTCTGACTAGTCTATTGTATTGCATTGTGGGTAGTCTATTGTATTGTATTGTGGATAGTCTCTTACATTGCATTGTGGGTAGCCTATTGTTTTGCATTTTGGATACTGTATTGCATTGCATTTTGGATAGTGTATTGCATTGCATTGTGGGTAGGCTATTGTATTACATTGTGTGTAATCTATTGTATTGCATTGTTGTTAGTCTATTTTGTTGCATTGTGGGTAATCTATTGTATTGCATTGTCGGCAGTCTATTGTATTGCATTGTGGGTAGTGTATTGTATTATTCTAACGGTTATTTTCGTCGCCGATAAAGGTTTCGAATTATTCTAAGTATTTATTGAGTAAGAATCATGGAGGATCTGAATGCAGATTTTGAGTTTCTTATTTAGAATTGATTCTTTTGGGTTTATCTGTTTGCAAAACTTGCCTGGGGGTGAAATAGCTATAATTACCTTCCCAAACCCAAACACACTACTAAATAAACGAGCAGAACTCATCTCAAAATGCAGATACGAAAAGAAACTTTTTCTGTGTCACTTAAAAGCAGAAAATCAAAAAACTAAAAAAAAAGCTAAAATAAATAAATAAATAAAATAAATAAGTTAAATCATTTTTCCCCAAACAAATAAATAACTAAATGAACTAATTAAATAAGTAATTCACAAACCACGTACGCACAGATAAACACTTTTTTACAGACGGTAATGGATGTTCGGCAGTATCAGGTTGCGTTTCTAGACCGAAGGCAGCTGAGTCATCCAAATTCTGTTGATGTTTATCGTTGCGTTACTGAGAGAGTAACCATAGCAACACATACTATGGATGAAGGAAGACCAAGATATCGCTCGTACACCTGGCCATGAAGAACACATTCTACATGCAGTCGGAGACGGTACAGGTATTAGCACACCTCAAGTGGCCCTAGCATGTCGTATATCTTATTGCACCGCATAGAGGTTAATTCAAGAGCAGCTAATGCATCCGTATCATTTGCAACGTGTGCAGTGTCTGTCGCCCTCTGATCACTCAACAGGGATGAACCTTTGCTGATGCCGGGAGAACTTTTATCTACAGTTTATTGCACAAACTGCCGATCCTTTGTTTGTCTCTTCAGTCTGGTTTACGGACAAGGCAACATTTTTGAAGAGATGGAATAACAATTTTACACAACTAACATTTGTGGGCGGTTCGGAATCCCCATAGTACAATACAAGCTAGACACCAGCATCAGTTTATGATTAATGTGTGGGCTGGAATTCTACCTGACAGTTTATTTGATCCATATGTTCTCGCAGAACGTCTTACAGGCGCTGTCTACAGCGGCGTTATTTCGAACACACTTCCAGACATGATCCGGTTCCAGCACATTTTAGTCACATTTTTCGCGATGCACTGGTTGACATCTGCCAGCAAAGATGGATAGGTAGATGTGGTCTGGTTCCATGGACTGTACATTATCCCAACCAATATCTTTTGGATTTTTATCTATGGGGTCACCTAAAATATTTGGTTTATGCAGCAGACATTAATAAGGCAAATACTGTGTCATGGAGGTCCTGCGAAACCATTCGACAATGTGTGGGAGTATTTGAAATGGTCCACCAGTCAATGATCCGACGGGTGCATGTGTGTGTAGAAGCAAGCTGATGACATCTTATACTTTTGTTATGAGTTGTTGAGTTGCGGTACCACGATGGCGTTTTGGACATATGTTTATATGGACATTTTACATTTTGGTGCCAGGAAACCGTTTCCAAAGTTTCTAAAACTATTTTAGTATTATTTCTTGTATTATACATTTAACATCGCCTCCAGTAAACCTTAAACTCAAAAACGAAGGATTTGCGGATATATTTTTATCTGTACTATTGTCCTTGTTTTGTTGTGATGGACCCGCGCCTAAAGTTTGTAAAATTATGTCTTATACACCCTATACACACCCCCATATATATATATATATATATATATATATATATATATATATGTGTGTGTGTGTGTGTGTGTGTGTGTGTGTGTGTGTGTGCGTGTGTGTGCGTACGCGCGCGCGCGTTTATGAGTAAGTGATGGCCAGTGACTAAACCGGCATACCCACTCAAGGTTCTTGATACTGTAGGATGAAAAATAAATCCTACCAAAGGGATGAACTCTTTTTAAGTCAAGGTCAAGCTATCTAGAGGTGGTGTCTCAATAAATCACCGTGGTGAAGGCAACAGAACATCACTCCACTATCAATCCTTTGAAATCTAACGGCGGAAAACCTTTACATCTATTGAAACGGGGTATAAGACAAGGATGTATCTTCTAACCGGACTTATCCAACCTATACATTGAGGCGATTATGAGAAGAAGTAGAAATCCTACCAAATTCATTATTAGCAGGCCACAATCTTAATGACATAAGATATGCTGTTGACACGGTGTTGTTAGCAGACACAAAAAGAAAACTACAAAGCTCCAACAGAAGGTAGTGAAGGATAGAGAGAAGAAAAGATTAAACCACAATTGCCAGAAAACAGAATGCATGGTTTTTAGCAAATGGATGAGCCCAAAATTCAGCTTACAAATCGGAGATATCAAAATCAAAGACGAAAAAAATAAAATATCTGGAAAATGTTCTAACAAAGGACAAAAAGTGCGTGCGACACTGCGGGCTGAATCCGCATTTGGAGAGCCAAAGATACCTTCCAAATTCTAAGCAGAGTATTAAAAAAAAGATTAAAATTTCATTAGAAACAAAGAAAAGAGCACTGAGCTGTTACGTAATATCAGTACTCCTATATGGCAGTGAATGCTAGTCAATCTGCTCAAGATGAAGAAAAGACTCAAAGCAACAGAAATGTGGTTCTACAGAAGGATGCTGAGAATATAATGGACTGAACATGTAAACAATGGCGAAGTTTTAAAATGGAAACAAAATGTAAACAGTCAAATTGTCTAGGCTACATAATGAGGAAAGAAGGCTTGGAAATTCTGATACTCACAGGACAGATTGAAGGCAAGAAGGACAAAGGAAAATAACGCATAACTTGAGTTGGCGTAAATGGATGGAACAATGTTTACGAGAAATAAAAAGGCAAAATGTCTTAAAAACTACGAAGCACAGGAAATTGCAGAGAACCCTGATCGATAACGTCCAGAAGGGACACAACACCTAAAGAAAAGGAAGAAGAAAAGAATATATTTGGGGGTTAAACTCCTCAATTTCAAGGATAGAACGTGTTAATATATTTTTTCAGAACACATTCTTTCATATATATATATATATATATATATATATATATATATATTGATAATATTAGTGGTCAATATACGTATATATATATATATATATATATATATATATATATATATATATATATATATATATATATATATATATATATATATAAATTCATAAGTGGATAGAATCCAGGTAGAACTCAATGTTCAGGACAGAGTAAGAATATAACATGAAAGGCTCAAACACTAATATTCCAGACCTACAAAGCTTTTTGAATTTGTAGGTCTGATGAATTGGATCGTGATTACGATTACAATGTAATAAATTTAACCATGGAATATTAGTGTTTGAGCCTTTTTTATTATATATATATATACTCTTTTAGATCAGAGAGGCTGCTCTGGCCAACGGCTGTATAATATTATTATTATTTGCTGTACCCTATTGCGTTTGGATAGGTGTCCCTGCATGTACGAGGGCCATTCAATAAATAAGGTGAATTTTTCTGTATAAGGACTTCTAATACAAATAGAAGCTTAATCTTTTTTATTTTTTTGTTTTACTTCTTTTTGACATGGATTTAATTTCTTTTGCAGATTAAAACAAAACTTTGAGTGTTTTGGCGATTAACAAAGATGGCCGACCAAGAAGCATGCTCCAGGATTGAACAGCGGTCAGTTATCAAGTTTTTGGTTGCTGAAGGGTGCAAACCAGTTGAAATTCATAGGAGAATGTCAACTGTGTATGGTGCCACATGTTTCAGCCAAAAAAATGTCTACAAGTGGGCTAAATTGTTTAAAGAAGGACGGAGCAGTGTTGAGGATGAAGACAGGCCTTGGAGGCCTACAGAAGTGAGGTCTCCTGAGGTGATCGAATCAGTCAGTAACCTCATTCAGTCTGACAGAAGGGTGACAGTGGATGACATTGCAAGGACTTTGAGCTTACCTATTGGGACAAACGCAGGGGTCATCAGTCAGAAGGAGTCATCTTGCATCATGACAACGCAAGGCCTCACACAGCAGTCAAAACGGTGCAGACCATAAACGAGCTGGGCTGGGAACTGCTGCCTCATCCCCCTTACAGCCCAGACCTTGCCCCTTCAGACTTTCACCGGTTTGGTCCCTTGAAAGCGTTCACGAGGGGCACGAAGTTTAAAAGTGACGATGAAGTCAAAAGTGTTGTGAGCGACTGGCTGAGACATCTGTCCAAAGATTTTTACGCTGAGGGAATACGGAAGCTTGTGCACAGATGGGAAAAGTGTGTGACAGTGCTACGTTGAAAAATAAAATAAAAAGTAAGCTTCTATCTCTATTAGAAGTCATAAAATTCACCTTATTTATTGAATGACCTTCGTATTTCCCATGGGCAACCGTGCGACCACATTATGCTTTAGTCTTAGCCAACTATTCGCCAGATTATATTGCCATAGACCATGGAGAGTGATTACTGTTTTTACTTTGCCTCATTCTCTTTCATTGTCAGTAACACCTCGCATCTGCGTGGTTTTATCGCCTTGCTTGTGGTGAAATGAGTAAAACAGATACGTCGAATTCAAATAACTGAAAATGATATTGATCTCAGAAATTAATTTTGGATAATTTAATTTTAGGAAAGAAATTATTACAGCAGACGGGGTGAAATAAAACGCTGCTGTGATGGAAACATCTAATAACTCTGGGAGTCGGGGTCTGGTGTCTATTTGGGATGAGATAAAGCTTCTAGCTTAATTACTATATTTTCCCCTGGATTTCTTTTACAGAATGAATTTGCAGAATTCATTAAAGCTACTTATCTCGTCCATATTAACCCGTTATGAAAGAAGAGAAGTTTCTAATACAGATTTATAGTTGATTGATTCTTTAAGCTTCAGTACCTCATGATGAACAATACGTGCTTTGTCCTACCAGATGCATAGCAAAACTCCCTTTGCATAAAATCTTCGTCTAGCAATCAATTTGAGATGGAAGGAGGCCAATGATGTTTTAGATTTTTTTTTCTCATATAGAGTCACAATTTCTAATGATTTTGACAAACAGAAAATCGATTGATTTGATTTTACGGTTTATCAACCCACTGTGGGTTATTTAAAATCGATTCATATTTTGGGTTGGAAAATAATTATATTTTCGTGTGAAACTTGTCCCAGCATCCATTTGCTCTTTTGTGATGTCAACGAACACTCGTTTGACACTTTTGTAATGCCAACGAATACTTGGTGTCACTTTCGTAATGCTCGTTGTAGTAGAGACTTTGTAATCGCAGATACAACTATAGTACGCTATTGAACAATACTGGTGTCAGACGCCTTCGAATAATCTCGCAGTAACAGTACTTGCTCGATAATACCCACTCGAATAGTGATCCGTATCGTGACCCGTATAGAGAATAGTGGTCTGTATAGAGGCACGGAATAGCACTCCGTAAGTAGGCACGGTGGAGTAATGGATAGCGGCTCGGATTGAGGAATCGGAGAACAAAGATCGAATCCTAGTCGAATCCATTACGTGCTAATACCCTTGGGATAGATATCAATCTTCTTCTTCTCCCTCCAGCTATGGGTAAATAGCAAGACAGATGGGTTCTATAGCGTTGGATGGCAACTGGGCTACCGCAGAAAGAAATGGCAACCTACTGCGTCATGTATCGAAAAGATGCATGATCGGCTAAGTGTGTATCACGCATGGCACATAACTGACTGGTCCATATAGTAAAAGAGGATAAAGTAGAAATGCAGATCCGAATAGTAATAGAAGATAGACTAGAAATGTAGATTGTTAGTCGTCATCTACTTCCTACATATATGCGTTTACTCTATGGTCACGTGGTCTACTTAATTCAATAATGGGATCGCCTGTGTTTTCTCACTTGCGATCTTTGTTCAAACTCAAATGTCGGTAGCGACACTTTATTCCTATATAACATCCTCAGGCTCATTATGTAGGTTAGGAGTTGTTTTCCTCTCTCCCTCTTGCCTTCAGTCTGTCTTGTGAGTATCAAATTTCCCAAACCCTCTTTCCTCATTATGTACCCTTGCAATTTCAACGTGTCTTCCTAATGTTAAATATAAATGTCTTTTTTCTTTCTGTTTTCGATAAAACTTGTTGCCCACGTATTCGGTCTATGGTATCCTCAGCATCCTTCAGTAGACCCAAATTTCTGTTGCTTCAAGTCCCTTCATCATATCTGATGAGATTGTCCAGCATTCTCTGGCGTATAGGAGGACAGATATCACTTAACATTTCAGTTCAGATTTCCATGTTTCTAACGATTTTCTCTGGTAGAAATTCTAACCAATCTAGAGATAGTTGAGTTACGTTATGCTATCTTGCCCAAAACACACCCGCTGCTGCTATAGGTGGACTATATGTAGTGAGGCTACAACAATAATGGGTTACGGTCTTCTTTGTCCTAACGCTGCATAGATGTTCTTTATTGTGCATATGTGTTGCATTTTTATAAAATTTATAGAGTATACAATGAATTATCATGGCACTTTCTTCTCGAGGAGAATAGACTAAAAACAATGCCCAGAATAAAAGAATATATTTTAAAGTAAATCTAAGTTTACTATTTAAATATGATTTTGCACTAGCTAATTTTATTTTTTCTTCTTTTACTTTTCGAAGCTGATTTATTTCCACGCGAACATTTAAGAAAACATTTGCTTTCGCCGAATATGAGGCGCCAGTTTTAGGCTGCGTATTGATTTCATACAAGAAGAGAAAGATTACGAACAAGAAAACGAACATGAACAACATTAATCTAGTTATATAAACACGTGTCCTGTGACAGAAACACCTGCATATCCACGAATGATAATATTTATTCAGAGAGAGGGGAGAAATTTAAGTGTAAGTGTGTATAGGGCGACTCTAAAATATATATATATATATTTTACAAATAAATATGATTATCAAATTAAAGTTATTTAAACATTATTCAAAAGAAAGGACACAAATAATGCCTAATAATCGACAATAGGTTTCTTTTAATCATTTCATCCGATGCAAGGCAGTATAGCCCCTAAGATACAAGGGTTTACTGAGTGTGAAAGAATAAGGAAAAAGTGAAACATTATTAAAGACTGGGAACAATAGAAGAGTAATCAAGAAGACAGTGGATAACGATTGACATTGCATTTAAATTTTTTGAAAATCAGAGGTAACTGGAGAGCACGGAGCCAGAAGAGAATTCAACAAGAGAGAAGTGCGAGAAAAAAACTGTTTCCATATAACTTACGGTTACATCTCGCCAACTTAGCTGTAATTTGACGAGACCTTGCCGCCAATCTAGTACTGAGCTTAAATTTATAAAACCTTGTTAGTAGAGTAAAGAGTTCATCAGAAAGATTAGCATGAAAGTATTGATAGTAAAGATACAGGAAAATTACATTACAGTGGTGGAAAAGTGGCTGAAGCTGAGATGCCAGTTAAGGAGCAATAATATTGCCGATTATTCTTTGGATTTTATTAAGAATAGAATCAAATTGAGATAGTGTTGATGGTCATTATATTTGCATTTGATTTTTAGTAAACTCTCTCTCTCTCTCTTTATCTCTCTCTCTATCACTCTCCCCACTCTCTCTCTCTCTCTCTCTCTCTATTAATATATATATTATAATATTATTATTTAATTTATTATTGATTTTAGTAAACTCTCTCTCTCTCACTCTCTATTAATGTATATATTATAATATCATTATTTAAAAATATGTATTCATCGCACCACAGAAATTACCATGATTCAAAAACCTAAACCTTAAATTCAATTTAGAATTTAATTTTTTGTTCCATTTTCAACGATGATAAATAACTTTTGAAAAAAATGATTTATTTTTTAAGCTAAATAGTATTATATAGTTTAAGTTGTTGGGGGAAGGGATTACAAAATTTCAAGAGGGTGTTGGTTTTTTTGACGAATCAGGATACACGTATAATTTAAGACGGCAAAGTAAATATAGGTTAAGGGTTAGATGCGGGTTTGTAATTTCTACTTGTCAATACTGGCTTCCTTATATGAGAATGTATCATTTTGTCTTTTTTTGTTTTTATTTCTTATTTAGGGGCGTGCATAAGATACACTACAATACATTGCCATTTTTATTTATTTATTTATTTATTTTAATTTATAAAATACGTTGGGATTATCTTAAAAGGACTTTGAAATATGATTTTATTATTGTGTTTTTACATATAAAAACACAATAATAAAATTTTAAATAAATACTTAAAACAGAATCTAAAAAATAGTGATCCAGAAATAAAAATAAATAATACTAAAGAAAATTATGTAACTGAAGGAATCCTACAAATTGTCCATTGAATATTAAATGTCTCACATAATCTATAGTTTACAAATACACTATCTCATCTATTGAGAATACTAATATTGAAAAAATTATATTGGTAGCACTAAAAATATGTTTAAATTAAGGTGGTGCCAAGATCTGTCTTCAATAAAAAATAATGAGTATCGTAACCAACCATCATATCCAAACATTTTTGGAATTTAAAAGAAACAAATAAAACACTCACAGTAAAATGAAAATTATTAAAAAACGAGAACATATATATCTTTAAATGACCCATATCCTTTGAGCCTACATGAAAAGTTATATTTTATTAAGTTTCTGAAAAATAAAAATTTATTAAATCAAAGAAAAAGAATAACGATTTATTGTAGACATTGCATTATGTTTATTTTAAAAAATAATTAATTATAAAAACAATTTGTATAATTATATATCTACTATTTGATCATAAATAATAAAGTAAGAAAATGTGTAATAAAATTCTAATATTTTAATTTTAACAATATAGTATCTAGTATACTAATAAATATAAAAAATATAGTATTGTAGATCTTTATAAATAAAATTATAAATATATAAAATATGACTTAATCATATTTGAAAGCCCCTTTAAGAAAATCCCAATGCATTTTATAAATTAAAAAATAAATAAATATGCCAATGCATGGTAGTATATTTTATGTATGCCCCTAAATAAAAAATAAAGATAAAAACTGACAGTGCTGACACGTTCTCATATAAGGATGCCAGTATCGAAAAGCAGAAATTACAAATCCACATCTAGCCCTTAACCTATATTTATTTTGATATCTTAAATTATATGTGTATCTGATACGTCTCAAAAGCCAACACCCTCTTAAATTTTTGTAACCCCAACAACTTAAACTATATAATACTATTTAGCTTAAAAAAGTAAATCATATTTTTTTCAAAAGTTATTCAACATCGCTTGAGAATGGAACAAAAACTTTAATTTTAAGTTCAGTTTAAGGTATCGGTTTTAGTTCCGAAACATGGTAATTTCTGTGTCGCGATGAATACATATTTTTAAATAAATTAATATTATAATAATCTACTATACTGTGTATCGAGCACTGGTTTTAAAAATAAATGCTAAAGAACTGTGGACTATAAATCTGACTGCTCTTTATATATAAATATATATATATATATATATATATATATGTGTGTGTGTGTGTGTGTGTGTGTGCGTGTGTGTGTGTGCTATGTATTTCGAATAATTTGAGTAAATTTTAGTTATATATATAGATTGCATTCATGCATGGAACAGACTGTCTCCGCTCGGTGTTGATATAAGTATCTACTTTTATATTAACAAATGATCTGTCCCTGTTATTGGGCACTTTTAAATCTCTCTCTCTCTCTCTCTCTCTCTCTCTCTCTCTCTCTCTCTCTCTCTCTCTCTCTCTCTCTCTCTCTCCCCATATATATATATAGAGAGAGACAGACAGACAGACAGACAGACAGGCAGGGAGAAAGAGATGTAGGTATGATGAGACTGAAGCTGCTGGTGAAACATCGAAGAGGAAATGTTGCTAAAATTTTCCATTTTTATTACATGATTGTTGCGAAAAAGAATCTAATGCCGACAACTGGCGTGATGGATGAATGGTAGTACCTTTCAAAGGTATTCTTGTTGACAAAGATATATGTCGTCACTACGGAGGTATTTCTGTTCTGTCTATAGTTGATAAATTTTTTATGTAGGGTAATGTTGGACCGACTACTGCAACATTGTGCTAATGACGTGTTTCAAAGACCTCAGTGTGGCTTTTGAGCAGGTCAGCGTTTCACGGATATAAGTTCTTCAAGGCAATTAGAGGAAAACTTATGTGGAGTAATAAATGGTTTGTATCAAGTTTTTGTTGATTTGCCAAAAGCGTTTTATGCAGTCAACAAGTGCTTTGTTGAAAATATTGAGAAGGTTTGATTACCCCCCAAATGTATTAACATGTTTCAATATTATCATGATGACATAAAATTAGGGACCTCCACAAAAAAGTGATACCTAAGGTTTAAAATGCATTTTAAAAATGAAAAGTCTTTCTTGAAGCTTTTATTTTAGTTTCAATCTCTAGTGAATATATTAAATTTAATATTTCCAAGAAGCAAAATACTTTGCTGTATTTCAAGAACTAATTTATATTGACTAGAATTATTTTTTTCTTTTTTAAAATAGCTGATTAGCAACCCTTGTGTCTTTCAGTGTAATATAATTCTCTTTATTTAAAAATCTTCCAAAAATAAAATATACTTTTCTGAAACTTTATTGAGGATTACTAGCTTATTTAAAATATAATAAATCTGATTTGAAAAAAATTCGTTTAAGTTGAATATAACGAGAACGCCTTTTATATTTAATTATTACGTACTCAGTATTCTTCTCTGTAATCTAATGTTTTAATGAATTTAATTTTTTTTTAATTTCCTACAGTCATTGCTCTTATTTTCTGATAATGACGTATATGGGCATCCGTATTTACAAAAGGTTTATACACATGCAGAAAAATTCATTTTTTTTTTCAAAAATAATGTCGTTTTATGATTTGTATTAAGTTTTTCCATTATGATTAGTAAAGGGTGAAATTGAAATATAATTTTAAAATAAAAAAATAAAAACAGTTCTCGTATAAAGTCATTATTCATCAAAAAACAGTTTTTCCCCCCAGGACAATAGTGTCCTTAACATAAGCAATTATAAAATCAATTAAAACTTTTTTTCTTATTAAATAATGCCTTATAGTTTTCTTGCATTTTTTATTTTATGATTCAAAGCAGATTTTTAGTAACTGGAGGTCCTGATTTTAAAAAAAATTATATTCTCCAATGACTCCTGCTTTTAACTAATATAAATATGTAGAAGGTGGAATTTTAATTTCTCGAAATTTCATAAAATTAAGTAAGTGGTGGTAACAGATGTAAAAAAAAAATATTTTTAATTAAGATATGCTAAAAAACATTGAAAAAGTAATTTCGTTCATTTATGAATAAGTCCTGAAAATTCCATTAAAATCCGACAATTTCTGACAATGATTTTTGCAAAAACAATATTAAAAAAATACTTTGCTTTTTCTTCTCAATAATAACACAAAATCTTTGACGTTAAAACTTTGTTTTATCAAGCTTGGAGACATTTTTCATTATGGTATGCTCTTTTTTATGGAATTTTTGGAGGTACCTACATCATAGGGTGAGTAAATGTTGTCAGTCGGCTGTCGGAAATAATTGAATTAGAGAATGGGGTGAATCAGGAAGATTTTTCGACTCCTATCCTAATTACACTGGTGATTCACATTATATTCAAGAACTGTGATGATGTCGTATATATAACTGAATTCTACCTCTTAAGATTTATTAATGTTGGCCAAGACGGTGATATATGTATAACCTGCGGTGTTGTTGCTTAAGGAAGCTTTCAACTTTGCTTGCAACAATTTGCGATTTATTCTAACTTTTAAAAATTGTAGCGATATAATTGCTTGCCTTACTTAGAGCAAAAAATATTTGTATAAATTTAGTGCATAGGCGTGGATGATAACTGTTTTTTTTATCTTTTGTCGTACTCTAACGAGAATATGCATACTAAAGGGGGAAATGGCAGGGAGAATTCAATAGAAATGCCAGAAAAGGTTTTCATGTCGAACTTCCAGACGATATAGGTGACACGCATGCGCTTTCATTTATGACGTCACGACAAGGAAATTAAGTCACATGCGAAGTCATCGTAACAGAACACCAACCAACTACAAAATGGCAATAAGTACTGAGAATGCATGTCACTTTGGTGGAAAATTTTGCAAGTCAGCTGGTAGACCTAAACGACATGGCACAAAAATACACCTCATGACAACAAAATGAATGTTTTTTATGTCTGGTAATGTATGTCATATTCTAAAGGTTTGTTCGCTTTCATTCAAACCATAATTTGGTCTGACAAAGATGTCTTTTGATCGCCATACATGACAACGTGGTTATAGCCATCATGTATTATTAATACTGCATAGTAATTTATCGAATGCATTAGTGATACAGAGAAATAATTTCGATCACATTTTATATCTCAGGAAAAAGAAAATAACATACTGAGACGAAAAGTTCCCGGAAGTACATTAATATATAAGAAACGCAAAGTAAAAATACGTCTTGGATTGTTTCAAAATATCTCCTTTCTTCAAAGAAACGTTACTGTCTCAATCAAGACAATATATTTATATAGTCAGGGGTGGGGTAACTGAAACTGAGATATCGAAGTTTTCATTAGTAAAATTTTACAGTTTGGTAGTAAAAAAGCAAAAAAGTGTGAATAACTGTTACTCTCATGAAAACACATCCGTCGAAATTATTTAGTTTTTCACAAAGAGCAAATAGGTCATTAAATATTTATGCAGACATCAGGTTGTACATCTAAGGTTCTGGAATTTCATCGTATTCTTAGTTTGAATAGCAGAGTAACATTTAGGCCTGTTCGCACATCGCTCGCTTTGTCGGCCTTTTGGCTGAGAGCGTCACTTGATACCTACCTGGTGTAGGGATTCGTCCCTGCGCTGGTAGTATCATGGCTACGACTAGTTTGGACCGGCTCCGGCCTGGACCAGCTATGACAAGCCAAGACTAGCTATGACCAGCTTGGACATGCTAAGAGCAGCTACGACTAGCTTAGACCAGCTACGACTAGCTTAGACCAGCTATGACCAGCCAAGACCAGTGGCCCGGGTGGAAACCTTCCTGTTCCCACGTTAAAAACCGACCTTGTGTCACAACCTGATTCAGTGGATGTCAAGTAAATACCGAGTTATTGTTTTATCAGCGTTAAATATTTGAAAATATCTTAAACTGTAACAAGCTGTGTTTTATAAACACTAGACTTATATTTTATTAAGTACTGCCTGGTATGGCACAAGGCTACACGCGTGTAGCCTTGTGTCATACTAGGCAGTAGTTACCTCATGACAGCCCAATAACAGTCTGTAAACAAAGGTTTAAAACAAGGCTCGCTATAGCCAAAATGAGAATTCGAGGCTATTCATAGCGTAAGGATTCCCTAAAGGCCTGCAGGTTTAAGCCATTAATGTCTTCTGGAAAATCTGGTACTAATCATGAAAAGAATCCGGTTTTAATTATAAGTGATTTTTCCCTTTCACGGCAGAAAATATGACACGAAAATCAGGAAGTGCATTGGAGTAACCAAAATTACCTTCCAAAACTAAAGCAGAAACCGGAAAAAAATGTTTAGAAAGAGGGCACATGGCCCAGTCGATAAAAGCATTGGCGAAAAATAAAACACGAACTTGGTAAGTTTTCAAGGCGTATTAACTATAACTGAGACATCCAAAGGCATGGCACGTAGAATTAGAACAATCCCCCCGTGGGCTAAATAAAGAGGTCGGATCGAAATGCCAATAAATATCACCTGAAGAAGGAGCACAACAGCCGAAACGTCGTGAATGTGACAGTAAGGATTAGGACAACAGACCGAAGTGTAAATAGTGTAAATAAAGAAAAGGATTCTTAATTGCAATGTAATATCAATCATATATCACATTGAACGCCGGAAAACTTCCTAACATAGGAAGTGATGACTTTCGGCTATAAATGTGAAGTTCTGCTGAGAATACCATGGACGAAACATGTGAGTAAGGAGGAAGTTTTAAAGAAAGCAGAAACCAAAATTACATTTTGTACTTAGTAGAAAATAAAATCTTGAGGTTCTCTATATATATATATATATATATATATATGTGTGTGTGTGTGTGTGTGTGTGTGTGTGTGTGTGTGTGTGTGTGTGTGTGTGTGTGTGTACTTCGAATAATTTGAGTAAATTTCAGCTTTATATACATATAG